>CM076574.1:27878729-28237056 GCA_034641835.2 Pinus albicaulis | reverse complement strand
ATTCAGATGGTAATTGTGGCACATAGCCTGTATGATTAAAGATTACAAGATTGGAATCTGTCGGGTCGATTCCACCAATTTCCGACAACAAAGCCTGTTTCTAGGAGGGACAATTTTGAAGTACCTCAAGTGTCGACATAGCTGAAGGTGACTGAGCCAAATCGTCAACTATATTATAATTTTGAGTTTCTCGGGCTCGAGGATTGAATGTCGATTTGTGGACGACTCCCTTTGGTGGCTTTATTGTTAACTCTTGAATAACAGTTGAAGGAATTGATTCAGTGGACAAATTCTTGGTCAAGGTAGTAGGTTGATCACTAGCCTATCTACCGTAATATTTATTTTGCGTAGACACCAAAACATAATTTTTTGGATTTGTGACATATAGCATAAGCACTTGGGAACTAGAAGCGATATCCGTATCAACCATGTTTTTGTCTGGATTCGGAAAATGATATGTCAACACAGTAGATGCAGTCGAGGTCTTAAGAAATTTTGAGACTTCAGTGCAGTGAGGATAGTCACAAAAAAAGTGCTCCTCATTACATATTAAGCAAGGGTAACGAGGTTTTCGATTATTTCCATATTGTTGATCATCATGGTTTTCCCGGGTTGAATTTTTTTTTCTTCGCTTTACCCTTTTTCTTACTTCCAAGTTGCTTGTCACTTTTGCCTTTGTCAGATGACATGGCATGAATTTCGGAAGAAGGTGCAAGTTCAGATGCAGTAGAGTTGTGAGTGTTTGTAGAACCTATCATACCGTCGTCAGCATGATATTCCTTATATGGAGGAACAATAAAATTTGATCGTGGCATGTTTGGAATTTTCTCATAGAGCATGCCAAACTTAGTATAAATCAAATATAAGTACTTGGCACGATAAATTACCTGCTCTACAGTCATGACACCACCTTTAGATACATCCTCGGTGATAGATGGCAGCAAGGAATTAATAAACCACTCAGCGAGGAGCTGATCAGGAACATATTTTTTGACCATTCATTGACGACAACACCGTTGATGAATATGATCAGAAATGTGAGTAGAAGTGGTATGTTTAAAATTGGTCAGCGGTTCCATTCTAGTTTCATATCGTATGGGTAACTGGAAGTGGGTTAAAAAAGTAGTGGCTAAGGCAGTGAAATTATCAAATGAAGCTCATGGTAGTTCAATGTACCACTTCTCAGTCGGACCAGTGAGCGTATGCTAGAAAATACGTAGTCGAATAGAGTCATCATTTAAGGATTTGGATGAGCACCACAAATGATAAGTCATAACATGCGTTTATGGGTCTTCTCCAGGGTTTCCACTGAATTTAGGAAAAGTTGGAGGGTAATTTATGTGGTATCACTGGCCACCAAGGAGAATAGTTGATGGGATTTTTGGTAAGCCATTTTAAATCAGTTAATTATAAATTTGCGACAACGAACAATTTTCTATTCAAGTCAGGTTGAGCATAACCAGAATATGATGGAATTTCTTGGGCAACAGGCCTTTGAGCACCAGCATAAGGCATTTGTTGTTGGTAACCCAGATAGGGGTTATTTTGATTACCAAATGCTTGAGGGATCTGTTGACCAAGACCTGGGTAAGTTGTTTGTTGTTGGAATTGTTGTTGTGGTATTTGAGGTTGTGGATGCAAGGAGACTGTCCACCAAGATTATAGGCCAAACCAGAATAGCTTGGACTCGGTTGTGAATAGGTAAGACTGGTAGGTGCTGTTAGCCCCCCTATGAAATTCTTGACAAGTAAGCTGGGGTCTATGTCATTTTTGAGACCTTTAAGGAATGCATCTCCCTTGAAGACACATCATCCTTGAGGTCTCTTTGTTCTTTTCCTTATGCAAGTCCTCCTTGCTGGTTCCTTTCCCTAAGGCCCGCATTTACCCCTTGTACTCCTGCAAAACACCACATTTTCACCTCCTTTCCCCTTTGACAAATTCCCTCTTTTCCCCCTTTAATTTCCCTATCAACCCTCTAAACCCCTCCAAAATCCCCTTTGATCCTTCCCCCACCTTTTTGTTTTCTCAAATTCCCCCTCCATCTCCCTATCGTTACCCTTTGGGCCTCAAAATACATTAAAAATGGGTTAAAAACCCGCTTCGGACCTTATAATAGGCCTCATCCCATTCTCCGCGAGCCCCGCGCCTTTTTCTCTCCATATAACCCAGTGTCGTGACCGAAGCGCTTACCCCTGCGGAGGTTTTCTCTATCTGAAGGGTCAAACCATGGTAACCCTCGTAGTTGACTCCTCGGGATGTGGGAGGACTCAATCGAACGGCCATTATTCACTGCGGGGGGGTCGCTCCAAGTTCTCATGACCGTACACCTTGGTCCCCCGCATTACATCTCCGCCGTCCACTTAATCCCGCAGATCAACGGTTCATGGTTCATCCATATCGGGGGTGTTCCGGACCGTCGATCTTCATAGATCGGACGGTCCTCGTTATTCCCACTGCCTCCATCGTTTTCCCCATTCATCACCCATCACCACATCTCCACCGTTCGTTTTCCCGCCAGATCTATCGGTCCGCTGTGAATCCATATCGGGCGCGATCTCGACCGTTGATCTGTACAGATCTGACGGTGCGGAATCCACCCGTCACGGTGGTCGCCGCCTGCTATCACTGTTCATAAACCACGCGGTTTTCATCGCACCGCCTTTGGGCGGTAGGCGGTTTTTCCCCGACGGCCAGCGATTCCATACACCGTTCGACACCTCTCCTCCTGTACGATTTCAAAACCGTCGTTCCCGCCCATTAACTCCATCCATCGCGCGTTATTTTCCGGACACAGATGCCCAACGAAATTTCAGTAGACCGTCCGATCTGGAGCGGGCCATCCGACGGCTATCGCTCGTCGAAGGTGCACAATGTTTAATGTAGTTGCACGCGCGATAACCCATGTTATGGGCCACCGTCCGTCGTCCTCCGTCGTTGATCTCCGCCACGATCGACGGCCCAGATTTGTTCGCCCGCCGCTGACTTTTCCACTGTCTCCCGGTCCCGCCACGTCATCTTCACGTGTGCCCACCGTGAAATCTCTCTGTCCATTCATATTTATTCGTCCAAAAGGGCCCTTTTCAATGTTTTACGTTGAAATTTCATTGCTCCACCTGTGACTACATTCTGCCACCTTTCTCCACGCCATGAATGTTTCCACCGTGTTCCTGCACAATTTCGTCGTCCGTCCGTTCTGCATGGTTGTTCCCATCGTCTCCATCGTGTCTGCCACCCCCCATGTATGTTTTCTCAGCCAGTTCACCTATTTTGCAGGGTTTTCAATAGTAAATGACCGCCATGATGCGCGATCTCTGTCACAGCGACGGAGGGATCAGGGAAGATCATGCGCAGAGGCTACATTCAAAAGCTGATGTTACAGGAAGTGTCTGGGGGGGTGTTTGCGCCATAAATTCATCCAAGGACAAAGCTTAAACTCTGCAAACCCCCTCCGGTGCTATTAAAGCTTGAAATGCACAGGCAGAGACAGTACAAGAGCAGCAGAGAGCTCGAGGCAAGAAATAGAAGACTTTTTGAGTTTCTGCAGGGATTTTTAGAAGGAAAAAGTGCAAATTGGAAGACCCCGTAGACGATCCAATGCAAAGAGAGATAATATTATCAGGGTTTCCATATCAGCAGAGCGTTCTTCCATGAAAGGACATGGTACACATCATTTTTTCAGTCTACATTGTGCCCAAATAAATATTTATGCCCTTTCAGCAGTCCTACACCATCAAAAGCATTTGTTACACGGTATGGTCGACCCCAGCATCATTATTTCACCATCTTTGTCCAGTCAACAGAAAATGGTAGTAGTGCTGCAGCCAGAGTGCCAGAAGTAAATGCACATATTTAAAGCAGAATGGGTTGCGGCCTTCCTCCTCTTCTGAGCGTTAACTCTTCATTTAATTCTTCACCTACCTCTTCTGCTCTGTTTCTCCTATAAGAATCCAGAAGAACATATTGTAAAGGGTTGTTGTTGTTCAGTTGTTCGGCTGTTGCTGTTAGAGGGTTTCAGTCTGACTGTTAGAACAGTCTTGGGAGGGAGTTACAGAGTAGTTTGTATGTAATAGGCTGGGAGGAGAAAGTTTGGATTGTATTAGCCCTTGGGCTTATTGTACATGACTGGTTTTGCATCAATTAATCAAAGCACATTTCACAGGATCCTGGTCTATTACTATTGGTGATGTTTTTCCTTACTCTGTTTATTACATTTTCATACTTTTTCATGTTCTTCTGGTAGGCAACAGAAGTATAGCATAGGATTCGCCCTTCTAGGTGTCCTATGTTCCTTCTCTCCATACCTTTAATGTTTTCTACTTTATGTGTTATCTAAAAGTGAATTCGTGTGGTTTAACCAGTGCAGTGGATGTTATTGCCTGTTGGCTTATGTATGAACTTGGGGGTTTGCTGCTTGGATGTTTCTTTGTCAAATTTATCTCTGTTTTTTCCCTTGGAGTTGCTAAAGCAGACCTGGAGTTAAATGACCTCTGGTCCGATCTATAAGCAGCCCCTTTGTCCCTTTTTGAGAGCTTCCTTTGAGTATGTCCAAGCAGGTCTGGAGATAAATGACCTCTGACCTGATATATAGACAGAAACTTGGTTGTCTTTCCTTCTTTCACCTTCTGTCCTTAATGTTCCATCCCATCATATATCTAAAAGATCCTTTAGTATAGATGACTTGCCCTCTGAAATCCTTGGCTAGTTGTTGCAAGTAATTCTCCTTTCATGACTCCATAGCCCAACGGGTGGCACTTTCTTGACCTATCCCCTCTGCTGAAACATCTTGATGTTTTGTTCCTTTCCTCCCATTGCTTTCTCAGTATATGATCCCATAACCAACCCAGCAACCAACCAACCAAATCATTTAAAACCTCCTTTGTGCTTCATAACTAGCCTAACATCTCATCTTGAGCTTCAAATATATACCATTCTTTGCTCTATTTGGAGAGATCCCTCTCCGGGTCCAGGAGGGCTAGATCCTAGGGCCCCAAAGTGGTTCTGATGTTGTCTCATCTTTTGGCCTTGCTAATCTGGCCAAAACATGGGAACACCAACAGGTGCCTGTGACATCTCATAAAAGGGTAATCCAACCTGTGAATGAAATATTATGTATACAGGTGGTTGTTGTAAACCAGCAGAAGGAGTTGGAGTTTGGAGGCCCATAACTTGAGGTTAATGGGTTGAGGAACATGCCTGAGATAGTTTAGGTACATCCAAATGAGCCTGTAAAAGGGGTAATGAAGTATTAATGGGTGGGGTAGATGTAGGCGCAACAGGTTGAACCGGTTGATATGAATGCACAATCATATGTGGTTGACCTGGCAGGATAGGTTGCCACTCACAAACAGTCATTCCAACATTTGGGTGACCATAAAACGACTGAGTACTATCAAAATGGGTGACCATAGGTTGCCCCCCAGCATGAGGAGTATAATAAGATGGAATATATTTTTCTCCAAATGGTGGGAGTCCAGTCGAGATTGTATTGGATGGAATGTACCTAGATGGACCAGCTTGATGTTGCATTGAAGATGTATATAAAGAATCAAGTCTTTCAGTACTCATTAGAGGTACCATATAAAATACCAAAAGATGACATGGGTGAATTCCATGGATTTGAGGATGCACCAGAGTAGGTTCCAGATAATGATTAGTAACCCAGTGGGACGGAAGGACCACCATAAATATGTGACTCGGGTGATGTGGTAAACATCGACAAAGTAGAAACAGTAGATGTTGTCACAACTGTAATAGATGGTATAGCTGTAGATGTTGACTCAGCCATGGTCAAATGACCCAATGTATACCCTATAGGATCTACGGAAACTCGAATTGAAACAGGATCAGAAGAAGCATTGTAAGTCAATCAAGGAATAGACTCGTAAAGATAAAGCCCGACCCAAAATGAGTTGGACTTGAGGGGCATGTTTCTTGTTGAGGTTCTTCCTCAATCAAAATTGTTACACCATTTTTTGGTCATCTAACCTGTTAATATTAGATGGACCTAAGTACACCATGTAAGACCAATTTTACCCTAAGTAAAATTGCTTTCACTATGAAAATAACTTAGTAAACCACCTTTATTAAGTTGTTTATGGTCTAAATAGGAAACCCCATGAGGAAATATTAAATAAATCTACATTTTTTTTAATTTTCCTCAAGGAATAATTAGTTAAACATCATTTTAATTAATATTCCTAGTCATATTTAACCCAAAACAGGAAAATTAATTCGATAAATCACTATTTATCTTATTATTTTCTATGAATAATTATTTAAACCTTATTTAAATAATATTCCTTGTTAAATTTGACTAAATCATTCATAAATCATTATTTATTTGATTATTACTCAACCACATCCTTAAAATAATAAATAAATCATTTATTTATTTATTATTACAAATAAAGGGATTTAACCCAAGTCAAATTCTTTTTCCCTCCAAAAAATATAATAAAGTATTCCATAAAAGTTGGATCTTGATTTGGTTAATAATATTTTAATTATGCACCAATATCTAGACTAACTCGATATTTTGTTATAAATAGAAGGGTTTTTCCATTCACTAACTACCTTTTGTTGCCTAAAGATCACTCTGGATCTTTACTTTTGGTTTGACTTTGATCGACCATCATTGTCATATTTTTCTATCTTTTTTCTTGTGAGCGCCCTTTGAGTTCCATTTTTGTCTGGGTTTTCTACACCATCAAGAGAGAGGGATTTTAGATCTGAAGTGTTGAGGACTTACAAGAACCCATCCCATTGAGGAGGACTGGTAACATCCTTCTATGTTCTCCTCCCAGGTGCCATAAATACAAAATTCTTTAAACATATTCTTGTCTTGTCTATTGGATGCATGGAGCGACTCTTTTTTTTATTTACTGTTTAATGTCTTTTAATGAATAGATCTAGATTTTGCAGCATTTATCTTGGTCAACTAATTGCATATCTAAAGATATTGGAAGCCATCTTTGTTGTTAGGTTTGTTTGTTATGCACGGCTAAAGTGATCATTTTTCGTACACTTACGATTAAGATTCATACTAACAACTAGCGACTCCACACGGGTTTACGATTACGACCTCTGTCATTTTTCAAATCGCTGCATATCGAGTTGCTTCAAACCCTAGGATTTATCTTCAGCTTCTTTTTTTTCTTTTCTTGATGGTTTTTTTAACCAATAAAACCCTAAAACATTGAAAATTCTAACTTTCGTGTGTTTTTAGACCTATTGCGTAGGTAACAAACATCAACCGCAGCTAAGACGACACATTCTACTGAAACCTACTCTTGAGAGTGTTGGAAGTGCAGGTCACACTTTTTGGGCCAAAACTTGCGACCTGAACCTCCAGGGCACAAAAAACAAGCCTAAACCTGTGACCTCTACAGAAATGAGGTGAGAAACTGCGACTTGGACTTTTTGCGGGATTTTTTCTAAAAGTTTTCTTGGTTTGTCTGGGCCTCTATTCAGGGTTTTCTGACCTTTGTCTCCGCCCATTTTGGACCTGTAATTTTTTTTTTTACTCGTATAAGTGGGAACCTAACCCTCTAGGGCTTCAGTACCCTCCACCTTTTGTGGAAGAGTTTTAGATGCTGCTAGTTGTCTGAAATTTTCAATGTTCAGCCATTTTTCAAATCTAATACCTTACCTTCAGATCCACTTCAGATTCGTTATTTATCCATCCAAAACACCTCTTTTCAGTTTTTTTTGGGTTTTCCTCTAGGGTCCCCTCCGCTTGCCTCCAGGTTATAGCCTTTCGCCACCTCATTTACAGAAATTTTTCCTCTAATTTTGTGTTGTTTTTCTGCACCTATTTCCAGCAGATCTGACCTTTAGATCCCTGTCCCTCCCGACCTTAAATCTATTGTCTATTTTGGTGTGTTTTGACTATATTTTTTCCCACCTTCAAATTAGTTGTTGAGAGCCCCGTCTGCTTAGGTTTAGACTATTGCATAATTATTTGTTTATTTTATGTTATTTCAGTTTCATATACTATTATCTGCAGGTTTATATACAATTATACAGCACACGTTTTCTTTTTCTCTACAAATGTTTGGATTTAAAAATTAAAATTTACATACTTTACACACACACCCTAAGTGAAGAAGAGCTTGGTTAACACCACCAAGCAAATACTTTAAAACATTGAAATAAATTGATCCTCCACCTCTCTGCCCTTTTTTCGACGTTGTAATCAGTTGATCTTGCACCTCTCTACCCTTGTTGTTCTCTCTTCCCTTTGTGTCGTGTTTGTGCCATCATCATTGTGCCACCAAGGCGTTTATCCCGAAGACTTATTAGCCTTCATCCTCAGTTTCCGGTAGGAAGACTTACTCCTCTGTGTAGGATTCAATTTATTCCTCCACTAATTATGCACTCCGACTCCTCTTCTGGTTCACTGGTTTTCCCTTGTGGTTCCATCTTCGGTTCTCCCCCTGTCACCTTCACCATGTCTGGTTCAAGAACTAACACCGGTGGTAGCCCCGACCCTAATGCTGGGAATACTACTAGTGGGACCGCAACAGGAACTACCTCGACTGCTCCCTTGCTCCCCTATATGGCAAGCCTCAATCTTCTCGATTTTAACTTGTTTATCAATGACCCTATACACCACGACACTAGTTGTCCTGCTATGTCGACCAAGCTCCCTTTCGACATCCCCAAGTTTGAAGGCCTTGCTGGCAAAGATCCTACAAATCATGTTCGATCTTTTCACATGTGGTGTTCGTCTAACTCCATTACCGATGACTCTGTCCGTCTTCGGTTGTTCCAACGTACACTTATTGGTGAAGCTTCTAAGTGGTATGTTGATCAGGCCTCATCCTCTCATACCACCTTTGTGACTCTTTCTTGGGATTTTCTGTCTTATTTCCAGCTTCCCCTTCGTTATGACACTGGTACCAAACTTTTGACTTCTTTCCGTCAATCGTCTGTGACCTGCCTATTCGATCATGTCCAGGAGTGGTAGAGAATAAAGAGCCTATGTCAAGCCCCTACCTTCGAAGACCGTGTCTACATGGACTGGTTCCTAAGATCTCTCTTGCCTATTATAGGCAAAGATGTCGCATCGCATTTCCCTCAAACCAAAGAAGCCACTCTCCAAATTGCATTAAAATATGACCTGATCTATGCTCAGTTGGGTTATGTTTATACCGTTCTACCTGATCTTCCTAGACCCGATGGTGCCAATGCACCGGGGGCATTTCATGTCGCCGACAGTATCATTGGAGCTCTCTCTCATCCATACACTTAGCCTCCCATGGGCTATGGTTTTCCTCGGGGGGGGGGAGCCAGTACCTCCTGCACTTTTCCCCCTCCCAGTAGCATGTATACAGGATACAACATGCCTCCTCCTTTTTCCCAACCTCATGTTTACCACAATGTTATCCAACCTCCTTATTATCTGTATTCGCAGCCTGGTTCTCCAGCTCTTCCAGAATTAGCACCTCCCCCTCCCTTGCCTTCTTAACCAGCGGAACAGTAGCACCCGCCCCCTCAGGGGTAGGTGAAAGCACAACAGGGCGCGACTAATCCTCTTCCTTCCAAAAAGATCAAGAGGAAAGGCACTCAAAATTAATCTACCTCCGGTAATCCTGGACCTAATCTGTAAAATAATGCACCTAACACTACTAACCAGCAACAGGGCACTCAGCCCAAGCAAGAAAAGCCTGTTCACACAGACAAGAATTTTTCTTGTTGTGGTGTTTATGGTCATTACATGCATTATTGTCCTCTTTTACCACGGATGAAGCAGATGTGGGAGTCTCAAGCAACATTGTGAGGATAGCAAGCCTCCCCTTCCGTCCCTCCCAGTGTTGCGCCTAGTCAACTGGTTATGTTTACTAATCCTTTCCCTCAGCAAGGATTTGTGGCTACCCAACCACCTGAAGGTCAGGTGGCCACTCAACCTACTCCATCTGGTACCTCCGATTACCAAATTATCATGATGAACTCTAACCAACCTATAACCGTAGACCTCAACCTTCAAACTCTGTCCTATCAGTACAATAAACCTCTCGCTACGTCTATCCCCGAGTCCCCTTCTTCAGGTTCTACAGAGCCTCTTTCGACAACTAATGGTCCTTTGCAGATCCCTCAGCCTAATGCAGAGGTTCATACCAAGATCCCTAAGGGACCACTACGTCGAAATGTTGCTTCTGGCAAAGCTGCCCATTCGTATAGCATAGTAGTGTTAGGTAAAATTGACTCGAGATAGATTCAATGTTGACTAGGGTAAAAAGTAGTGGTTTTGGGGCACATAGTATTGTGCACCCATGGTTTTCAGCCAATGGTATTGCATGTAATGGAGCCTATAAAAGGCCGGTAATACTTCATTGTAATGTAGGCCTAGAGGTGAGCGGTGAAGGCTCACTTGGCTGGATTGGCCAGGATTTTGGCCAATGCTTAATGAAATTTCATTGGTTGGGTTTTGCCCCGGATTTGGGGTTTTCCCGGATAAACATCTGTGTTTATGTTAATGATTTGTTGCTAGCTTTTTATGTTTATTTCTCTCAGTAAATTCTTTATTTCCTGCGGTAAATTTCTAACAAATGGTATCAGAGCCAGGCTTAAGGATACTTGCAGGATTGTGTATCGTTTTATTAACCAATATCATTCTATCATTGTGGAATGAGCGTGAATTGTTTAGATATGTCAGATATAAGGAAGATCTAGATCTGCGTGTGAAGGAGGCGTATCTCATTAGATTTGACGTTGAAAATGATTGTTAAATAAATTTTAATGGTCAACAAATGTAAATTCCGAACTTTGGTGGCAGTTCGGATCAACATTTCGAGGCTATTGAATATATATTTTTTGGAAGGATCTTTCGAGATAGTGAAAATTGTAGCCTACAACCATGGTTCCCCTTCGGCGTGTGACGTCCTCTTCTGTAGGTTTGAATGGATGTGGCACAAAGGCGGAAAATGTAGATATTAGTTACCCTCTTGTGTTTCAGAGCAATGGTGAGTTTGATTTTAGGTTCAAGGCTTTTCATAATGAAAATAATATGAAGCCCTTGGTTTCATTGTTTGTGCTATTAGGTCGTGGTATAACAATTGTTTCTCGAACGTATCCAGAAATTATTTGATCGATGCAGAGCCTGTTGAGGGGAAGGAGTATAAGGTGTTTTTTGAAGTCCCAGGAAGCAGAAATTAATGTGCTTAGGCCGAGAAATCTTGCGAGCGCTGCTTCTAAGGCCACGGTGGAATTCGTAGCAGGAGAGCAGGCATTCGTGGAGAGAGCTAGAAGTCCCGACATGCAAGTTTGTGCATTCATTCCAAAATTCCTTATGCATGCTGAATCTAGTAGAAGCACCAGCCCCTGTGGAGGATAAATTTCAAAGGCTTACGTTGCAAGCCACTACACTCGAGGTCACTTCTCGTGGTGTCAATAGGGAAATAATGGAGCAGTTGGTCAAATTATATCGAGAGTCTCATTTGAACAGGAGGCTACTTGATTATGATGATGACAGGAACCTCTTATATGAATGAGGATGGTATGGATGTTGTGGTATTTTCACTAACCATGAAGAAGGAATTTTGAAGAGGGATTTCATGATGGCTTTGTGTATGGCAACCCAGGCCGATGAGGCCTTCCCTGAGGAATGGCAGTCTGATACAGGTGGAAGAGTTCGAGTGCGGCAATGTGAAGCTATGGCAAGGCGAGCGGATACATGAAGAATTCCGCAGAGATATGGATATCGCGTCTAATGATTAAGAGTTAACGCTTGGAAACACTTAGCGAAGAGCGAAATCCAAATCTGCTACAATTCCTATGTTTAGCTAAAGTTTCTCGAGGAAGAAAACAGTTCTACGAATGGGAGATGATGCGTAATGTCCTATGGCAACAAAATGAAGATGGGCTTTGTGAGATCCAAAAGTAGTGACAACATTTGGTGCTGACGCCAAGGTGTACTTAGGTGTTGGGATAAGAACAAAACTATATTAGGCATGATTCATATGCCTATGATATTAACGATCTTGTAACAAAACATCCATATGCAACATTGGTTGATAGCATTTGATGAGAGAGAAGTTAAAGTGAGAGAGGATATGTGTATGTGGATTAACTAATGAACCATGTATGTGAAGAGAACTCCTAGAGGACTGGCGGTTACAGAGGCTGGTGACCCATGTAATTCGGTAGATGGGTTCTTTTTATATGGACATTGATTTCATATGTACAAAGACAGCAACAATGAAACAAAAAAAATATTATTATAATGGAGTTAATTTTATTACATGTAAATGGGGATACTACTATAGGACCTGGTATGGCATGCGTACCCCTGGGTAATCACTGGTAAAGTTTGGGTTAGACCTAGGTGATAGGGGGAATGTAAAGTTAACAATTACCCTAGGTAAAAAATTGAGGGGGGAAGAGCTAGAGTGAGCAGGGTTGTCTCACTTATCAGTTTTGACTGGATTTAGTCAATAATCCCCAAGTCAAGTTTAAGGGGGGATTGTTAGGTAAACTTGACTCGGGATAGAGTCAATGTTGACTAGGGTAAATAATAGTGGTTTTGGGGCACATGGTATTGTGCACCTATGGTTTTCAACCCATGGTATTGCATGTAATGGAGCCTATAAAAGGTTGGGAAGACTTCATTGTAATGTAGGCCTGGAGGTGATCGGTGAAGGCTCACTTGGCCGAATTGGCCAGGGTTTTGGCCAATGCTTAGTGAAATTTCATTGGTTGGGTTTTGCCTTGGATTTTGGGTTTTCCCGGATAAACATCTGTGTTTATGTTAATGATTTTTTGTTGGCTCTTTATGTTTATTTCTCTCACTAAATTCTTTATTTTTCCTGCGCTAAATTTCTAACAAAGCCGAAGGTCTATTTGGCTGATAAAATCGCAAGAAAGAAGGGTTCCTAGTTCGAGTGGGAGCAATGGCAGAAGATGGTAAGTCTAGGGTCGAGAAATTTAACAGCCAAAATTTAATGGCGACGGAAAAGCTCTGATGAGACATCAGGTAATGCTTTGATTGCAGATTCTAGAGGAAGAAAAATGGGTTTACAGGCTAAGGGAAGAAGATGGAGGAAAATAGAGGTAAAAAGCTAGACTTGTGGTGAAGGGGTTTGCACAGAATAAAGGTATTGATTTTGATGAAATATTTTCTCCTATTGTTAAGATGACTTCAATAAAAACTATTTTAAGTCTTGTAGCAGTGGAAGATTTACATCTTGAACAGTTAGATGTAAAGACGGCATTTCTCCATGGTGATTTGGAGGAAGATATCTATATGGAGCAACCAAAAGGATATGAGGTCAAAGGGAAAGAAAAATTAGTATGCAGGTTAAAGAAGAGCTTGTATGGCTTAAAATTTGACAAGTTCATGTCTAAACAAGGTTATACTAGATGTCACTCTGATCATTGTGTTTACCTGTAAAAGCAAAATGATGGCAGCTATATTATATTTTTATTGTATGTAGATGACATGCTTGTTGCAGGGTCTAACATGCAGGAAATAAATGTGCTCAAAATAAAATTGGAAAATTCATTTGAAATGAAGGATTTGGGAGCTGCAAAACAAATCTTTGGTATGAGAATAACTAGAGATAGGAAAAATCGCAAATTAACATTGTCGTCTCATAATGAGTACATACAAAAGGTGTTGAAAAGATTTAATATGCAGAATGAAAAACCAGTTAGTACACCTTTTGCTAGCCATTTCAAACTTAGTAAGGAGATGTGCCCCAAGACCCGAGAAGAAATGGAATATATGTCTAAAGTTCAATATGCATCAGCAGTTGGAAGCTTAATGTATGCAATGGTCTACACAAGGCCTGATATTGCACATGCAGTGGGAGTTGTAAGCAGGTACATGAAAAATCCAGGAAAAGAACATTGGATGTCAGTAAAATGGATTCTCATATATTTGAAAGGTACCACAAATCAAGCATTATGCTTTTTTGGTTCAAACATTTCTCTATAGGGATATGTTGATGCAGGTATGGCAGGTGACAGAGATAACAGGAGGAGCACTACAGGATATGTATTTACTATAGGTGGAACAGCTGTTAGTTGGATTTCAAAAAGCCAAAGTGTTGTTTCACTTTCAACAACAGAAGCAGAGTATGTTGATGCTACATAGGCTAGTAAAGAAATGATTTGGTTACAAAGGTTTATGGATGAATTGGGTAAGAAGCATGATATGGGCACGTTATACAGTGATAGCAAAAGTGCCATTCATCTTGCAAAGAACTCAGCATTTCATTCCAATACTAAACACATACAACTCAAGTACCATTTCATACGGTCAATATTGGAAGATGGAAAGTTGAAGCTGGAAAAGATACACACTAGCCAGAATCCTGCAGATATGCTAAAAAAAGTTGTAACCAGGGAGAAACTGAGATTATGCTCAGTTTCAGTTGGTCTTCATGGATGACAATGAAGATGAGAAACAACCAGGTCCAAAGAGGAGTCATTGTCCAACAAATGAAGCAGCGGTAGAGTTGCTACAATCAGTCTCCAAGTGGGAGATTGTTGGGTGTGGAGCCTGATTATCTTGTTTATTTTTTATCACAGCATTGGACCCCTGTACCTTAATGGGGCAGAAACGTCGCCCGTAATTAAATGTTGCCTGGGGGGTATAAGGGGGGGCGGCTGCGGCTTTATGGAGCCCCCACCTAGTGGGGGGTTTTAGGGGAAATGCCCCCGAAGCTAAAAACAGATGTAAAATTGCCTTGTAATTTCTAGTCAACCTGGGCCATTCATTAGGCGGATGATCTGACGGTAGAAGTTATGTTTAGTTTAGGGTTTTTGGCCCTAGAAGGCAACCCCTTTCTTTGTATGAGGGTATTGTATTGCGGCTGTGTATTGTATGTGTATTCTCAGAGTGAGAAACAGATAGGGAGACTATGAGAGAGAATAGAGGATATTACAGCAGATCTGTTGTAGGTTGTGTCTCCTCATTTTGTTGGATAATAGAAAGGAAGGACTAGTTTTTCGGGGTGGATGTAGCCCAAACTGGGTGAACCACGTATATCTATGTCTCTCTGGTTTTATTTGTTTTGTGTGCTTGTGTTTTCCGCATATTTTATGTGTTGCATTGCTCTGTAATATATAATTTTCTAACAAGTAGATGATTTGGCACAATCTCCTACTACCATCTCAACGTTGGAACTCCTCCAGTCATGCCCTTCACAACGAAAAGCTCTACTATCTTCCATGGGAATTGTATATCCTTTAGATGATTTATTGATCATCTTCGATGTTGACCAGTCATAACATCCTCCTCTTCCTGCTTTCGTCGCCTTCCAAATCCCAGTCAATATCTAGAACGCCAATGTTTCCCGGTGTATCATTGATGAGGGGGGATCCACCTGTGTGATGTCTGCTTCGGTTTGGAAGCAACTCGGATCGCCTGAGTTGGCCCCTTCCACGATCATCCTCCGAGCATGGGATGGCCACGCCTCCCAGCCCATTGTCCTATTCCAAAATTTACCTATTACTCTTGCGGGCAAGACTGTTTGCGTTGACGTAGAAGTCATTGATGTCCCCTTAGATTACAACATTCTATTGGGTCGTAGGTACACTTATGTGATGTTTGTTTTCCCATCTGCGGTTGACCGCAAGATGTCCTTCCCTCATAATGGAAAAATAGTCACCATTGACCAATTGATATATTACGAACCGAAGTCTCAGACCTCCCCTGAGTCCATCATCTCTTTGGTGGCCAATAAGTAAACCGTCAATATTTTGACCAGTGTCTCACCCAGAGTCTACAAAGACTCCTCTTTGCTTGGTACATTCCCTGGTATTCCTCCTCCTATCTCTAATCCCATCTCATCAAATGTTTACATGATGCAATCGTCTTGGGCTTCCCTTAAGTGGCCTGCTTCGGCTAATCAGCAGCCTCGCCCTCCACATCCTACTCCTAGCCCTTTTATTCAGCCTTCTGGACCTCCTCCTCCTGGCCCTTCACCTATAGCTGGTATCCATGAGCCTCTCTACCCTCTTGGAACGGTTCCTCCAAGCCTTAACCATCTCGGAGCCGTCCCGCCTGGCCATTACCCCTCCGATCAGATACCGTTCCTAGCTCCCCCTACTGGAGTGTTCTTGGTACCTGTCATGGCTACCCTATCTCTTCCTAACTTGACCCTGGGAATTCCCGTCTGGTACCTTGATCCCCCAGCCGATACCTCGCCTGGTCAACCCAAACTTTATCTTGCTTTGACCCCAGTTCAACCGGTCCCCATGACTTCTCCCACTGCTACAGTGCCTCAGCCACCTCCACAGGAACCTTCTCCTGTTGCGACAACTTCGGGTAAGAAGGGAAAAGCTCGCAATAGGGCATCAAAAGACAAGGTTGCCCCGACTGACCCTGCTCTTCCTCCGCCTCCAAAGCCTTGTGCTTTGTGTGATGTCGTCGATCATGCCACCCATACCTATCCTGAGTTGCCCCGTATCAAGCCCATGGTTAATGTTGTGTTCCCTGAGTCTAAAGTCCCTGAAGCCTTTGTTTCTTCCTCAACTGCAGCCAAGAACCCCAAGACTATTCACACCAACCAACCATGTGCGTTGTGTGATCTCCATGGCCATTATTCCCACCACTGTCCCTGGCTCACGCATTATTGTGCCTCTCTGGAGGTATTTTGGGAGTACGAGATTAAACAAAACCAATCCGCCTCTCCTGTCCTTGTGCAATATGCTTTGGGCCAGTTTGAGGATTTACCCATTCCCATTGACATTTCCCCTCACAATGTCAAGATGACAGAGCCTGCAGCCACCATCCTCTGCCTATCATCATTCATGATACCCTCGATGGAAACTCCCTCTGAGACTTCCCCTTATATTTCACTTGACCTCCTTTCAGCAATCACCCTGGGCTCAACATCGGTGGATCCTTCATCTACTTGTTCTTCAATCACCATATGTGAAAATGTGCATGTGAACCTTTCTTCTCATGATGATGAGTTAGGTAACTTCGTCTCGTCAGGTGGTTTTTCTTCCTCCAATCACCCCATCTTCTATTACAATGACGACACTATGGAAGCCATCACCACCCCTGACTTTATCCATTCCCCCTTACATTGAACCCATGCAGTCGAACCACATACACCTTGTGGCCATTACATTGACACCCAATGTTTGGGTAAGGGGGCACCCATATTTGAGGGTCCAGGAGAAGCAATTATCCATAACCTTCATAGTGCATCTAGTCGTGTCGACTCTTGTACCAGTATTCTTTCCCATTTACAAGAACCTCTAGAGTCCCATATCACTTCATATCACTCTAGGGATCATACCCCTCATCATTCCTTCATCTTACATCAGAAACCCAGTCCCCTAAACATTGTTGTTGACCAACCTGTGGGTTTTCTAGGAGAGCACCAATTCATTATCTCCAAATCTACTCTTTGGGATAGCGACACCATGTGTGCAAACCCTGGAACTTAGTCCATTTGCTTCATATATGCAGTTTCAAAAGAGATTGGTAATCATCCATTCCCTTTCTCAAACTGCATAACTGTAATGAAAAAAATGGCACACCACATCATAAAAATGTGTTTATATTCCCCCTTTCTAAATAAATTTTGGCATGACCATAACATGCTTGGGGGCACCTATGCCCCTCAACCATAAAAATCCCAGATCTCAGCCCAAAACAGCACTGAAACCCCCTTTCTCTGATAGGTCGCACTTTTCAGGTCATTTCCTGGGATAGGTCGCAGTTTTTTGCCAAGTACCTGCTACCCGGGTCACAGAACAGACCCCAAAAACTACAACATGGCATGTTCATGAGCTCTAGGTACCTAAACTGAAATTTTGATCCCCTTAATTGAAAGAGTAGGGTTAGGCATCTTACCTGCAACTGACTGATCTCGATTCCAACGGTCAATTTGTCTGCTATGATCGCTACAAGATTTAGGGCTTTCTCTACTCTCTACATTCACCACAGCTACACTTGAAAATGAGTGAATTTGGAGGGAAAATGCCTTTTTAAAAGAGAAACCCCTATTTTTTTTCTTTCGCCTGTTGCGGCCAAACCGTAGCTCAATTTGACAAACTATTTGTACCATTGGAAATCTCTCACCGAGCTCTCAAATGGGTATTTGATAATTTTTTGTGATTTGATACTTCACCACGACACATTTTTTCCAAGAAGGGTCACTTCACCACTCCTAAAAATAAAATTTCTTCACTTGCAACACTTATACTTGGGGCACCACTTTGCCTCCATACTTGTCCATGCTCGTGCTAATTTTTGTCGTGAGTAACCATCTTGTAATCATGTTTTTATTGTCCCCATTGGACCTTTTCTGTGTGGTAGCATCATTGAGTCGCCCTTGTTTAGATCATCTGAGTTGAGTCATCATCGCATCCATGGAGTCTATCCCGAGTCCCTTTGTATCCCGCTATAGTCCTCCATCCTTCATTTCTTGGTCCCTCTCTCGTGTCGCACATTATGGCCTTCAGTCCTACTGTCCCCTATCCCTTATAATATTGTGTCATTTGCGGCCAGGTCATCCATGCCCTTTATGCTCTAGCAAGGGAAGCCATATGTCCGCTACTCAGTACCCCCCATTTCATCATCATCCCTAGTGTCAGTCTATCAATCGCTCTACTATTTTATCTCGTGCCTTAGTTGAGGATTCCTTATTTCCTCACCTAATGGTGGACCTCCTTCTGTCGACATCAGATCATTCATTCCAAAAGACAGGTCTAGAGGGCGGTGTACCTTGGTTCCAACTTCCACTCTTGTTTGGTGCCTCGGATTAGGCAAAGGGACTTCTTATTGTCCTTTGACTTGATTGTTTCTCAGTTCCAACTCCTTTCAGCATGATCGAGATCCATATACTTGATGGTTTAGTGATGCAGCAGATGATATCGGTGATTCCCGTGTGTGTGTGAGATGTTTAGCCCTCATGAGGGGGTGGCCTTACAGGTAGCCCCCCACATGCCCGGATGACCTCTTCATTACAGCCTTTGATGCAGCTTCATAGATTTGATGATTTCAGCCTTAGCCCCTTGCAGCGCCTTTTTGTTTGCATGTATCAGTCAGATTTTCAGAGCCCTTTCCTGTTTACAGGGGCATTTGAGTTGTATTTGTATCTCATGTACTCAAATAGTATTGTATAAGCCTGGCTATTATCCCAGGCACAGTATGTATGTGGGATTCATTATCATATTTTTATCTGGCTCATGTTTATGCCAACATGTACTATATAGTTCAGTCCCTTGTTTATTGGACGCATTATTCTTTGTACTTTGTCTCAGCGGGCATAGGTATGCCTCCCCCACTGCCTATAGCATAGGTACTCACTCATAAAAGGGACTTGTCGCACCTGTAAGTCTCGCCTCCTCAGGGTCTAATCTTCTAGCGTTTTGGTCTACCTTATATTTCTCTCTCTCTGACTTCCCCTTCAGTGTCTAGTGTTTGAGTTCTTACAACATACTTCGGTCATACGATTAGCTCCTAACGCTCGCACGCTGAGGGGAAATTTGTTACATCATTTTTTGGTCATCTAACCTGTTACTATTAGATGGAACTAAGTACACCATGTAAGACCAATTTTACTCTAAGTAAAATTGTTTTCACTATGTAAATAACTTAGTAAACCACCTTTATTAAGTTGTTTATGGTCTAAACAAGAAACCCCATGATGAAATATTAAATAAATCTACATTTGTTTGAGTTTCCTCAAGGAATAATTAGTTAAACAACAATTTAATTAAATATCCTGGTCATATTTAACCCAAAACAGGAAAATTAATTAGATAAATCACTATTTATCTTATTATTTTCTAGGAATAGTTATTTAAACCTTATTTAAATAATATTCCTTGTTAAATTTGACTAAATCGTTCATAAATAATTAAATAAATCATTATTTATTTGATTATTATTCAACCACATCCTTAAAATAATAAATAAATCATTTATTTATTTATTATTTGCAAATAAAGAGAGTTGACCCAAGTCTAATTCTTTTTCCCTCTAACAAATATAATAAAATATTCCATAAAATTTGAATCTTGATTTGGTTAATAATATTTTAATTATGCACCAATATCTAGACTAAATCAATATTTTGTTATAAATTGAAGGGTTTTTCCATTCACTAACTACCTTTTGTTGCCTAAAGATCACTCTGGATCTATACTTTTGGTCTGAATTTGATCCATCGTCATTGTCATATTTTTCTATCTTTTTGCTTGTGAGCTCCCTTTGAGTTACATTTTTGTCTAGGTTTTCTACACCATCAAGAGAGAGGGATTTTAGATCTGAAGTGTTGAGGACTTACAAGAATCCATCCCATTGAGGAGGACTAGTAACATCCTTCTATGTTCTCCTCCCAGGTGCCATAAATACAAAATTCTTTAAAAATATTCTTGTCTTGTCTATTGGATACATGGAACAACTCTTGTTTTTATTTACTACTTAATGTCATTTAATGCATAGATCTAGATTTTGCAGCATTTATCTTACTCAACTAATTGCAGATCTAAAGATATTGGCAGCCATCTTTGTTGTTAGGGTTGTTTTTTATGCACGGCTGAAGTGAGCCTTTTTCGTACACTTGCGATTAATATTCATACTAACAAAAATCAAACCAGGTGGAAGAATTTTGTCGTCAGGCCTAAGATATATTTCATATGATTGACTGTGCGAAAGGGAAGACTCAATGGCTATGATCGACTGAGGAGCGACCAATATAGGAACAACTTCCATTTGTTTGAATTCAGGATCTAGATGTTCTGGTAAAAGAATGATGGGATCCAGATCAACTTCCCGTTGAACAACGTCGGGTTCGAGAGGTATGGTCTCATTGATTGGATGTGTAGTTTCCACAGGTAGCTGTGAGGACTCTGTTTCAACGAAAGTGGATAAACCAGGATGTGTAGAAACAACTGGAGATGACTCTGGTAAATGTGATGAAGATGACACACCAGAGGTACTGATGTACTGGTTTTGTTTTCCGACCAGAAATGGCTTCCGGTGGTAAAGGTGGTTTAAGTGTTATTCTACGCGAACTACAGGGAAAGGGATGTTATTATTCCATGATGACTGATTTATTTTATTACAAAAACAAATAAACAAATAAAAGGGTGATACTAGCCAAAAAATTTACCAAGTAATTGTGAACTGTAGAATATCTCCTAGCGAACCAAGAAGTACGAACAGGAAATCTCCCAGAATGTTGTGTTCGGTGTATCACAAGTTACAAGGTGGCTGACTCAATTACCTATGGATGGTAAGCAACCTTAATTTTTCCTCCCAAATATACCCGAAGGTACGTGGAGGCCCAAGTCCGTATTAACATTGTCTAATGCGAAACTGCACAGCGTGAGCACCCCCTTATACTTTTCATACTAGAACGCCATCCTATATACCCAAAGGTGCGTGGACGAGCTCTAATATACTTATGTACGTGGAGTGGGATTTCACACTCAAAATGTATCATAGACAACTTAGCGACAGCTGCAATGTTTAATGACGTCGGAACACATCTCTAGCCTAGACCTTCCAAGTTTTATCGTTAATGTTACAATGCTTTCTTAGGTTGATTGAGGTAAATTTTACGTTGATATTTTTTAAAAATTTATCTTTGAGGTTCACTGCATGATGTATTGGGAAATTCCTAAAATGCAAACTAAATGAGAAGCAAACTTTTCAATTCAGTTTTTGAATGAAATTCCTAGCTACTAAGGGAAAAGAGAAATCAGATTTTGAGCATACAACAAAGAGCACAATCTAAATTAAGATTTCCCTAACTTGTTCCTATGCAACACACACAATCTCTAAATGCACATGCATGTTTTTCTTTTCAATTTCCTTTAATGTGAATGAGTAAAAGAAACTAAATGCACAAATCAATCAAACAAATGTTTTTCTTTTGAGAAACGACGAATGAAACAACAATTTATCTTGGGAAAATGAAGAATGAAACTACAATTTTCTTTTCAAAAACAGAATTGATCTAATGCAAAAAATAACTACTTTGAATTTGATTTTCCAATGATAAATAAAATAGCTAATGAAACATTTAACAAATAAATTTTCAAAGGAGGAAGAACAAGTAATGTTTACTGGTCTCTAAGAGCAATCGGAAATCTGAGAATACAGCAGATAATTGGTTGAAACTAAAAGCAAAGACAATTTTTTATGGAATTTGGTTGGCTGAGGGGGAAACACACCCTATAAGGGTGGACAGTGCATTGCAGTGCATCCCTGAAAGGAACATAGTGCACTGCAGTGCACTATACCCTGACCAACAGTGTGTTGGGTGCAGCTTAGTTTGGGAAACAAGCAGCTAAACACACTTCTAAGGAAAATTGTTCATTCAAATGACTGATAAAAGAAAGTAGAGTCTACTGATTATGGTAAACAGAGACAGAAACAATAGGAATGATGGATTTCTCCCCAGTGGAGTCTCCAATTTGTTATACGAAATTATAATCTACAGATAAACTAGATTCCCTGAGTGTGGTGTTCCTTCACTTAGAACAACAGAAGAAAGACAACTATTATTTTCTCTTAGACAAATTGATAGACAGAAAGGAAAGAAGCCTACTTGTGATCATTTCTCTCTCCTCCTCCTTTTGTCGTTGTTGTCACAGCTCTCAATCCAACTAAAGCCGCTAGATCAATTCCTGCAACCAAAGACAGAGAATAGCAAACAACATATAAATATACAAATATCTACTTATCTTAGTCCAATCAAACTGATTAGATCTGATAATACATACACAATTGAGAATGAAATTCACAAGATATAAGCATACATATGAGAAAATGAACAGATATCTTTATTAAGAAATTAGGAGGAGGAATCTAGACATGTGTGAGGAGTGGAAACCCTAGCGCGGCGATGGTCTCGACTAGTGCGAACCTGCATTGGTGCCGCCATGGGGAGGCAGCATCCACTATCGACTCTCGGACTTACCACTAAGGTTTTTTTACTACATTCAATCTTGTGTCGCTTACTTTCTTTATACAGTCTTCGGTTTTTTATGGTGGGACTGGCTTGGTTGTCATTCAAGGGTTGCTCATTGGTGTTTTACTTCCCAACTCATTGCATATACTCCATGTATTTTTGGGCCCGTTTTCATCCTGACTATTGTATTTGACCCTGACCTATTGTTTCTAACCCTGGCCCAGTTTTCACTCTGACCTGCTCCCCACTATCTCAATATTGGTGCTCAATGTGATTTCATCTACCTGTTTGAGACTTGGTTTCCACAACTATTGTGTGTTTCACCGCGAATTTTCAAGCATTAATGGATATCGAGCCTACTACCATCGGCACCTTCCTGTGCGCCTTCTCGCTTATCTATCCGTGTATTTTGGGACCTTCTTCACTGACTGTGGTGATTACCTCTACTATTCCATCCATTAGTCATGAGTAGATACAAGGAGGAACTCAACTACTCCGCTGACCCCCTGGAGTGTGTCGATATTTGGGGGGATAGTCCATGTGATGATGTGGCTACCATGGTGGATGAGGATTCAGCACCGTCTCCGCACCGGAATGATCTGTCACTGCAGGTCATGCCAGTGATTTGTTCAGACCCTATTGTTAATCGGCTGGACTCTCCGTCCTTCTCGATCCCATTGCCTTCTGTGCTACGACTCTGGGAGATATAGGCTCAAAAAACCCTTGACCTACCTTCGCACAAAATATCTGTATCGAGCTCGAAATTTGCTGAGTTTACTGAGAATAAATGTGCCAATTCACTTGCCTTCGCGGACCTCTTCATCAGTGGGGCGGAGATTTTGCAGCAACCGATCCCTTCTTTCGTTGCGAATGTGTCGATTGCGGCATCAAGGTGCTTTGAAGATTTACCCTTAGATGCTCTGACTGCGGATGTGCAGCACTCTTCTGATTCAGATGGACTTGGTGATCTGGGAGCTTCCTCAGAGGTTCTGAACCTACTCAGAGGCAAGAAAAAACCTCGCCATACCAAAAATCGGAACAGCCGCAATGCAAATTTTGGGCCTGACAGGGGAATGGCTAATATAGAGATGACGGTGACTATTGTATTAGTGGGCAAGGTTCGAGGAAGAAAATACACCATTGATAGGCTAAATATTTAAACAGAGGAGATTTGGCACTGCCATATGGAACAACTTCCAGGTGTACTGATTATGAATAGGGGTTGGTTTTCCCTCACTTTCTCTCAACTCGCATTGGTGGACTGGGTGTTATCCAAGTATTGTCATATCGAGATGCATCTGGTACTGTTGAAGATATGGTCCCCTCTATTTGATCCTAATAAGGAGAATTCAGGCACTGGACTGATTTGGATGCATTTTCCTAGCCTGCCGCTACAATTCTGGAATGAAGCCTCCCTTTACAGCATAGGGAAGGATTTTGGCCATTATCTAGATCATGAAATATCCTATTTGTAGATGGGCATCATCTCTGTTGATCGCATTTTGGTTTTCCTGGACACAAGGGATGGCCTCCATGATAACTACAACATGTTCTTCGATGGGATGGTATGGCAGCAGTTGCTGGATTATGAGGGGGTACCATTTAGATGTCAGCGATGTCATTTGGTTGGTCATATCTACAAAGAGTGCCCTCTCATGGGTGGTGCGGCTCCATTCAACTAGACTGTCATGCACATGGCCACACAAACTAACCCGGTTAGTTTTGTATCGACACCGGAGGTGAACCTAGTTGGCACTCCTACTCAGCCCGAGGAACTGCTGCCGTCTTGGCCGATCACTCAAGCTCGAAATCACAGCCATGTTGTCTTCTCTACTCAGAGGGATTTTCCTCCTATTCTGGGTACTTCTCTGCCCCCTCCTTCTGTTTGTTCTTATTTAGCTCATGCATTGTCTAATGTTGTTCACCACACTATTTTTTCATTCAACTCCATAAGTTGCTCTGTTGCATCCCCCCCCCACACTATTCTTCCCACCATACCCCACACATCTTCAGTGACCTCTCACCTTTCCCCTCAAACTGCCTCTGACTCATCTTCTGTCGGGGACCATTACTACCTACGATCATCTGTTCATCAGCCCAACCTATCGGCCCTTGGCATTGGCTCGGAGTAGGGCCCCTTAACTACTAAATCACGAGGTAGACCATCCACGATTTCAAAGGCTATCCACAGGGCCAACTTAGAGGTGGTTGCAGGTACGCAATCTTCTTTACTAATGGTTCTTAAAGCAAGAAAACCCAAGGATGTGTTTCCATCATGATCTGTCTCTCATTTAACTGCAAGGGCCTTGCCAACCCGAACAAGAAATTGGCACTTAGGAGACTTATGCTCACTACTCGCATTGATGCCCTATTCCTTCAAGAAACATTGGGGATGGTACCTCTATTTCCATGATCTTATCTTTGCTCCTTCCATATTGGACTTTTATGACAATTGATGCTCGAGGCCGATCAGGGGGTTGTGCTTTAGGAATAAACAACAAAACCACTCGGATAATGAATCGCTAGGGTCGAGTAGGCCCATTGGTGTGGAAGTTACTACTTGTGATTTTGAACTACCCTTTAACTTGATCAATGTTTATGGTTCGTGCAATAACAGAGAGATTTTCTGGGACTCTTTGCTATGAAGCTCTCTACTGCAACAAAATAACATCATTCTAGGCGGGGATCTAAATTTTTCTATTTGGATCTCGGAATCGTGGGGACCTCACGCCATTCCAGATCGTATATCTGATTTCTTCACCAATCAATTGGAATTGGCTGATTTTATAGATATAGATATGAAAAAGAAGCAATCTGCTTGGAGGAATAGGTGCACGAGGGAGGCGACACTTGCTCATTGACTTAATCGATTCCTTATCAAGCTGCCACTTCATAACCTTATGGCTAGATCAAGACAATGGGTGGGCTCAGGCAGTGCCTCGGACCACTCTCCTATTTATTTGGAATTTCTGGCTGGTGAACAGAAACCCCATGCACCATTCAAATTTAATGCTAGTTGGCTTCAAGATCCAAAATTCCAATGGCTGGTCACTAAGGAGTGGCAGCACTACAATCAATTGCTATATCAGGAACCTGATCGAGTATTTAATGAAAATATCAAGCGTATCAAAGTAAACACTATCAGATGGGCTAGACACAAAGAACACTCAAGGAGGAGGAGCTCAAAAGGATTGAATTGGAAATTACTCAGCTTACTGGTACAGACTACTTGGGTTTTCGTACTGCATCCAAAAAAAAGCATTTGATTGCTCTGGAAACCACTAGGGCCACCATCCTCTGTAAAAAGGAGGAGGAATGGAGATTAAAAAGTAGGGCCATCTGGTTGAAATTCGGTGATGAAAATACCAATTTCTTTCATCATTGTGCTAAAGGTAGGAGGATCATCAATACAATCTGGGAATTATCTGGTAATACTGGGTTTGTGTCCAAATCACATGCTCAGCTTGTTGATCTAGGAATCCAGCATTTCACAAACCAATACAGAGCGCCACACAACATCAATTTGCCATAAATTATGCACATTTATTAGACTTTTCACAGGTTTGTTGATGACGAGCAATTGGAGGATCTCAATGTACCGATTTCCATGGGTGAGATCGAAGGTGTTCTGAAATGGTTTAAGAAGGAAAAAATTCCTGGACCAGATGGATGGCCCATTGAATTCTATCTACATTTATTTGAACTTATTGGAAGGTATCTCCTTCTGGTCATTGAAGAAAGCAGAATATCTGGTCGCATATATGATGGTTTAAATTCCACATTCATTACTCTGATTCCCAAAATAGATCACCCTACTACCTTCCACGACTTCAGAACTATCTCCCTTTGTAATTGCATATACAAAATTATATCCAAAATCATTGAAAATCATATTAAACCCATCTCTCTACTCATATAGCCAAGGAACAATTTGCATTTCTCCACCATAGACAAATTCATGAAGCCATTGGCACTGCTCCAAAGGTCATGCATTCCATTAAAACTAAAAAACTCAAGAACACCATACTCAAAATAGACCTTGCCAAAGCATTTGATCATGTTAATTGGAACTATATTCACCTTATTCTTATCCATATGGGTACTCAAAATAGACCTTGCCAAAGAATTTGATCATGTTATTGGAACTATATTCACCTTATTCTTATCCATATGGGCTTCCCTCATTCTTTTATCAATTGGATTATGGGTTGTATCATGAATGCCACTTACAATATCCTTATTAATGGGGAAGCTATTGATTTCGTTCATGCTGGTAGAGGTCTCAGGCAAGGTTGCCCCCTCTCACCACTTCTTTTTATCCTTCTTATGGAAGGCCTCTCGTCTCTTATGAAACAGGCAAAGGATGATGGTAACATTCATGGTATTCGATTAAATGAATTCTTACAATTGACTCATTTATTATTGTGGATGATGTTATTATATTTTTGAATGGCTCTTGTCAAGATAGTACGCAATTTGATAACATCTTAAATATTTTCTGCAAATCTACTGGAATGGTTCCCAATAACAGAATATCCACCATAATTTTGACTAAATTTTAGGCACATGAACAGGGTCATGCCATGTGAAACTTCCCATTTGAGCGTAGTTTCATTGGGGAAGGTTTAAAATAACTTGGTTTCCACCTTAAGCCAAATGACTATCAAATCAAGGATTGGAACTGGTTGATCGCCAAAGTGGAGTGCAGGATCAATATTTGGCATCATAGGTGGCTCTTGCGAGCAGGCAAATTGGTATTAATCAAATCAGTCTTGGAAGCCATACCTATTTACTGGATGTCCCTTTCTTGGATACCTAAGGGTTTCACCAACCGCATTCAGCAGATTTGCAGACAATTCCTCTAGAGGAATTTTGGTAGAGATCGAATATTTTCTTGGGTGACTTGGGACCATATCAGAAAGCCCAAGGATTGGGGAGGTTGGGGAATTAAGGATCTCCCCTTATTTTCCACTGTCGTAGCAGCAAAATTGGGTTGGCACCTAGTTACAGGTCATAGCTTTTGGAAAGAGGTTATTGTCTCCAAATACATCGCTCCCTCGACTACTTTGGAATGGATCAGAGGCTCCATTCAGCTTTTTCTAGGGTCCTCGATCATCTGGAAGGCCATTGCAAATTCTACTCACCTTATTCATCAAGGTTTGACATGGCACATCGAATCTGGATCAATGGTCCGATTAGGCGTGGAATCTTTCTTGGGTAGTGGGAAAAACTATAAATTTCCTCAAGTCATCATTCAACATGTTGTCCATGCTGGATATCATTATCTATCGTAGGTGGATGATCCACAATGGACTAATTGGCATGCCCAAGGCTGGCTTTCAGCTCAGGATCTTCAGATTCCCATTAAGGGCCATCCCTACTGGGATCGGTTCATCAGGGCATTACAGACATCACACATACCACTCACGGATCATGAGGACAACATTTTTTGGGCTCTCTCATCCAGCGGAAAATATTCCTCGAAATTTGTTTATATCACACTTTGTGCGCCCAGAGAACCTCCTACTAAACATTGGTGGTGGCACTCGATCTGGAAACTACAGGAACCTCACAAAACTCGACTACTCATGTGGTGCATCCTCAATAATTGCATCCCTACCATTGACAATCTTCACAGACGGGCCATCCAGGGTCCATCCAAATGTTTTTTTCTGTTTTTCTCATGAGGAAGATGTCCAACATCTCTTCCTTGAGTTCCCTATTATGGAGGATTTCTAGTGCTCGACTTCTCATGCACCAGGTTATTCACTCACCTAGCAAGGTACATCTATTTCAGGGGCCTGGTCAGTGTGGTGGCAAGATGTCACTTGCATCAAACTTTGGAACCTTCCATTGTTGATCGCCTGGGGAATCTGGACCTGTCGGAACCGTTTCACATTTGAATGGGTGCATGTGGTCTGGGACCACATTTTTTCAACCATCATCTCTACTTATAGACTCATTCCTAATGTTGATCATCCCACCCGCAGAAAGGAAATCATCCCTAAAATCATCAACCATGCTTACCTATGGGCATACTTTGACAGGGCACCAAACAATCATGGGTGTGGGGGGGGAGCGGTTTTACATTTAATTGCCACTCATTTATTCCACCTTAAAATGGGGTTGGGTACAGGGACAAATAATTTTTTTGAACTCCTAAGCCTTATGCTTCTTCTTCTTTTCGCCCGAGAACAAGGATGCAACAGACTGCAGATTTTTGGGGACTCACAAATTGTCATAAATTGGTTCAATTCACATACACGGTGCCATACACACACACTTATATCATTATTGAGGGAGGTGCATCTATTGAAATCATTTTTTTGACATTATCTCTATCACTCACATTTACAGGCAAAGGAACCAAGTGGCAAACAAGCTTTCCAAAGAAGCAACGGAGTTAGATTGGGGCAGGTGGCTTATTATGGAGCATGATGGGGAACAGGTGTTCCAATATTATCATAGACCTTTCATAGACCACATACAGGCTATGAGAGAAGTCACTCCATGACTATAATTTTTTTATCATCATCATTTTTGGCGATCAGTTTTATCATGTTGAAAGTACACTTATTATCAGCATTATTTATTTCGGCTGCTACCGTGTATTTCTGTACATATTTTTGATTAAATTAGGTTTATTACCACTGATATTTGTTGATTATATGACTACTGTTAGCCTCTTCAGAGATCATATAGAACCATGGACTTATTGGTTATTATATGTAAAATGTAACATGTAATTTTTCTTTCATATTAATGAAAAATTACAACTTTTTCCTGGGAAAAAAATAAAGTAGCAGGAGAATATTACAACCAATAGATCGATTCTTAACCTGCTCCAACTTCATTCCATCCTCATCACACCAAGCATCATCTCAGCAGCATAACAATACTTCCAACTCTCATCAATTGAGAACCCAACAGCATAACATTACACAAATTTCTCCCTACCTAGCACTTAGACAAGTGCTCAATTTATAGGGAAATTGAAGGTATTTTCTCAATAAATGGAATTGCATGGATTTCTAATAATAGGTGAGACCTGTTTCCAAGTTCAGTGGTGATCGATTAACACTTTTATTCAAAGTATGACACCTATGAACTCTTCTAGAAGGCACTGGACATGTGGAGATTCCCAGAACAATGATGATTTCGCTCTCAGGAGACCAATGCACCCTTAAGTGTCGGGAAGTGCACTGCAGTGCAGCTTTGCATGGAGGTAAGTGCACTACAACACAGTTAGGCCCATGCAGAGGAGATTTGATTAGTCAATGGGTCATATAATCTATACTTAAAACCTTGGAAATCTCACAATTGAAGCCATCAATGGAATGTCTTCACTTAGGGCATATAGCAACTGAATTAGGGGATGATAGACCCTATCATTGGTCTTGGGGGATGATGCCCAATTTGACCAGGTCTTGGGGGATGATTCCCAAATTGACCTATAACAAACATTTTACACACATAGACAAAATAAGAAAGGAGAAGGAAGCAAAGAGAAATAACTCATGAAACTGCAATAGTACATACAGGGTATCAATAAAGAATCACTAAAGTGGACAATCTAGTAAAAATAAACATGTTTCTTTTGAAGATGTAGAAGTTGAAGTTGAAGTTGAAAAATATGTTGTCATTAGTGAGGAGTGTATTACAAATTTTGTTCAAAAGGAAAAAAAGAAATAAAACACCAAAAAGAAAAAAGCCCATGGATTTTTCTCTTCTTGTTGATGATAAGGAGATTATTTATCTAGAATAAAATATGTTAACCAGTAAGAAGAAGAAATCAAAATTTTGTCAATCTATAAAAATCATAGGCAACAATCAAGATCAGAGTGAAATATTTAAAGGCAACAGAGAAATCAAGTTCCCAACAAAGAGGCATTGATAGGACACAATGTTTTGAATACAAATATTATGTAATTGGAGGGAATAATTTTGTATAGGCTAGAAGACAATTGATCGAGGAATATCCCAATAAATATCTTTTTGAAATAGTGATATGTATCATTTATGTTGGTTTAGCATAAACATAATCAAAGTTATTGGCATGGGATCATAATACAGATAATGAGTATAGAATGTTTATGACTTTCATCCAAAGGGTCAGATTTATTCATAATGAATTTGAAGAAATATGTGGTGGGGATAAGACAAAATTCAGTCTAATCTTTCGAAAGGAATGTTGTATGGAAATAGGTTATCAAATTGAGGATAAAATAAATTCAAAAGGTGCAAAGTAAATTCACATTTATTCTGAGGCATGGATAATATTTTCCAGATGGAATTTAGAACTAGAGATATATGGGAATTTATTGATGATATTATCAACATGTGGGAGAATATTTCCATAAAAAATTAGAAGGTTAAAAAGTATAAACCCTTAATATGTACCAACAGTAAGATAGGTCCTGAAATCAAGCAACTTTGTTAAGTCCCTATATTACTAGTGTAGTCCCTTATTGTTGTTAGTGTTGTGCCTTTATTGATATTGTTGTATCCCTGTACCCCCCATATTGTTATTATTGTTCCCCATAAAATCCACTATTGTTATTATTGTGCCCTTACATTATTATTGTTAGGTCGGCTAGGATTATATTGTGAACTCATGGACTCCTATATATAGAAAGGATGTTTTTCATTTGTATCATCCAAGAATTGTTCATTTATGTAATGTAAAAGAGGTTTCCTCCTCGAAGTGGTTGATTTCTAAGGCATTGATCTCTCTTTTCTTCTATTTTTGGAGTTGGTTTCATAACATTTGGTATCAAAGCTTTGGATTCCAGGGTTTTGCAGCTTCAAATAGGTCATTGTGGAATTTTCGCTATAAGTTTTTTGTATGAAGGTTCTGGAGCTATAAAAAAAACCCATTTGTGAATAAATCCTGAGGAACTTCGTGTAAAAATTTCAGATCTTGGTTCACAATATTTTAGGAGATATGATATGTGGAAGTTAGGGTTTTTGCAGGCTCTCGAATTTCGTCTTAAAGAGGTCACCTTGAGAAAATCGTCATAACTCTCTCTCTGAGCATAGGATTCGAATTCTATAAAAAGTAGTTGAAATTACACGAACTATAGTTTCTTTTGTATCCATTTCAGAGCCAAAGGAGGAAACAGAGACATGTGGCACGCCGTACAAGTTTTTTGTACTAAACCAGTCCATAATTAGGTCATTCTGGGATAATGGTCATAACTTTTCCTTGAAGAATCCAAATCAGTTCAAACTTGTGGCATTGGAAAGAAGATTCAGAGGGCTACTAAAGGACGAAAGATCAAATCTAGGGGATCAAAAATTACATAGATACATCATTTTAAATATCGAGCTCCTCAAAAGCAAGAAAAAGGTGTTTATTTGGTTTTTCAAGTTGCATAAGTCTTGTTTGAAAAATAAGTTTGCAGTGATTTTAAGGGCATATTTGTTGGGTATGTGTTATATTCTTTCCACGAATAAGCACATGCGGGGGGGTAAGAGGAGGGGCGATAGCCCCCCCTTTGCGCTGGGCGCAACGGGGGGGTCACAGGGGGGGTGGTAGCCCCCACTGTCGGGGTCCGGGGCAGCGCCCCGGCGAAAATTTTTGGTCCTTAATTTCCGGTGGGTCGTCCGCGTCCATGGTTTTGTGCATGGTTTTGCACATGGTTTTGGGGTACGATGGTTTTCATCCCTCGGTATTTTTGTAGATCCTGGTCAAGGGAACTACTATGTTCTAATCCAGGGTTTATGGATTGGGGTTTATGTATGCTTCGCATGTATATATATGTGTTGTAACACTAAAAGGAAAATAATGAAAAATCAAGCTGGTCGTCCCGATTTGGGATCCAGGAGAAAATCTCTGTGTTGATCTGTTTTATGTTTTATGCTCTCGCTATTGTTTATTTTCTGTTATAAGATTCGTGTGTAGATAATTGTTGTTCAGGGTTAAAACCTACAATATTGAAGCATAGATATCAGTATTGGGTTCTAAAATTCTCCCTAAAAATAATTCAACACCCATTAAGCCCTTAGAAGGCTCTACTATGACTGATGAAGAGGAAGAAGTGCAACATGATATATCAAAATTACAAGAGCAAGTGCAACAACTTTCGCTCTCGCAAAGAGCAACAAAAAATGAAATCGAAGTTTTGAAGAACGGCGTGGAAGCTAAAATGGATAGTTTGAATAAATGCGTGGAAGCTAAGATGGATGGTTTGAATAATGGCATGGACAACATGGAAGAAAAAATGGAAGACATGAATAATGATCTAAAAGTAGACATGGAAGGTTCGAAGGAAGGTTTGACAAAGTTGATACAATAAATGATTCATAATGACGAAAATATAGTAAACTCATGATGAGAAAAAAATAAATGTTGATCGTGATTTCATAAACTCTAATGTTGTATTGAAGACCCACCATATTCCAAATATCGATATGAGGAAGTTTCATGGCAAGGATCTCGTAACATGGATACTATAGATGGAGCAATATTTTGATCTCAATAATGTGAAAAACACACAAAAGGTACACATTGCAACTTTATATTTAGAACAAAATACATTTGTATGGTATCGATGGCTTTGATCCTATAAAAAAATTGTCAATTGGTCAATTTTTATGGACGAAATGATAGCACATTATGAGGATACAAAGAGCAACACCTTCTTTAGCCAATTGATAAATCTCAAACAAAAGGGTTTCGTGGTGGAGCACATTGAGGACTTCCAAAAATTGAATATAAGGGTAACTGATATTCCAAAGGAATAGAGGATTGATGTCTTCATAGGGACTTTAAAGGATAACATCCAACATGAGGTTCGCCTTTGGGAACCTGATTCATTGCAGAAGGCATTCAGGTTGGCAAGAAAATTTGAATGTAAAATTATGGCGACAAGGAAGCCTACCGCTTGTTAGGGTCCCGTGATTTGGCATATTGGTATACCAAATGACAGGGTAACATGGAACTAGTCTTTGGAGTCCTCGGACCTAACCTTCCTAGACTCAGAGAGGGATCTCTCTATTGGGTGCAAAGGATGTGTTCTTTTTGCTTTAGGGTTTTGATTTTAGGCTAGTTGTTAAGTGTAGGGTTTGTTGATTGTTTTGGTTGGGTAATATGGTCAAGTGAAATAGGTGGAGTGAGATTTCTTTGAATCATTGGGCTATAGAGTCAATGAAAGTCATGAGTGTCTCAATGATGAATCAGAGTGTGTTGCAGGGCCAATCTAGCAAGGTTAATGGATCCTTAAGGTAATGTGTGAGGTGGAGTGAACATCAAGTTTGGCAAAAACAAGGAAGTCTTAAATACAGATAGTTAAAAGCTATAACTCATGAGGTAGGGCAAACCATTAAGCTTAATGAAAAATACTTAAACTGATAAATATCTAAGATAAACATTTCAGTGAAACATCGAAAGCATAAGAGCTTCTAACTTTAGTAAATTCAACTTCATAATTTGGGAAAACATATAAGATAACACAAATAACTCAATTTATGAAGAGGGAACTCCTAAACTTCATAAATCAGGCTATAAAGAACTCTGAAACAAGTAGGTAGACATGGACAAAGGGCAATATCGAACGAGATCTCTTTGACTTAACCTAGCAAACAATATTCCAAAGAGAGGTTTTAAGACATATTTTGGATAGCTTCAAGTAAGCAGGGCATACTGTGAATCATACTTGTAAACTAGCATAGTAATCCATATATGAAACAAAACAAGTTTTGGTGGACCTAAGGAGCAATCAAGAATTCCATAAGATGACCAAACAGAGGAAAACATCAAGGCTATAACAAACAGGAGGACTGAGGTGCCTCAAAGAGAATGTCTCAACCTATACTTTTCTGATTTATAGCAACCAAGAAGGATGAAACATAATGATAACAAGAAAACATAAACAAATTAAGAAAACATCACCATTCACCAAGCTAAGGAATCCTACAAACAAGCTTCTCCATCATCAATCCAAGCAAGCCATTCATCAACTTCACAAAACCAATTTCTTCTCCAAGATCATAGAAACCATGTATTGTTCTCCAAGTTCATCAAAAGCCAACAAAATACATGAAGGAATCATGCTCTATTTATGGAGAAAAGGAGGACTAAAACCCTAAATATGGTAGGAAAATGTCAAATTCAACCATAAATGTCATTTATGTCCAAGAGACCATGCAAGGCCCAGGGCACATAATATCCTAAGAATTAAATGCCAAAATAATTATTTGCACCTAATTCTAGAGTGTTTTGCCTCAAAAAACTCAAAAATATCAATTTGCAATAAATGAGTGTGTTTTGTTGACTTTTGGTCCAAAACACACTTAGACAGTCTCTGTGTGCAGCGCCACTTCAGCAGAAACTAGGGTCTTTTGTGACTAAATTTTGGACCCCTTCCTGATGTTGGATTTGGCTCCGTGATGGCTCGTTGGAAAGCCTGATGAGTCTAATTTCCATAAATTTTTGAGTTTTTCTAAATGAGTGCCACTGAACTGTCCAAAAACCCATTCTCCCAACACTTCTCTGTGCGCAGCACCACTTCCAATAGAAAATAGGCTCTGTTGTAGCCAAGTTTTGGACCACTTCCAATAGAAAATAGGCTCTGTTGTAGCCAAGTTTTGGACCACTTCTCGATGTCAGATTTTGCTCCATAATGGCTTGTTGGAAAGCTTGTCAAGTTGGATTTCTAGATATACCTTTTTTTTTTTAATGAGTGCTATTTTCCTTTCCAAAAATCCAATCTCCCAACACTGCTCTGTGCGCAGCACCTTGCCTAAAAATGAGGCAGAATGGTCAAAATTTAGGTGTTTTTTGACCTTTTGGGGGGTCAAAACTACTCCAAATGGTCTGAAATTTTATGAGCAGACTGCTGATGATGAGAGGAATCCAAAAATATCAATTTTTCAAGCTGAGAATGCATGATATTTGTGCGTAGCACCAAGGGTGTTGCGCACAGAGGCCTCAAAATTTCAAAAAGACAAAATCTTGTTCAAATTTTCTCAAAATTTGTGGAGTGGTCCCTCAAGAGGTCTTGGACACTTGTTGAGAAGCCTCAGCCAAAACTCCAAGTCTATCATACTCTTTTCCTCTTTGACCTTTCTTACCTTTGTCCATTTCCTCCTTGCCTTTGTCAAGTTTTGGAGCTGATTGACCCTCTTTGATATGTGCATGCAAGAGGTGTAATGATGTTTTTAGGAGTGCCCTCATCTTGGCTATGACCCTTGGTGTTGTCATCAGCTCTTTATCTTTCACTATGATCCCCATCAGTCATCCCATGCTTTGTTTGATCACTGTCAACACCATCATTATCATTATCTTCTTCACTGCCTTCTAGGCTATCACTTTGGCCTTTCAATTGATCACTAGTTACTTAGGCTTTGTTCTTCATTAGGGTCCCCTTCTTCATCACTTCCTGGACTGTCATCACCTTGATTGTTATCATGAGACTGATTAATTTTACAACTCTCATGATTGTTGTCATGAAAGTCATGACTATCTTCTTTACTGCTCTGTCTCATCATGATCCTCATCAGTTTCACCTTGGTCATTACTTTGCTCATCATTTGCATCATTACTCTTCATTTTGGGCTGAATTATTGGTATTATTACCATCACTGCCTTCCTCAAGTGTTCATTGTTCTTGTCTTCACCATTGCTATGTTCATTTCCTTCTTCCTCATCAACATCATCCTCCTACTCTTCTTCATTAATATATGTCTCTGCCCCACTATTTTCATCATCCCCACCATCATCTTCTTGTTCATCATTGCTACTATCACCCCTTGTTTATCATTGCCACTGTTATCCCATTTTTCAACTTGTGCAGGAGTCTGGGGCAAATTTGAGGACGAAAGGACTAAATTTGACCAATTTTTAGCAATTTTGGCCAAACTTCTCCTGTGTGTAGCACCAGTTCCTGTGTTCAGTGACGGTCTATCTATGTGTAGCGCAATTTTATTTAACATTGTCTCTTTTCCCCTGTGTGTAGCACTAGTTCGTCTGTGCGCAGCGCCGGGAAATTTTTGCCCAGAAATGGCCCGAAAACCCTAAATTTTCTCCCTGAAGCTTCTTTTTCCTTTGCAAGTGCCAAATGAGTTTAAAATGACATTAAAACACATTTATACCCTTTGAGGAAAATAAATTAAAGTTTCAAAACCCACTTTACTTATGTTTTCCACCTTTTTTCCATTTGACTGATGCTTTTTATCTTTGCGGGGTCTTGAAAGATTTTTCAAGGCACTTTTTCTTCTTTTGTGGTGATGGCTAGCTGAATGACATAGATGCCCTTTTCATCATTTTAATCTTTGAAAATGTTAAGAACTGACTTTGGCATGTATCCGACAAACTGAAAATCTTGTCTCTGTATCCCTTTTGGCATTATTGATTGTTGGTGACCTCACGAATGTTCCTTTACCTCTTCACTTTTTAGGTAGTAACACATCAGTTTTGACAAAAAGTTTCAAGCAAATCAGACCATGTCATGGGTTTACTTGGCCACTTCTGTTTTTCTACAGGTGCCTACCCCAGGGTTTTGGTTTCCTTATCATTGCTTTGGGCTTTGACACCTTATTTTCCCAATAGTAAACTCATGCTCATTAATGATTTTATCCTTTGGCACTTTACCTTATGTTTGCCTCCTTTTGTTTAATTTGAAGACCTTTTGACTGCATTTGGGAAGTCAGGCCCTTAAACTGATATTATTTTCCATTTCTCCTTGTATTCCTTGTATTAGCTTCCTGCTTTGGCAACATCGTTTTTCCAATTAGCCACAAGAACCCTGATTTTCTTTAAACACATGCCTGCTGACTTTATTTTTTCTGGAGATGCCTTCTGGTGATGATCTTACCCCATTACCTTACCTCTTCTCATTCTTATAGCAATATTTATCATTCTTGCAGATATGTGAACAAGGACAGTTGTTTCCCTTGCAAAATTTGTGTTTTGGCCAAGGAGGCCTTTCTTGAATGGCTTTTGATCAGTCTTGGATCAAGTTTCTTGACCTTATTATTCTTTGATTATGGATGCAAAAATAACACTTGGAGGGCAAAGAAAAGTTACCACCAACATTTTTCAACTTGTGCAGGAGCCTGGGGAAAATTTGAGAAGAAAAAGACTGATTTTGACCAATTTTTGGCAATTCTAGCCAAACTTTTCTTGTGCGCAGCGCCAAAAAAGGGTCAACTTGCAGACAAGTTTTGAGGACCTTCCCAAAGTCGGATTTGGGTCTGTGATATCTCGTTGGAAATCATGTTGAATATTATTTCCAAGACATATTTTAGTTTTACATTTGGTGTCCATTTACCTATCCAAAAACTGATTCTCCCAACGCTGGGCAAAAAATGTTGAATGATGGTGCAGAAATGCAGAGTGCAGGTGCAGGCCACTTTTGTATGTCTTCCTCAATTCCAAATTGAGCTCCTGATAGCTCATTGGAAGGCTCTTAAAGTATAGTTTTCATTTGACTCATCAAGAAAGTCATGTGGACACTCCGGCTGTGAGAAAAGCTGATTTTTCCAAGGTCACTCCAGTAGTGTAGAAATTCACTCGTGACACCAGTATTTTTAACATTTCTCCCAAACCATGATACCTGTGTAAAAACTGAAGGATTTTTTTCTTCTTTGCCCTATTATGGAAAAAAACCTCTCTCACTTTTTCCAAATTCATCTTTTTTTGGTCAGAAACATATTCTTAAGCAAAATTGGCCCTAGGTGTGGCAAATGACTAGGCCCTTGGAATGAATTCTTGGAAAATGATGGAGGCATGATGTTTATGAGTTGGTATGGCTTCATTATTTCTGATATGACCTACCATGTGGATCTTCTACTCTTATTCCTCTTTTCCATAGCAAACCCTAGCTTAGTTTGAAGAGGAAATTAGGGTTTGGTGTAGGGGATTTAGGACTGCCTTGTAGAGGGAGGGTCATGAAGGGGTTAAGTGTTGTCTAAATTCTTGGGGAAATTTTGGGGGATAAGGATAGATGTAGGGAGTAGGGGAAAGTTGAATTTCAAGGATTGAGTGAGGGGAAGGGGTCCAAAAGGGAAAAACACAGGCCTAGTCTTAAAAAGTGTCAAATTGTGGCAATAGACTAGGTTTTGTAGAAAAATGATGAATTTGAGGGATAGGAGTCATGGGAAGTGTTTATGAAGGTATATTAAGGATAGGAAGAGGTGTAATAGCATCAATATACAAGCCTTGTTGATGTTTAACCATTTAGGTCATGAAACCAAGAAAAAATGCCCTTAAAATCCCTAGATGGACAATGGAGGAGTTAGGCAAAACAAAATAGAAGGTTGAGGCCAAAGGTGACACAAAAAAGACAAATTGAGTGACATGAGCCCATGATGGCTCTTTTGGGATGGGTGAGCTGAGCTTGACATGATGGGATGATGAAATAGTGAAAAATTCATCTTAAGGATAATGAAGGTAGTGAGATTTCTAGAACTCACAATTTTCATGAACTTTGTTTCTAGAAATCTAGAACCAATACTTAGTCATCTTCAAATAGTAAAAATTATGGATGAATAACAGTGGCTCCACTTGGGGAGGGCAGCTTCTTTTCAGGAGGTGTCCAAAACTTTCAGATTTCTAGCTTGATGGAGACCAATGCCTCATCCATTGGGCATATTTTTACCTCTTTTCACTTGCTAATACTTGTTGTGAAGCTATGATCTTAATAAATTTGAAAAACGTGATCAGATCAGCTTCATCCCTACCTACCCAACCTAATTTCCTAACATTTTTTTTCTTCCTTGGGTGCATTTGGAATAGCAAACCCTTGACATTTTATTTTGAAAGCAAAACAAACTACCTACTTCTATCTTATTTCCTCCAAACTTCAGATTACACTAATGAAATTTTGTATTCTCTACCTAGACTATTCACTGTCAAGATTAAACTGTTTGACAGGATTCATTCACTAAGCTATAAACATGAAATTGTAAGCATGGCTTAAATAAGGATTATACATTCTGACTTGCCATGGGTTTGTGGCATAAGAACAAGTTGTACACAAATGTTATTTTTGCACAAAAAATACTAGAAAAATCAGGGTTGTGATACATTGTTTGCTATTCATCCCTATTTTTATCCTTGGTTCTGTTTTAAGCATGTGGAACCAATATCTTTCTTCCCTAATCTATCTTTTGACAATTCAAGCTTGAATAATTTGAATAACTATCTTTCACTAACTTATCAACAATAAATTGAAAACATGTCTCAGCCATGATTAGGCTAGATGACTGAAACAAAACCTTATTTTTGAACCAACGGTGACATTAAAGGTTGCTCACTTTCAGTAGTACTATTTTTTGGGTATGGGGATGTACCTCTTCTTTAAATTTGTCCTCTTTTTCTACCTTTCTTTGTTTTTGTGTTTTTTCATTTTTTTCCAGACAATCTAGAACTAAAAAGATGCTCACAAGGCTGAGTTTATTTTTCATACCTACCTATCCTAATCTAACCTATACAAGATATACATTCATTTTGTGAACTCTCTTTTCCAATACAACCAATCAAGAAGATGATTTCATGAGGGATCTTGGTTCAACTCTTTGAGGGTGCTGACAAAATTAAAAGGCCACTTCCACCTCACTTTTTTTCGGGTAGTAATGCTTAAAAATTTTCTCACACTTTGCAACAAATTGTTCTTGGCATAACACACTCCTCCTTTATATTTCTCAAGGAAAACAACAAATGGATCTTGGAATAATACCTGATCTAGAGGATTTGAGACATAAGCTTCATTAAGGACTACTCATTTTTCCACTTGGCTATGCTTGGGACTCTTTTGGGAAAGAAACTCCACCTCTTCCTCATGATATTCTAAACTGGTAGATTCATCATATATGGCAATGTTATCCTCTAACAAACCTGATGTGCTTTGATAAAGTGAGCTGAGCTCTGTGTGAAAACCACCATGTTGATGAGTAGGAGCATTCCTTGGCAACAAACATTCTTGAGAAAGAAGTGTAGAAACTTTCATGTGATCATTAATTTCCATGCCTTCATCTGCAATTTGTAATTCAAAGGAACTTCATGGCTGCAAATCTGGAGTTGAGGATTCCATGTCCCAAATGATTTCCTCAACCATTTCAGGAAAAGGCTTCTGGCATTGACAACTTGCTCAAGAAGTTCATTATCCTCCTCAACCTCAACATCAAAACTGAAATATTGTTGATTTCCAGTTACATGAAAGTTATTTCTGATGGACTGAAGTGAAACAGAGCAAAGAGTCAGAGACTTCTCACTTACTTGTAAACTCTCAAGGATTTCCTCATCAATGTCATAGGTGACCTGTATTAGCTGCTTACTTTTTTCAAGCTGATGATAGTGAACTTCATCCCGCAAATCAACTATTGATTGCTCTGCAAGATTAATTTTTGTTTGGAGGACATCATCATCAGACTGATCAAACTTTGGAAAATTATCAACATAAATAACATCACCAATCAAACATATTGGATTGTCAATTTGTTTTTCTTTGAATTGATCTACAAATTCACTTTCTGATGTATGGTAGATGGGATTGGTAGGAGAATGAATAGAAATATTATGTTCACATAAAGGCTTAGAGGTTGGTTGCATGTTTAGCATTTGATTTATTTCCTCTTCAGTTAAAAGAGGAGCCATTTTTCTCTTTCTTTGGATAGAAGTACAACAGTTCTCTCTCTCTTGTGAAGGCTGATTTTGAGGCTGAATGTTTTCTTGAGCCTCACCTAGAAGAGATGGTAAATCATCACTTGTGCTTTCAGAGAGATCTTGTGGGTTTCCTTCTATTCCTTGATTGATTTCTTCCTCAACCAACTCTTCTAGGTTGTCATGATAGCTATCTTGAGAATGAAATTGATGAATGGCTTCTAATAGATCCTCAGGATGCCAATTTCCTAAATCTTCATCAAGGTTTACAAGGGATTGTATGAGGTCTTCGGATTGATCACAACAATTTTCAGCTAATGATAGAGATGGATAATTTTCTTTATAATGCTCACAAAATATCTTGTGGAGATATTTTAAGGAAAACAAACTACCAAGCTTCAGCCATTCATACCATTCTCTTTCCTTACCTTCTAATGTTGCCATAAAAATTTTCACAAGGTAGTCTTCATGCCATTCAACATTTAACCTCCATACATGTATATGAAATTTGATGAGATGTAGCAAAGGTTCATCACATTTTTCATCTTGAAATATAGGTAGGTTTTTCATCCAATTTATCTGAGGCATTTTGTGTGGGAATCCAGGGATATGATCTCTGTTCATCGGAGCATATCTCCTTTGTATCCTTGGATCCATGTTTGTAAATCAGAAAGGGTCACTGTATCTTTTCAACCAGTCTAGAGTTCTCTACTAGTTGAGTCTTTAGGTCTATTTATGGTTGTGGAGTCGTCAGGTGGAAGATTTCAACTTTGTTGTCCACCATCAGCATGATTGGGATTGCTTAATGCATTCCCAGGGGAGTTTATGAGGACTAGTGGAGTCGCCAGGTGGATATTTTTGTTGTTTTTAAGGACGTATGTTTATGGTCCACCACCAATAATTGACAAAAAACCAATCTAGGTATGTTTTGGGGTTTTTTGAGTTTTATTTTTGTAGTTTTAAGCTTTGTAAGAGTGTCCTATGGCTGAATCATCATTTTGCTAAGATGTTGAAACAAACAAATTCTACTCTTGGCTATCAGTTGATTTCTCTATGATTTAACAAAGGTTTCTGAAGTCCTAAGGATACTTAGATTGTCACATACTCATAAGGTCCCACAGTGATCGCTAGAATGTTAGTGTGGCGATGAGGTGGCCGATAAACCACTAGATATTATCAGTCAAGGGTTTCTAGATATTTTAAGGAATGTTTAAGCATGAACTTACTCAGAAGGTCCCACCGTGATCGCCAGAATTTTAGTGTGGCGATGAGGTGGCAGATTCACTGGATTTTCTAAGTTTAATTGAGGGTCAAATGAGTCTTAAGATATAGTCAGACAACTATATACTCAGAAGGTCCCACCGTGATCGCCAGAATGTTAGTGTCTTGTGATTTGGCAGATTGGTATACCAAATGACAGGGTAACATGGAACCAGTCTTTCGAGTCCTAGGACCTAGCCTTCTTGGACTCAAAGAGGGATCTCTCTATTGGGTGCAAAGGATGTGTTCTTTTCGCTTTAGGGTTTTGATTTTAGGCTAGTTATTAAGTGTATGGTTTGTTGATTATTTTGGTTGGGTAAGATTGGCAAGTGGAATAGGTGGAGTGAGAGGTCTTTGAATCATTGGTTTATGGAGTCAATAAAAGTCATGAGTGTCTCAATGATGAATCAGAGTGTGTTGCAAGGCCAATCTAGCAAGGTTAATGGATCCTTAAGGTAATGTGTGAGGTGGAGTGAACATCAAGTTTGGGAAAAACAAGGAGGTCTTAAATACAGATAGTTAAAAGCTATAACTCATCAAGTATGGCAAACCATTAAGCTCAATGAACAATACTTAAACTGAGAAATATCCACGATAAACATTCCAGTGAAACATAGAAAGCATAAGATCTTCTAACTTTAGTAAATTCACCTTCAGAATTTGGGAAACATATAAGATAACACAAATAACTCAATTTATGAAGAGGGAACTCCTCAACATCATAAATTAGGCTATAAAGAACTCTGAAACAAGTAGGTAGACATGGTCAAAGGGCAAGATCGAACGAGACCTCTTTGACTTAACCTAGCAAACAATATTCCAAAAAGAGGTTTCAAGACAGTTTGGATAGCTTCAAGTAAGCAGGGCATACCATGAATCATACTTGTAAACTAGCATAGTAATCCATATATGAAACAAAACAAGTTTTGGTGGACCTAAGGAGCATTCAAGAATTACTTAAGATGACCAAACATAGGAAAACATCAAGGCTATAACAAACGGGAGGACTGAGGTGCCTCAAAGAGCATGTCTCCACCTATACTTTTCTGATTTATAACAACCAAGAAGGATGAAACATAATGATAACAATAAAACATAAAAAAATTAAGAAAACATCACCATTCACCAAGCTAAGGAATCTTGCAAACAAGCTTCTCCATCATCAATCCAAGCAAGCCATTCATCAACTTCACAAAACCAATTTCTTCTCCAAGCTCATAGAAACCATGTATTTCTCTCCAAGTTCATAAAAAGCCAACAAAATACATAAGGGCCTCATGCTCTATTTATAGAGCAAAGGAGGACTAAAACCCTAAATATGGTAGGAAAATGTCAAATTCAACCATAAATGTCATTTATGGCCAAGAGACCATGCAAGGCCCAAGGAACATAATATCCTAAGAAATAAATTCCAAAATAACTATTTGCACCTAATTATAGAGTGTTTTGCCTCAAAAAACTCAAAAATATCAATTTGCAATAAATGAGTGTGTTTTGTTGATTTTTGGTCCAAAACACACTTAGACAGTCTCTGTGCGCAATGCCACTTCAGCATAAAATAGGGTCTTTTGTGACTAATTTTTGGACCCCTTCTCGATGCTGGATTGGTTCCATGATGGCTCGTTGGAAAGCCTGATGAATCTAATTTCCAGAAATGCTTGATTTTTCCTGAATGAGTGCAATTTTTCTGTCCAAAAACCAATTCTCCCAAGACTACTCTGTGCGCAGCACCACTTCCAACAGAAAATAGACTCTGTTGTAGCCAATATTTGGACCAATTCCCGATGTTGGATTTTGCTCCATGATGGCTCTTTGGAAATCTTTTCAAGTTCAATTTCCAGATATACCTTTGGTTTTCTAAGCGAATGCCTTTTTCCTATCCAAAAATCCAATCTCCCAACACTACTCTGTGTGCAGCACCTTGCCTGAAAATGAGGCAGAATAGTCAAAATTTAGGTGTTTTTTGACCTTTTGGGGGGTCAAAACTACTCCAAATGGTCTGAAATTTTGTGAGAAGACTAATGATGATGAGAGGAATCCAAAACTGTCAATTTTTCAAGCTGAGGATGCATGATATTTGTGCGCAGCGCCAAGGGTGTTGCACACAGAGGCCTCAAAATTTCAAAAAAACAAAATCTTGTTCAAATTTGCTCAAAATTTGTGGAGTGGTCCCTCAAGAGGTCTTGGACACCTGTTGAGAAGCCTCAACCAAAACTCCAAGGCTATCATGCTCTTTTCCTCTTTTACCTTTCTTACCTTTGCCCATTTCCTCCTTGCCTTTGTCAAGTTTTGGAGTTGATTGACCCTCTTTGATATGTGCATGCAAGAGGTGTAATGATGTTTTTAAAGGTGTCCTCATCTTGGATATGACCCTTGGTGTTGTCATCAGCTCTTTCTCTTTCACTATGATCCCCATCAGTCATCCCATGCTCTATTTGATCACTATCAACACCATCATTATCATTATCTTCTTCACTGCCTTCTAGGCTGTCACTTTGGCCTTTAAATTGATCACTAGCTCCTGCACTTGCTTTACTTAGGCTTTATTATTCATTAGGGTCCCCTTCTTCATCACTTCCTGGACTTTCATCACCTTGATTGTTATCATGAGGCTGATTAATCTCACGACTGTCATGACAGTCATGATTATCTTCTTTGCTGCTCTGTCTCATCATGATCCTCATCAGTTTCACCTTGGCCATTACTTTTCTCATCATTTGCATAATTATTTTCTTCATTTTGGGCTGAATTATTGGTATTATTATCATCACTTCCTTCCTCCGAATGTTCACTGTTCTTGTCTTCACCATTACTGTGTTCATTTCCTTCTTCCTCATCAACATTATCCTCCTTCTCTTCTCCATTAATCTTTGTCTCTGCCCCATTTTTTTCATCATCCCCACCATCATCTTCTTTTTCATCATTTCTACTGTCACCCCTTGTCTATCATTACCACTGTTATCCCCTTTTTCAACTTGTGCAGGAGTCTGGGGAAAATTCGAGGAGGAAAGGACTAAATTTGACCAATTTTCGGCAATTCTGGCCAAACTTCTCCTGTGCACAACACCAGTGCCTATGCGCAGTGCCGGTCTATCTGTGCACAATACAGTGTTATTTAGCACTGTCTCTTTCCCCCTGTGTGCAGCGCCAATCTGTCTATGCACAGCGCCGGGAAATTTTTGCTCAGAAATGGCCCGAAAACCCTAAATTTTCTCCCTGAAGCTTCTTTTTCCTTTACAAGTGCCAAATGAGTTTAAAATGACATTGAAACACCTTTATACCCTTTGAGGAAAATAAATTAAAGTTTCAAAACCCACTTTACTTATGTTTTCCACCTTTTTTCCATTTGACTGATGTTTTTTATCTTTGCAGGGTCTTGAAAGCTTTTTCAAGGAACTTTTTATTTTTGTGTGTTGATGGCTGGCTGAATGGCATAGATGCCCTTTTCATCATTTTTATCTTTGAAAATTTTAAGAAGCTACCTTTGGCATGTATTCGACAAACTGAAAATCCTGTCTCTGTATCCCTTTTGGCATTATTGATTCCTGGTGACTTGAAGAATGTTCCTTTACCTATTCACTTTTTAGTAACACATTTGTTTTGACAAAAAATTTCAAGCAAATCAGACCATGTCATGGGTTTACTTTGCCACTTCTGTTTTTCTGCAGGTGCCTACCCCAGGTTTTTGGTTTCCTTATCATTGCTTTGGGCTTTGACACATTATTTTCCCAATAGTAAACTCATGCTCATTAATGATTTTATCCTTTGGCACTTTACCTTATGTCTGCCTCATTTTGTTTACTTTAAATACCTTTTGACTGCATTTGGGAAGTCATCCCCTTAAACTGATATTATTTGCCATTTCTCCTTGTATTCCTTGTACTGGCTTCCTGCTTTGGCAACATTGTTTTGCCAATTAGCCACAAGAACCCTGATTTTCTTTAAACACATGCCTGCTAACTTTATTTTTGCTGGAGATGCCTTCTGGTGATAATATTACCCCATTTTCTTACCTCTTCTCATGATGATAGCAATGTTTATCATTCTTGCATCTATGTGAACAAGGATAGTTGTTTCCCTTGCAAAATTTGTGTTTTGGGCAAGGAGGCCTTTCTTGAATGGCTTTTGATCAGTCTTGGATCAAGTTGCTTGACCTTATTCTTCTTTGATTATGGATTCAAAAAGAACACTTGTAGGGAAAATAAATGTTACCACCAAAAATTTTCAACTTTTGCAAGAACCTGGGGAAAATTTGAGGAGAAAAAGACTGATTTTGACCAATTTTTGGCAATTCTAGCCAAACTTCTCATGTGTGCAGCGCCAAAAAAGGGTCAACTTGCAGACAAGTTTTGAGGACCTTCCCGAAGTCGTATTTGGGCCCATGATAGCTCGTTGGAAAGCTTGTTGATTCTAATTTCCAAGACGGCTTTTTTTTTTCCATTTGGTTTCCATTTACCTATCCAAAAACTTATTCTCCCAACACTGGTCAAAAAATGCTGAATGATGGTGCAGAAATGCAGAGTGTTGGTGCAGGCCACTTTTGGATGTCTTAATCAATTCAAAATTGAGATATGGATAGCTCATTCGAAGTCTCTTAAAGTCTATTTGTCATTTGACTCATCAAGCAAGTCATTTGGACACTCCAACTGTGAGAAAAGCCGATTTTCCCAAGGTCACTCCAGTAGTGTAGAAATTCACTCGTGACACCTGTATTTTTGACATTGCTCCCAAACCATGATACTTGTGTAAAATCTAAAGGAGGGTTTTATTATTGGCCCTATTTTGGACAAAAAAATCTCTCACATTTTCCAAATTCATCTATGTTTGATTAGAAACATATTTTTAAGGAAAACTGGCCCTAGGTGTGGCAAATGACTAGGCCCTTGGAATGAATTCTTGGAAAATGATGGAGGCATGATATTTATGAGTTGTTATGGCTTCATGATTGCTGATATGACCTACCATATGGATCTTCTTCTCTTATTCCTCTTTTCCATAGCAACCCCTAGCTTAGTTAGAAGAGGAAATTAGGGTTTGGTGTAAGGGATTTAGGACTACCTTGTAGAGGGAGGGGAATGAAGGGGTTAAGGATTGTATAAATTATTGGGGAAATTTTGGGGGATAGGGATAGATGTTAGGGAGTAGGGGAAAGTGTAATTTCAAGGATTCAGTGAGGGGAAGGGGTCCAAAAGGGAAAAACACGGGCCTAGTCTTAAAAAGTGTCAAATTGTGGCAATAGACTAGGTTTTGTAGAAAAATGATGAATTTGAGGGACAGGAGTGATGGGAAGTGTTTATGAAGGTATATTAAGGATAGGAGGAGGTGTAAGAGCATCAAGATACAAGCCTTGTTTATATTTAACCATGGAGGTCATGAAACCAAGAAAAAATGCCCTTAAAAGCCCTGGACGGACAATGGAAGAGTTAGGCAAAACGAAATAGAGGGATGAGGCCAAAGGTGACACAAAAAAGACAAACTGAGTGACATGAGCCCATGATGGGTCTTCTGTGATGGGTGAGCTGAGCTTGACATGATGGGATGATGAAATAGTGAAAAAATTATCTTAAGGATAATGAAGGTAGTGAGATTTCTAGAACTCACAATTTTCGTGAACTTTGTTTCTAGAAATCTAGAACAGATACTTAGTCATATTCAAATAGTGAAAATTATGGATGACTACCACCACTCACATCTATAAAGATGGAATTTTTGTTACTCCTAGACTTCCACAACCTACAAGGTTGACACCACAACAATTGGAAGAAAAAAGAAAAAAGTGGATTTTCTATAGTTGTGATAGAAAATACGCTAAAGGTCATAAGTGTGTTGAGAAGAAATTATTTTACATAGACTGTGAAGAGGAGGAATAAAATGAACAAGAAACTTCAAAAGAAGAGGATATACACTAGGAAACAACCCTAGAGAAAGAAGAAATGAGTCTGACCATATCCTATAATGCATTGAAAGGAATTATCACTCCTCAAACTCTCAAGATAGAAGGACATATCAAGAGAGTTGGGATGATGTTGTATGAAACTACCCATAATCAAGTTCTACAGCAACACTCAAAACATTTTTATCTTGCATTCAAAAATGTATGTTGATTTATACATTCATTTTATTCATATGTAAACTATTTTTGTTTTATTACTTGTACATATGTTTTTTTATTTCATTAAAAATGATGAAGAATGATGCAGATGCAGTACCAAATACTTTCAAAAGATTTATTGAAAAAATCAAGTTGGAAAGGTTGAGAAAGCAGCGCCTTAGGGATGTTGAACTTGATCCTAGTCTTATTCATTTAATTTGGAATGGGTTCGACACTATCCAATATCAAATAATTCAAGGTGATTTTGAGAACATTGCAAAACTCATACCTAAAAGGGAATATGCCTTAGTTATTGCAGATATTCCTATAAAAGCACAGTTGGGGCACTAGCATAACCTTTCTTTTTGTATACGTTCTGGAAATTTCAATAAAACTTTTCATTATATGCCCTAGACCCCATATAGAAATTCCACCTCGATAGTGAGCCTTATACTTATCAATATTTTAATAAATGGGTTACGGGCTTTCAAGAAGTAACAACATCACCACTTTGGAGATTTGTGACATTTCATGCAAGCACACAATTTGCAATGTTATTAACAAGCTTCGAGGTAAAATTAAACTCAAGGATGTAACTTACATGGTAAGATATTGAAATTGTATGTTTGATTAATGTTAAAAAGAATTATTTATGTACAAGTTAATTGAAATTTTACTATGTCATGTTACACGCAAGAGTAAAATCTTATTTGTTCCATAAATCAACCAATTATAAGTGATTGTGAGTTCATCCATGTTAAATGTTGAACAAAATATTATAGCTATAATTTTGTTCTTTTGAATCGATTAGATGGAAAGAATCATAGCCAAGTACCAGTTTATGATGTTGTCGTAGGGAAACTAACATTTAAGTGATTGTGAGTTCATCCATGTTAAATGTTGGACAAAATATTATAGCTATAATTTTATTCTTTTGAATCGATTAGATGGAAAGAATCATAGCCAAGTACCAGTTTATGATGTTGTTGTAGGAAAACTAACATATGAGGATAAAGATGCAAAAGGAGAGATAGTTAACATTTAACAAGCATTTATTAACTATCTTATAGATTTATGTTAAAATGAAGGAGATTGAGTTTTGGATTTATTCTCAGGTTCAGGTAATTTTTATTATATAAAATTGAATTTTAATATTTTCTTTTTTAGTTTTTATGTGTTTATACTAATTTAATTAATTATTTATTTTGTGCTTGATGATTAGGTATAACACTAGCATGGTTCCTACAAAAGCAAGAAATTTCATTGTCATTGAAAAAGACTCACTACAATGCAATTTTATTTAACAAATAATTAATGTTCTTCAATTTCTTTCAGATGCAATGCAAGAAGTTGGTTTGAGAAAAGGATATTTTATTGAATTACGTGTGGAAAAAAAGGCGAAGGAACCTCAACCATCGTTAGATGGAATGATTGGAAAAGGATACTTTGGGATATTTGCAGACATCAAAGATCCATTAGAAGAGGAAAATGACCAAATTGAAGCAGAAAATATTGTGGAATAAGACAATAATGAAGTTATAGAAGATGATGAACATGGATTATATTATATTATTGATTAATTTTAAGTTATGCTTGCAAATCAAGCTCGATCTATTCCTTAGTTTTACTTGTAATGTTTTGACTCTGAGATTTTATGAGAAGAATAAGTATTCAATTATTGTTGTTATATGTTTAATATTTGTATTATATGATTTTCACTTTAATTTTTATGTGAATCATTATTTTTTGTTAAAAAAAAAAATGGTGGTTACTATTAATTTTTGACATAACATTCATCAAAAATGATATTTTTTTATGTTATTTTGTTAAGATTTTCCCATAAAAATTGTTTATTTGACATGTCATTTTTAACAAAAAAGTCTCAAAATGTGTATCATTTTCCATTATATATATATATATTGAAAATGGGTATTTTTTTGCCAAATGTTTAAAATTATTGGTTTTTTAGTGACGATCATTTGATGTGCATTGAAATATTAATTAATGATATATAAACATAAAGAAAATCCTAGCTTTAAAATATTTACTTTTTTTTATTTTTCAACTATGCGAAAAAATGAAGATTTCATTACAAAAAGAAAAAAAAAAACACAAAAAATAAGTACATTTAAAAATAAATACCTCAGGGAAGAAGAAGAAGCAGAATAAGTCATTAGAAAATTTAAAGTGTCAAAAATAATCTCTCTAAAAAAAGGGGGTTGATGTTGTTGCATGCAATATTTCACAAGGAAAGCTTTAGAAAGTATGTTATGTCACACATAAATGAATGTCCCTATGATGCAATATCTTGTGACAAAAGAAATATTGGAGCAATGTGATATGCTATGATGGACAGTCATTTATGTGTTATGGTATGTCACAATGAAGGAAAGTTTGAGAAACTTTGATGTCTCACATGAAAAGAATCTTTGATGTGATTTGATATGTTTGGAGTGATGTGATTTCATAATCAAATGTGTTTTAGGTGTGATATGTAATGTTGTGTGATGATAATAATTTTTTTGTGATGTGTTTGATGGAAAGAAACTTTGATGTCGTACGATATGTCACTAGAATGAAATTATGGAGTGATACAAAATGTCATCATCAAAGAAAGATTAAATTTGATTTGGTGCAAGAAACCTAATTTTTGGAAGATGTAAAAAATGGACTTTGAATTGAGGAGATCCAACCCAAATGAATATACAGTATACCATTTGGTTTGCAATGATGTGTTGTATCACATGAGACAAAATTTTGTGAGGATGGATTATGTCACAACAAACTTTTTAAAAAATTTAGGTGCTATGCATGGAAATGTTACTTAGATCCTTTTAGTGTGATATAAAAAATTTAGGTGCTATGCATGGAAATGTTACTTAGATCCTTTTAGTGTGATACATTGCTTCACAAAGGAACATCTCTTTCATGCAAAAGATCACCCCTCAACACAATTTTTTTTTCCTTCAATATTATCCATGCAATGCATTACAAGAAAATGAAAATCATTGTGATACATAAAAGCAAAAATTATATCACAAAAAAAATTAAAATCATTGTGATACATAAAAAAGGAAATAATTTTAGATCTATCATGTAACATATATATATATATATATATATATATATTTCTTATAATACATTGTTTCACAGTAAAATCTATTTTTCTAAAACAAATAACGTGGCACCAAACATTTTCTTCATCTGCTACTAGTTACACTGACATCTTAAGAGGTATGCTACACATTGAATGAAATATTTCCTTAGTTGTGATACACATTCAAAATTAATACACGTGAAATTGCATAACCTTTTTGTTAAATTACTTTTCATACCTTCAAAAAAAAATTCTAATTTAAATTTTATAAATAACTTTGTAACACTTAACCCTCACAGGAGTCATCATTTTATGGAAAAAAATTACATGTATCATTTGATTTGAAATACATTTAAATACAAATATATACAATACTCATGAATCTATGTTAAGTACATTTAAATATATTATATATCTCAAATAAATATGTTGTTGGGTGGTCAACTTGTAATATGTATAATGGTTTTTAATGTAAAAAGTGAGTCTGAATTACATAAAGTTCCATGTGATTTAGAGCCTTGCTCTTAGGAGTTATGGTTTACTTTAAATCTATCAAAATATTTAGAAAATCAAAATTACAAGAAAACCAAATCCAAATGGAGAAACCACAACATCAATAAATATCTAACACAATTCATTATTAAGAGTAAATATGTAGAGTTAAATTATATATATATATATGTGTGTGTGTTGCAACATTAATATTGTTTTCTCAAATTCCTCTACCTTCTCATCCAAACCAATTAGATATGTGGCCACATGAAATGGTGTTTTTCTAATTATTTTCTACAGTCGTTGCACGACTCAATTAACGAGCTCATCTTTGTCACTGCTTATTCACAACCCCCACCCAAATACAAATAAATCAAAAAAGGATGTCAATACACAAAGGTAATTAATACGAACAATAAGGATAACAAAAGATTTATTGATATTGTAATGTTGGAACAATAGAGTTTTGTTTGAATGTATTTTAGATATGATGGCCAATATAGCAATTGATTCATTAATGTTGTATGTGTGTGTGTATGTATTTCTTTGTTTTCTCAAGAGGTTAGTTCAATCAAATTGAACAAACTATCACAAGATAAATTTCATTGCGAGATTTCAAGTTTTAGTCCAACAAAGTTGCAGTGGGTTACCTATTGTTATTGTGGCTAGTGGTTGAGTTTCCCTCAATGCAATATTTTGGAAAAGAGGAGGGATGATTGTTGATTTTTCATAGGATCTTCTAAACTGATAATTTCTTCTTACGATTTATTTAGTTATTCTTATGTTGCATTCATAATCATCATAAGATAATTACATAGAATATCTCAACAGTAGAAACTAATTGTCAGTAGGATGGTAAAGAGACAACAAAACAAGAACACACACATTTACCCTTGGAAAAACCACACAGGGGGGAAACCCAACAACCTTTTTCTTTGAGAAATCATTAATTTCAACATAGATACATCAATGGAAAACATAAAGTCATAAAGCTACCTAACAAACTTGACCTGGTCTGCTTATAATTTGGCCATTTTCCTACCTCATAAATTGTCTTTTTTCTGCCTCAAAACTTGCCTTTTTTCTATCCCAAAGCTCGTCTTTTAGCTATCTTAGAGCTCAACCATATGCTTGTCTCAGAGCTCGGCCTCGTGCCTCAAAGCTCAGCCTCATGCCCATAAATTTCTTGGTCTGCCTTAGTTCATTATTCCTTAGCTCGGTCTTCCTCAAACATAGTTACTGATCAAGCAAGAAATTTACTGATTACCCAATTTTTTGAGGTAGCAAAAAAATCACCAAATTTTAAAAAGTGGTGATTTAGAATACACCTTTTTTTTGGAGCATATTTTTGGCACTTTAAATTTTCTTATGTATTAAGAATGAACATTTTTTTTTAATGTTAGTGATTTTCATGCTTATTTTGAAAAGTGTTGATGAGTCAAAGAATACAACTTTGTCTGCTTCAGAGAATAAGCTCTTGTGAACAAAAGAATGATCCAAATTTTCTTTCACAAAGATGAGGTCGAATGGGCATATGTGTGTGTGTGTGTGTGTGTGTGTAATGAACCCAAGCAGTGTGTCTATAGGGGCAGGCCAATTTGTCCTTCTTGGAGGGCCAACTTTACATTTTGGAGGAAAATATAATTTGAAAATTAAAATTTCCCTCTTTTCAAGGCTGACATGAAGAACGTGTCGTGTAACAATAATTTCAAGGGCTAATCAATAGAATGACATGAAGAACATGTCATACATTTTCATTATATATTTCAATGGCTAAAATATTAATTATGAAGTTTGACCATAGCTACAAAATTCAACAACCCCTCTTAGCTAGGGAGGTATTCATAATGACTATCTAGATGTTTGAGAGTGCAAGCTTCTGTGATCCATAACATATTAGATATAAATCTTCCGGAGAATCACATGAGAGTTTTAGGAACGACGCGTTTCGAACTACCAACTGTAGTTCATCATCAGGATAATGAAGATTGGCTGATCTGACAAACCCAATTTATACCAGAAAGAGAGAAGCAACGGTCAAAACCCAAATTTAACGGTGAAAAATAAAAATAGAAATAAAAACAGAAAACATAACAAACCCAACCCTAAAAACGCTAGTCAAAACTAAAATGATATAAAATCAAACCTAAAAACTGAAATGACACCAAAAAAAATAAAAATAAATAAATAAATAAATAATAATAATAATAAATAAATATATAAACAAAAATAAAATATATAAATATAAAGAAATAAATAATAAATAATAAACAATAAATAAATATAAATAAATAAATAAATATAAATATAAATATAAAAATAAATATAAATCAAATAAAATAAAAAGTAAAATAATAATCAAAGTCAAAATAAATACATTAATAACTAAAAATTTTTAATTAGGATTAAAATAAAACTAAAAATAAAGGATTTAATCAATAACTAAATAAATTAATAAATAAATACATTAATAATTTTATTTATTTAATTATTTATTTAAATTTTTAACAAATAAAATTAAAAATAAAGAATTATCATTTATAAAAATAAAATAAATGTTTTAACCAATTAATAAATAAGTAAATTGATAAATAAAAGTATTAATAAAAACATAAAATAAAAATAAAGGATATAATCAATGAATAAATTAAGCAATAGGTAAAAACATTAATAAATAAAATTAAAGCTAGAGTAAAAATAAATTATTTTTATAAATATAAAATCAAAGAATAATAAAACAAAAAACAAAAGAATAAAAATACCAAAGAAAAAGAAAGGAAAGAACCTTATAAGGAGTGAAGAGATGGAATCCAGCAACTGCTAACCTTCCATCCATCATCCCTATTCAAAGTACAAGGCCTCTTTTCAATCTCTATCGCCTCCCTAAATTTCCGATGATGGAAATGATCAACCCTAGCAAGGACTCTAGCATCTTCCAAACAAATATGATGCTTCGTCTTCTCTGCATGCTCAGCTAGCGCTGAGGACTTGGTTCTACCATGCCTAATATCAGCAGAATGCTCCTGGATCCTCTTATTAATCGATCGACCAGTTTCGCCAATGTAGGGAGTCCCACAAGAGCAAGGGATCAAATAAACACCTTTCATGCTTTTTGGGTCCAACTGGTCCTTAACCGATTTAAGGGAGCTCCGAATGGTGTTTAAAGGCTTAAAAGAAGACAAGATCTTATGCTTTCTTAAAATCCGAGCAATCTTGTCAGTAGTACCTTGAATAAAAGGTAAATGAACTTTACCAATACCACAATCCACCATCATTTTTTGTCTAGGACCTTTGCTTGCATTCATGAAAGCCTTCAAACCCTGATTTCTACTATATCCATTATCTTTGAAGACCTTAAGGAGATGGGCCTTCTCCTCATCTAAATGATCATCATCAGAAATTCTAAGAGCTCTCGTAGCTAAAGTGTTTAGAACCCCAATTTTCTGAGCAGGAAAATGATGAGAACCAGAATGAAGATACTGCTCAGTGTGCGTCTTTTTCCGAAAAACACGGTGCGAAAAAGAGCCATTATTATTTCTAGAGATGAGAACATCAAGGAAAGGAAGGCTCCCCTCATTCTCCGTTTCCATAGTGAACTTGATGGAATCAGATTGATTATTCAAGTGCTGATGAAAAGCCTCTAATTCTTGCTGTCCATGAGACCAATTGATGAAAGTATCATCTACAAACCGCTTCCAAATCTTAGGTTTTAAAGGAGCAGACGCTAAAGCCCTAGATTCAAAATCTTCCATAAAAAGGTTGGCCACTACTGGCGAGAGCGGGGAACCCATGGCGACACCACAAGTTTGCTCATAAAATTCTCCTTCAAAACTAAAAAAGGTAGAGGTGAGGCAAATTTCCACTAAACTAGCAGTATCAGGATCAGTGATACGCCTGATAACTTCCACCGCCTCCATGATAGGAATGTTCGTGTAGAGAGAAACAACATCAAAACTGACCAAAGAGTCATTAGGTTCGCAAACCCAACTTTTTAACTCATGAACAAAAGAAGTCGAATCTTTCACGAAATAATCTGTCTGACCAACAAGAGGCTTTAGCTTGCGGGCTAAATACTTAGCTAGGAGATAAGTGGGCCCACCAATAGTATTAACAATGGGTCTAAGAGGAACACCCTCTTTATGAATCTTGGGGAGCCCATAAATCCTAGGAGTGACAGGATTGCTTTCAATAAGTTTTGAGCTCATAGAACCCACAGTGCAACTCGATTTAATAGCATTGGCAACTATCTTCGAGACTTTATTAAGAGGGTTCTTAGAGAGCTTCTTATAACTCCCACTATTACAAAGATGGTCAAGCATCTTTGCTCTATAATCATCCTTATTCAAGATTACAGTTGCGCCACCCTTATCAGCCTTGAGGACAACAATATCGTGGTTAGATTTAGTAGCTTTAGTTATTAATGTATTTATTTTGACTTTGATTATTATTTTACGTTTTATTTTATTTGATTTATATTTATTTTTATATTTATATTTATATTTATTTATTTATTTATATTTATTTATTGTTTATTATTTATTATTTATTTCTTTATATTTATATATTTTATTTTTGTTTATATATTTATTTATTTATTTATTATTATTATTATTATTTATTTATTTATTTTTATTTTTTTGGTGTCATTTCAGTTTTTAGGTTTGATTTTATATCATTTTAGTTTTGACTAGCGTTTTTAGGGTTGGGTTTGTTATGTTTTCGGTTTTTATTTCTATTTTTATTTTTGACCGTTAAATTTGGGTTTTGACCGTTGCTTCTCTCTTTCTGGTATAAATTGGGTTTGTCAGATCAGCCAATCTTCATTATCCTGATGATGAACTACAGTTGGTAGTTCGAAACGCGTCGTTCCTAAAACTCTCATGTGATTATCCGGAAGATTTATATCTTAATATATATCATTTTCTCCCAAATACTTTGAAATGTTTCATTGATGTGGGTCTCCCTTTCCATAACTCATAGGGAGGCTTATCACTATTAGGCATGAGTTGTGTCATGTTTTCTAAATAAGCACTTGCTTGTGCCACTTCTCCCAAAAGGTGTGTGGAACCTATGCTTCATCCATCATTTCTCTATCCATATCCTAAATTTTTTTGTTCGTTCTCTCTACTACATTTTGTTGTGGAGTTCTGGCCGCTGAGTATTGCCTCGTTGTGCCATGTCCTTCCCAATACTCCTAAAACTCTATTTAGGTGAAATCTCCACCCTTATCTCATCTTAAGAATTTATTATTTAGATATTTTTCATTTTCAACCTAATCTTTAAATATATTAAAATTTTTTAGAGCTTCTAATTTTCTTTCAACAACATTTTCCAAATGGCCCTTGTAAAATCATAAATAAATAAAATAAAGTACCTTTCTCCTCTTAGGTTATTTGTCCTAGTAGGGCCAAAAATATCAATGTGAACCTGCTCCAAAGGTTTACAGTTTGAGAATTCCTTTGTCTTGAACTGATTCTCAATCTACTTGCCAAAATGATCAGACTTGCAGATTGAGCTAGCGAGTCTTGAAAATATTGGAAATCCTCTAACTGCTTCTATTTTTTTATACTTCTTAGGCTTTATAAATTTATAAGACAAATTATTTTATGCCACAACCAAGATTTATTTGTCTTACTCAGGTACCATCTAACTCAAGAATCATAAAACACATATACATTGTTGTGAGTCCTGACTTCCTTTCCCACAAGATTCCCATTCTCTTCTTTTTGGATATTGTAGTATTTAGATCAAAAAGCCACATTATAGCCATTATCAAACATTTGAATCACACTATGAAAATTGTGCATGAGGCCTTCCACATACAACACATTTTAGGCCCTGGGATTCTCATCAAGACTGAATATTCCCTTTCCTTTAATGTTTACTGGAGCATTATTTCCAAAGATGACATTATTCCCTTTATATTTTTCTTTTAGAAATAAGAATTTTATCTTGTCCCCAGTCACGTGTTTGGAGAAGATTTTATCCACATTCCATTTGTTTTCTTGATCATGTGTAGACATAGCAAGTCCACGTTCCTCATTTTTCTCAGTTTTTTGCTTCCAAATCCTCTTGTCCGTAGAGAATGCTAATTTCTCGATGTATTGTGGCTTGAAGGGGTGCTTGAATATGATTTTGCACTCAATTTCCTTTTAAAAAAATTATTGCACTTTAAGAATTCAATTTCATCCATTATAAGAGAGAAATGATTGCTATTCTTGAGGAATGAATTATGATTTTTAGAATTTTGATCATTTCTATTTCTGAGATTTTCATCTCTTTCAACTTTGAAAACTATACAATTTATTGCTTTATGTCCAAAGATATGACATTTATATGAATGGCCATAAAACAACTATGGGTACTTGATATTTCAAAATTAATGAGCTTGAGCTAGTTGCATGTACCTTTGTTGTCTTGTTAGCTGATTCACATCTCTGCATGAAGGAGTATTTTAGGAGTTAACTTTCTTGCTCCAGCATTGAGTGCTTATCTAGATTGGTGTTTGTTTATCTCCATTGAATATACCTTTTAACAAATTTGAAAATACATGTGGGGCCTCAAATCCTATGAACCTAAAAATTGTCTTTGCTTTAGAAAACTTTTGCAATTCAGAATATCCCAGACCTTTATTGTTCACTAGAGACATTTGACTTCTTAAAATGTGATTTAATTTATATATTCCTTAAACAAATTTTATGTCCAAATCCTTCGTAGTTGTGGACATATCAAGGCCTATTCTCAAAGATACCATTTCAGATTCTAAACTGTCAAAATTCTATTCCCATTCAAGCATCAAATCACTTAGAACCTCTTCCTTTATTTTTTCTTCCTCCAAATTGAATTTTAGAGACATAATATCTTCTTTAAATGTTTATGAAATATTCTCATCATGTTTCTTGATAAACTCTTATTTCAAGGGTTTATTCTTATATGTGTCATGTTTTCTAAATAGATAGTTGCTTATCCTGCTTCTCCTTAGAAGGTGTGTGGAACCTCTACTTCATCCATCATTTCTCTGGTCATCTCTTGAATTTTTTTGTTCTTTCTCTCCACTACTTGATTTTGTTGGGGAGTTCTGGACATTGAGTACTTTGTCCTTATGCCATGTTCTTCACAATACTCTTCAAACTATCTTGAGGTTAACTCTCTAGCCCTATATGATCTAAAGAATTTAATATTTAGATCTTTCTCATTTTCAAATTGAACTTTAATTATCTTGAAATTTTTTACAACTTCTAATTTTTGTTTCAAAAACATTATCCAAGTGGCACTAGTAAAATAATCAATAAATAAAATAAAGTACCTTTTTCCTATTGGGTTATTTTTCCTTGTAGGGCCACATACATCAGTGTGAACCAACTCCATAGGTTTATAGGTTGAGAATTCCTTTGCCTTGAACTGATTTCTGGTCTTCTTCTCAAACTCATAGGTCTTTCAGATTGAGCTATTGGGCATTGACAATCTTGGAAATACTCTAATTTTTTTTTATGTTTTTGATCATTATCAGGCTGTTATGAAACTAGCTCCAAAAATATAAGAAAAGAGAGATCAACTCCTTATAAATAAGCCACTTCGAGGGGGCAACCTCCTTTACATTACATAAAAGAAAAATTCTTGGATGATACAAATGACAAAACTTCCTTCTATATATAAGAGTCCATGGGGTCACAATATAATCCTAGCCGACCTAACAATAATAATGTAAGGGCACAATAATAACAATATGGGGGTTACAAAGGTACAACAGTAACAATAAGAGGGCTACACTAACAACAATAAGGGACTACACTAGTAATATAGGGACCTAACATGCCCCTCTCCTTCAAAAAAGTTTTGTCCTAAACGCTTGAGTAGCGCTGGATGATTCTGTATAAAATTCTCATCCTCCCATGTAGAATATTTAGTGGGTAAGTTATTCCACATGATGAGATACTCTGCAATTGATCGATTTCGTAGCTGTTGAGTTCTTGTTTCCATGATTGCTTCAGGTTCCAATATAATTTTTCTTTCCTCATCAAGTTCTGGAAATATTGTTTGAACTGGATTTTTGTCACCTATAACCTTGTTTAAGCATGAAACATCGAAAAATGGATGCACTCGGGAAGAAGCAGGAAGCTCCAATTTGTATGCCATAGTACCAATCTTTTGCAACACATTGTAAAGACCATAGTACTTTGGAGATAAATTATTATCCTTCTTAGCTTTCTTGAGGGACAATTTTTTGTATGGTTTTAGCTTTAAAAATACCTAGTCTCCTACATTGAAAGTTCTCTCGTTGCAATGTCGATCTGCCTATTGTTTCATTCGATTTTGTACCAAATTTAGGTTATCCTTTAAGAGTTGGAGAAATTGTTGTTGATGCTCGATGTGATCTTCCACTACTTGAACCTTAGAATTTTCTCTTAAAGATGATGTGATGGAAGATGAATGAAGTGCCATAAATGGGGTCATTTTTGCTGCATTATGGAAGGAAGTGTTATACCACCATTCAACTAGAGGTATCCACTTGACCCATTGTGTTTGTTTATCAAATACAAAACAACGAAGATATCCTTCCAAACATTTTTTCACTATCTTAGTTTGACCATCAAACTGAGGAAGATAAGATGAGCTATGAGCTAGTTGAGTACCCAAAAAAAAAAAAAATTCCATCTAAAAATTTCCAATAAAAATTGGATCTTTGTCACTTACAATAATCTTTGGGTTTCCATGTATCTTTTGAATTGCTTCCATAAATGCAGTAGCAACTGTACTTGCTTTAAATGGATGAGATAATGCACAAAAGTGTGCATACTTGGTAAGTCTATCAACTACCACCATGATGACACTCTTTCCTTCGGACTTAGGTAAACCTGTGATAAAATCCTTTGAAATCTCCTCCCAACGTTGACTTGGAATGGATAAAGGTTGTACAAGACCCAGAGTCTTAATTGTCTCAAATTTATTTTGCTGGAAAACCAAACATTCTGCCATAAACATTTGAATATTAGATTTAACGCCACCCCAAAAAAAAATATTTCTTCACCTTGTGGTAAGTTTTAAAAATCCCAAGTGTCCTCCTAAAGGAGAAGTGTGCAATTCCAAAAGAATATTTTGTTTTATTTGGGACTTCTTACAAATATATAAGCAATATTTGTACCATAAGGAATCATTTTTCCAGCTAAATGTATTAGATGTACTAGGAGATTGCTGCAAATTTTGAATGAGTGTCCACACTTCTTCTTCCTTCTTCCATTCATCCCTTGCTTCAGTTATCCAATCTGGTTGGATAATAGAAATGGCACAAAGCAATGCTTCCACCTCTTCATGCTTTCTTGAGAGTGCATCTGCAACAACATTTAGCTTCCCCTTTTTGTAGATTATTTCAAAGTCATAACCCAACATCTTTGTGACCCATTTTTGTTGCTCTTCTGAATATATTCTTTGTTCCAAAAAAAAATTAAGACTATCATGATCAGTTTTAACCTTGAAGTGTCTTCTCATTAGGTAAGGTCGCCATTTCTTTAGTCAATGTATTATTGCCAACATTTCCTTCTCATAAATAGCTTTCTATAAATACTTTCCTTTGATTGGATGACTTTCAAAAGAAATGGATCTTCCTTCTTGCACTAAAACAACACCAATTCCATCACATTCCTCAATAAAGGTTTTTGTGAAGTCTGGCATAGCTAAGACCGGTGCTAGGAACATTTCTTCTTTAAGATGTTCAAATGGCTTAGTTTCTTCAGGACTCCATCAAAATTCATCTTTCTTCAATAATGTTGTTACAGGTGCTGCTATTCTCCCATAATTCTTAACAAACTTGCGATAATACCATGTTAACCCAAGAAATCCTCACAACTACTTTATGGTTGTTGGGACTTTCCATTCCTTAATGAATTTAATTTTGTTAGGGTCTACCCTAACACCCTCGTGAGATACAATATTAGTCATATAATCCACCTCTTGTACTCCAAAGAAACATTTGGAGGTTTTTGGATATAATTTTTTCTCCTCTAGTAGTTTAAGCACCCTATCAACATGTTGAACATGATCCTTCCAATACCTATTGTAGATTAGTATATCATCAAAAATTACTAACACAAATTTTCTAAGGAAGGGTTTGAAAATGGAATTCATCGACCGTTAAAATGTAGAAGGTGCATTGGTAAGGCCAAAAGGCATGACCAAAAATTCATAATGACCCTCATGACTTCGATGATGTTTTCGGAATATCTTTAGTCTTCATTCTAATTTGATGATATCCTGAACGAAGATCCAACTTGGTAAAATAAATTTCTCCATGTAATTCATCCAATAATTCAAAAATTATAGGAATGGGAAATTAATCTTTAATAGTGAGCTTATTGAGCTCCCTATAATCTAGACACATGTGCCATGACCCATCTTTCTTGTGAACCAATACTACTAGAGCAGAGAAAGAACTTTGACTAGGTTGAATTATACCAGCCTCTAACATTTCTGCAATCATACATTTAATTTTGATCTTTTGGACATAAGGATATATGCAAGGCCTTATGTTTGGAGGAACACTTCTTGGAATCAAATGAATAGCATGATCATGATCACGAATAGGTGGGAGTCCTTTTGGAGATCTGGAGAAATATATGATTTTGATGTTGGGACTTTTAGTGAGCATAATTGTGCATTTACGCCTCGTTGTTATTTCTTTAGAAGCTTTGTCATGACATTAGAGCTTATTATCTTTCTCGGCTTCCCTACAATACCTCGTAATTCAACCTCCTTTCCTTCCAAAAAAAATTCAAGAAAAGTTCTTGAAAAATAAAAGCTACCATCCCCAAAGATTGTAACCATTGTACTCCTAGTACAACATCAACACCTCCCATTGGAATGGAAATAATTGGACTATTAAATACATATTCCCCCATGGTTATCTTGATATTATGAAATTTTCTAGAGCAATTTATAGTTCCCCCATTTTCAACCATCACTTGACATTCTGGTGTTGCATATAGGAAGCAATTCAATTCCTTGGCTACCTTACGATGAATAAAATTATGGGTACTACCCGAATCAATCAACACTATTACCTTTTTCTTCTTGATATTTCCTTATATCTTGAGAGTTTGAGGAGTGGAAATTCCCACCAATGCATTACACGATATGGTCGGGCTCATTTATTCTTTGTCTAGGGTTGGTTCCTAGTGTATATCCTCTTCTTTTGAAGTTTCTTATTCATTTTCTTCCTCGTCTTCACAATTTATGTAAAATAATTTCTTCTTAGCACACTTATGACCTTTAGTGTATTTCCTATCACAAATGTAGCAAAGCCCCTTTTCTCATTTTTCTTCCAATTGTTGTGGTGTCAACCTTGTAGGTGATGGAAGTCTAGGAGTAGCAAAACTTCCATATTTATAGATGTGAGTGGTAGGCTTCCTTGTCGCCATAATTTTACATTCAATTTTTCTTGCCAACCTAAATGCCTTCTCCAATGAATTAGTTTCCCAAAGCCAAACCTCATGTTGGATGTTATCCTTTAAAGTCCGTATGAAAACATCAATCATGTGTTCCTATGGAATATCAGTTACCCTTATATTCAATTTTTGGAAGTACTCAATGTGCTTTACCACTGAACCCTTTTGTTTAAGATTTATCAGTTGGCCAAAAAAGGTTTTTCTCTTTGTTTCCTCATAATGTGTTATCATTTCCTCCGTAAAAATTTACCAAGTGACAACAGTTTTACGGGATCAAAGCCATCGATACCATACAAATGTATTTTGTTCTAAATATAAAGTTTCAATTGCAAACTTTTGTGTGTTTTTCACATTATTGAGATTAAAATATTGCTCCATCTGTAGTATCCATGTTATGCGATCCTTGCCATTAAACTTCCTCATATCGATCTTTGGAATATGGTGGGTCTTCCATCCAACATTTGAGTTTATGAAATCATGATTAATATTTATTTTTTTCTCATCATGAGTTTCCTCTTCTATCTTTTAGCCATTAGGAATCATTTCTTGTATCAACTTTGTCAAACCTTCCTTCAAACCTTCCATGTCTTCTTTTAGATAATTCTTCATGTCTTCCATGTCGTCTTTCATTTTTTCTTAGATCTTAGCTTTAATGTCTTCCATGCCATTCTTCAAACCATCCATATTATCTTCCACGCCTTTCTTCAAATCATCCATATTAGCTTCCACTCCTTTCTTCAAGCCATCCATCTTAGCTTCCACACCTTTCTTCAAAACTTCCATTTCATTTTTTTTTGCTCTTTGCGAGAGTGAAATTTGGTGCACTGGCTCTTGTGATTTGATATATCATGTTGCACTTATTCATGTTCATGAGTCATAGTAGAGTATTCTGAGGGCTTAATGGGTGTTGAATTACTTTTAGGGGGAATTTTAGAACCCAATACTGATATCTATTCTTCAATATGCCCTTGGAATCACTTCAAACTGATTTTTCAAACAAGACATAAGCAATTTGAAAAAAAAAATACACCTTTTTCTTGCTTTTGAGGAGCTTGATAATGAAATTGAATTATCTCTATGATTTTGGATCTTCAATATCTGAAATTTGGTCCTATAGTAGCCCTCTAAATTTTCTTTCGAATGCCAGAGATCTGACCTGATTTGGATGCTTCAAGGAAAATTTATGCCAAATCTCCCACAATGACCTAATTATGGACTGGTTTAGTAGAGCAAACTTGTACGACATGCCAGGTGTTACTGTTTCCTCCTCCGACTCTGAAATTGATACATAGGAAACTATAGTCCGTTTGATTTCGGCCAATTTTTACAGAATTCCAATTTGATGCTCAGAGAGAGAGTTATGACAATTTTTCCAAGGTCACCTCTTTTAGATGAAATTCAGGAGTCTGAAAAAACCCTAACTTCCACAGATCATATCTCCGAAAATATTTTGAACCAAGATCTGAAATTTTTACACGAAGTTCCTCGGGATTTTTGCTTCGCATGGTAAATATTTAAGCTTCTAAACCTTCATTAAAAACAATTTATAGTGAAAATTCCATGATGACCTGTTTGGAGTAGAGAAACCCTAGAATCCAAAGCTCTGATACCAAATGTTATGAAACTAGCTCAAAAAATAGAAGAAAAGAGAGATCAACACCTTAGAAATAAGGCACTTCGAGGGGGAAACCTCCTTTAACTTACATAATTGAAAAATTATTGGATGATATAAATGAAAAAACCTCCTTCTGTATATAGGAGTCCATGGGGTCACAATATAATCCTAGCCGACTTAACAATAATAATGTAAGGGCACAATAATAACAATATGGGGGTTACAGGGGTACAACAATAACAATAATGGGGATACACTAACAACAATAAGGACTAAAATAGTAATATAGGGACCTAACATAGGCTATTGAAATTTATATGACCAAGTATTCTATGCCATAATCAAGTTTTATTTGTCTTACTAAAATAGCAGTGTTAGAGCGGGCCCCCCTAAGGCACAAGTTGCAATGATATTTTTTGTATGCTTGTATGTGCACACTGTGCAGATGTAGTCGAAGGGATTTTGCCCCAATTTTGGACAAAATTTAAGCTTAAATAGAAACTATGGGCTGAAAACCATGGTTTGAGACCATAGTATGTACGTGTTAGGCGTATTATAAATAGATAGCGGTTGTCTAAGCTAAGGAGTGATACACGTGACATGTGATATTGATATTCGGATAATATCTGCATCTGTAAGGGTTTTGGGTTGGGTAAAAGGCTCCTACTGGCTGTGTGTGCGAAAACCTAGTCCTGGTTGTGTTTGGACTCCGCTGGCTGTGTGCGCAGAAGGGATTGTAAGGGTTTTGAAGGAAAGCTGATGTATTGACATATTTGAATAATTAATAGAAGGAACAGTTTTAACAAATTCTCGGTGTTATGCATACATTTGTTTTTTATGCTTATTGTTTATTCTTTGATGAGATCACACTATCTGTTTAATTAATGTTGAATGCGCAGAGCTAATTAATATGTTTATGCATGAGAATTGACATATGTTAAGTATTACATTGATTAGATTGAGATCTGGTTCTGATCTATTGTCAGCGCTGAAGCAAACCCTATTTTTGTGATATTATCTCTGTGTTTCTATTATAAGCTATTGCACACATATGTGGAAGATCACTTAGGGTTTTAATGAGGACCAATTCATTAAATTCTCTCTTAGGGTGCAGAAACCTGGTTCCAGCACCCCCCCCCCCCCATACTGCTTCAGGTGGGACTTTGGTCTATGCAAGCATATCATTACCGAAAGGGCTAGTAGTTGGCGGGTTTTTTGGTTTATCTATAAACTAAAAACCTAGGTCATGACCCCTCAAGCCAACAAATTGTTCCATTTTCGGGATCAGGATCATCATTTTGAGGGAGATTTGATGTTGTGGCATCCATCGCGCAACGAATTACATGACTAGTTGGATAGAAAGATCCTTGAATTTGCACTACAAGAGAATAAAAGCACTAAATTATCTGACGAAAAATGGGTACAGAAGTATATTTATACCGAATTGCAATAAATTTTATTATATTCCTTTGCGCATGAAATACAGGAGTGGTTGTCGCTCTTGGATGAGTTCCATAACTGCATAAAAGACGACGTAGTCACTGAGTAGACTCCTGAATTAATCTAACAAGTAGAGAAGTTTGATAATAATATCACTCATGTGGTAGATCATTCGATTGATTACCTTTTGGGTGGATTTGTGACTGAATTTGTTGTTGACCAATTTGTGTCATATTCTGAAGCTGAAAGGAGGTTTTTCTGACTGAAGTAGATATGGCTACATCCATGAAGTTACCTAATTTCTGAGGCATTGGAAATGAGTATATTGATCACTTATGGTTTGTAACTGAGGCCGTATGGGAGGCTCAACAAGTAAACAATATCGATATCAAAAAAACACAACTGGTTACTTCATTTCAAGATCACGCGCTAGACTGGTACATTAGGTATGCGCAAGCAAACCCTAATGCTACTTTGGAAGAAATTAAAGCAACCCTAAAAGAGAAGTTTAAGAAACCTAAGTCATACATGCATCTGGTGATAGAGATGAAGGATATTATTCAAGAACCTAACGATTCTATATGGGAGGCTGATTGAAGATTGAAGCGCACCATCAGAGATGGTGGATTTGTGATTGATGATACTCAACATAAAGAATGGTTCATTGCTATGTTTCTCTCACATTTGTGCCAACCATTAGGTCAGAAAAATATTGCTACACAAGTTGAGTCTATAGAATTTGTAATGAAACTAGATGCTACCCTAACACCTATTGCGTCGAGAACTCAATAGATTGAGAGTCAGTTGGAAGCAATGCATCTGGAAATTTAAAATCTGCTTAAGGCCAAAGGAAAGGAGGTCTCCGCAGAGGTCTGGTGTATAAAGTGCAAAGCTTATGGGCATCATAAAGACTAGTGTCCTATTTTTAACAATTATCTAAATGTTGGAGGCCCTAGTCCATTGAAGAGGCCTGTATGGTTTACTATATTCCATATTGCTAGACTACATGATACAGATTTGTGCCCGAGGGTTGGGAAATATTAGCCTGACCTATAACATCCATTTTTCAAGTTTTGTTTGTCACTAGGGAATGATAAGCAGCATTCTCGGACCTACGATATGATGTTGGATAAATCTGAGATATATAGAATTCAAGTTGAGCCTACATCACTAGCATCCCCTTCTAGGCGCAGAGGATTCCAAGGCAGAGGAAGACGCCCAGGAGGTGGATCAACTAGTCAAGGAAGAGGACAAGTGATTTTATATAATTGTGGTAATGCTGGTCATTATGCGCGCGACTTTCCGAATCTAGAAAGACAGTCCTGTAGGTACCATAGAAAATTTTATCATATTATAGAAGATTGCCCTGTCTTGATTGAAAAAATGCAGGGAAAGAGGACCCCAACGCAGAATCTGCAAATGGTTTGTGTTGAGACTCATGAGGAAGATCACTCTGTGAATGTAGTTACTAGGAGTGGTGTAGCAACCACTGAAGATAAAGGAAAACAACATGCCACTGATGTATGGATCCAGAAAGCACTTGAAACTAAAGAAGGCCTCAATCTTTAGTGCTCAAAAGAAACCTTTATTGAAGCAAAGAAAGAATTAATAGAAGGAGATACTTCCAAAAGTGGTAGAACACTGAAAATTGCTGGAGGAGATTAAGCCATTCTTATGAGCATGCATAAATTTATTGCGCAACAAAAAGGGTGTTGAAAATTTGCAGGAATTAATAGAAAATTGCACAGAAAAGGAACAACCTATGGTAGAACAACGCGCAGTAAAAAAAAAAATAAGAAAAAGAAGAGAAAATGTAGGGAGATGTGTCTGACTGCACAAATCAGTGATTATGAAATAGACCAAGTCATTCTAGATTTGGGATCAGATGCTAACGTTCTACCTAAACAACCCTTGCAATGCATGGGAGAACCAAATTTGGAATGTTCCACTATCCAACTGTGCAAGGCTAACCAACATAAGACCATTCCCTTGGGGAGACTGTCAAAATTTGTGGTTGATATAGAAGGATTTAAGGTGTTGGCAGATTTTGAAGACATACAGATTGTAGATGATACTGATCCCTATCCTGCACTATTAGGATTGGATTGGGCGATTTACATGGATGGTGTTATCAATCTGAAGAAAAAGACATTGGAATTTGAGAACAATGGAGTTAGGGTCATCATTCCTCCGTATCCTACAAAAGGTCAAAGCTATATTGAACCAGTGTGCAATAAGGACGAGATTGATCAAATCTATAAGCTAACTTTGTGTGAAGAAGACTAGATTAATCCGAAAATATATGGGAATATTAAATGGGAGAAGGGAATTTCTTGCTTTTTAGACTCTGATGAAGAACTAGAGAATTGGAATAAATGACTGCATGAAGTGTATGCACTGCATTGTAATCGTGTGACTCGCGCTCTGTGTTGCATAACATCTGAGGTACGCGATTTACCAGATTATGATGGATTAATTGATGTAAACATGTTCTTGGGAGAACTAGAGAGATCTGTGCCAGCAGACCATAGGTTCCATTCTTTTGATCTTAGCTTTCGTACTACTCCAACAAGATGGTGGGAAACACATAAGGAGAATATGGGATATTGGGAGGAATGCACGCAGATGATGCGGCTATGCTTTGAACGCCCAGTCATTAAAGAAGAGGATTTATAATCTGGCAAGGAGGATCCACACAGACATCTCGCCAAGTGGAATCAGGTATGGGGTGTATAACCAAGGCTTGAATGGGTTCACATTTTTATTCATACATTGGGAAAGGTTCCAACTGAATGGTACTTGGAAACAGAGCTACGTAGAGGCACTAGTGAGTGGTCTATGCTGGTAGATAGTTTTCTTCTTAAATTTAGCTTTGAAAGTGGATTTGAAAATATTGGTCAGGCTCTACATAATATTAAAGAAGTCATCTTTGATACCACTAAGCCTATAATTGAGTGTGCACCGCCAGCTTGGGATGCGCAGATGAACGCCATTGTGAATTGCAAAACCTAATAGTAGAAGAAAACGATGAGGATTCCAGGAATGTCGTGATTCTTGAATATAAAGGTGAGTGCACAGTGGCTGGGCCCTCAATTAATTCGATGGATGTGACAAATACATTAATTTTAAGACATGTAAATATTGGAACTGAAGAACAACCCAAGTTAGAAAATATTAGAGACTACTAGGATGATGATACAGTAGGCAAGGTTGCTGAGTTGCTGACAAAATATCACGATCTATTCCCTACAAAGTTCTCAGAGTTGAAAGGAATCATTAGGGACCTGGGAGTAATGAAGATCAAATTGAAGCCTAATGTGTGCCCCAGTAAAGCAATGCCCATATAGGATGAATCCCAAATATAAGCAGAAAGTGAGAGAAGAGTTGGATAGAATGGTGGCAGTAGGCATCATTGAGCCTATGGAAGACTCTGATTGGGTAAGTCTAACGGTGGTGCAAAATAAGAACACCAAGGGAGAAATCAGAATTTGTGTTGATTTGCACAAACTGAATGAGGATTGTGTGCATGATCCATTCCCAACTCCATTCTCAGATGAAATTTTGAATAATGTTGGAGGTCAAGAAGCATATTATTTTACAAATGGGTTTTCAGGTTATCATCAGATCCAGATTGCACTAGAAGATAGGAGTAAGACCACTTTTTCTACTGAATGGGGATCTTTCCAATATACAGTTATGCCATTTGGATTGAAGAATGCTCCTGCCATTTTCTCACGTGTAGTAGTTGCTGCTTTTAAAGAATACATACACAAGTTTTTGAAGGTATATTTTGATGATTGGATTGTCTTTAGGTTGCTAAAGAAGCATGTGTCCAACCTGCGCTTAATGCTAGATACTTTTAGAAAGTATCAGATCTCATTGAATCTAAATAAGTGTATTTTAGTGTATGCTTTGGAATACTATTGGGACACATTGTCTACCAGCAAGGATTGATGGTGGATCCTACCAAGATTGTTGTCATAGTCAATTTGGCAGTACCTGAGAATATCGAGCAGTTGCGTTCAATATTAGGGCATACTGGGTACTATAGGAATTTTATTTAGGGATATGCGCTGATAAATATTCCCATTGAAATTTTTTTAAAGAAGGATGCAACGTTCTGCTAGGATGAGGACTGACGAAAGAGTTATGAGCTGCTCAAGGAAAAAATGGTCACTACGCCTATCCTAGTCTTCCCGAATTAGTCCAAGGCTTTTCATGTACATGTGGATGCCTCTTATATTACGCTCGAAGCTGTGTTAGAACAACCAAGGGAAGGAGAACTTGATCATCCCATTTCTTATGCCAATCGAAAACTCCAAAGCGCAGAGAATAATTACTCAACCATGAAAAGGGAAGGATTCGTAATGGTATATTCGCTGCAGAAATTATGCCATTATCTATTAGGAGTTCACTTTAAAATGTTGACTGGTCATTCTAATTTGAAGTACCTCATCAACAAGCCTGTGTTGGGGGGGGGGGGGGGGAGATCTACAGGTGGTTGTTGTTATTTTAGGAATATTATTTCGAAATTATAGTGAAACCAGGATGATTAAATGCTGGACTAGACCATCTTTCGCCCATTGAATCAGGAGAAGAGCCCACAAACATCGATGATAGATTACCTGATGCGTATTTGTCTGCGATAAAAGTGTTTGATTGTCATTTCCCTGATATCATTCAATTTTTTACCACTATTCGTGCACCTGCGGAATACACAATGGAGTAGAAGAAAGAACTTGTGGCACGTACAATAGACTTCACCAATATTGCTAGATAGTTGTATAAGTGAGGTGCAGATGAGGTCCTGCACAGGTATGTATTGGAATCTGAGAGGCGAGGAATTCTCAACAAAGCTCATGGAGGCATTTTTGGTGGTCATTATGTAGCTAAGGCCACTATGCAGAAGATCTTGCGTGCTAGGTTGTGGTGGCCCACACTGCACAATGATGGCTATGCGCACTGTCATGGCTATGATGTTTGTCAGAGAACAGGGAAAACTTCACGCAGGGACAATATGCCCCGGAATCCGCAGATGGAGCTGCAAGATTTTGATAAATGGGCTATTGATTTTGTGGGACCTATTAATCCTCCAGGAAGGAAGAGTGGTGCATGCTACCTCATCACTACGCCAGATTATGTAACCAGATGGGATGAAGCCAAACCGATGAAATATTGTACTACTGATACTGCTGCACAGTTTATATTTGAGAGTATAGTAACTCGGTTTGGGTGTCCTAAGATCCTGATCAATGACCATTGTAAATGACACTATCAAAGCTTTGACTGAAGAATTCAAGATGCGTCATCAAAATATCTCTCCTTATCATCCTCAGGAAAATGGTGCAGTTGAAGCTTTCAATAAGATCTTTGAGACTGCACTCACTAAGGTATGCAATGCTAACAGAAATTATTGGGATGAGCAAGTGCCTGTAGTGCTCTAGGCCTACATGACTACTTGCAAAAAGTTGAGTAGGAGGACATATTTTTGGATGGTATATGGGCAAGAGGTTGTGTTGCCCATGGAGTTCACTATTCCCAGTCTAAGCATTGCAACATTTACAAAGATGGCTGAAGAAGATGCTCTAGAAGAACGGTTTTTGCAGTTGGTTGCTTTGGAAGACAACTGGTTTATTGCCAACTATCACCAGTAGGTCCAAAAGGCGTGTGAGAAAGCCTGCATGACAGGCATATCAGGAAAAAAGTGTTCAAGGAGGATGATTTAGTCTTACTATATGACAACAAGTTTGCGCGCGTGGAAACTCACACAATGTGAGCTGAATATGAGCAACAAATCGCGGACCTCCAGACCAAGTTGTAGCCGGAGGCATCACCTAAGGTTCACGCAAAGAGAGCAGCAGAGCTGAATCGGGCCCAAGAAAGTATCGTTGCCACAAGAAAGTATCGTTGCCACAATCACTCAGTGTGACTAGTCTCTTGCTGAGACACTCAACACCAAGGAACAAAATTTTGAAGAAATCTGCATAGTAGCACCCACATTGGTGGTTCAACAGAGACTTTTTCATCTGAAAGAAGTTTGTAGACTGTAGGGAGAAATTGTAGATTTGCGTCATAAAGAGCAGGTGCTCATAGAACAAATGCAACCATGGCCAGAGGAAGCACTGCAACTCTCTCAGACACTGGAAAACACACTCAAGATCATTCAGCAAACCCAGTGTAGTGTGGAGATGGCCGCTGAGGGGCCTATGAAAAATAATATGGTTCAACAGGCACAAGGTGTAGCAGCGTAGATCCTTGAGTTAGTGCTCCCTCTCCAGACTTCTGTGAAGACACTCTGAGAAAAAACCAAAGAGACAAAAACATCGCCTCAGTGACTCAGGATGAGTCACATGTTTATGTTGGGGGCCTATTGGAGCGGCTCTCCCTTAGGCACAAGTTCCAATGATATTTTTGTATGTTTGTATGTACGTGCTGCACTGATGTAGTCGAAGGGCTTTTGCCCCAATTTTGGAAATAATTTAAGTGTGCGAACACCTAATCCTACATGGGTAGGTGTGGAATGCGAAAAGTCACAATGGAGTCTAAGTGACCTTGGAATGTGAAAGCAAGAGTCACACCATTGTATTATAAATGTACATCATGTATAATGGAAAAAATAAGAAATCCTCACGCTTATCCTTCATTGTGTGTTGAGTCTCTTGTGTGTGTGTGTGTTCATCTTTCTCATACACCATGTGTGTGCTTAACATGGTGTTTAACATGGTATCAAAAGCGGGCGATTGCTGGCCCTGCTCCAAATTGAGTGAGCCATTTGTGTTTATGGCCTGTGCATATCTACAAAATTCTTGGCATTTTTGCAACACTCAGAGTTTTTGTAGTAGTGATTTTGTAGCATTCAGAAATTTTATCTTGGAGAAGGAGCAACATTCAGAAATTGGCAGCATTCCGGCATTGGTTTTGAAAAAAAAAACCATGGTGACATTGCCCATACGAAGGTTTTCTCATTTACTCATTCTTGCTGCAATTACTGCATTTTAAATTCGTACAGAATTGTCCCATTTTAGTATTTCTTTGGAAAATATTCTCTGTTGCATCTCGATAAGGATACAGTACTCAAGCTCTCTCTACTATTTTAAGGTCGAGTTATTTCAAGATTCTGATTATTTCTCTGCCTTTCTGTTTGTTATATTAAAAAAAATAATAATAATAAATAAATAAATTTCCCTTAGTTTTTTAAACTCCTCACTCTCCCACACATTTTAAATTCTCCCCCCTTTTTAATTAATCCCCCTCCTCCATTTTTACTACAATCCCTCTTTCCCATTTTTTAATTAATCCCAAATAATTAATTTTTTTAATTAATTTGTAATTAATTAAAAAAAAAAAAAAACAGCAGAGAGAGAGGAAAGAGAGAATATGAACAGCAGAAAAAGAGGAATTGACATATGAAGAAAATGGATTGAATACATAGAGAAAATTTCAGATTTGACATTGTGTGATTTGTGGCATAAGGGTGATTTTCTGAAGAAATTGACATTTGAAGACAAGTTTTCCATCATTGAAAACAGCTCTTTGAAGGAAAATTCAGCTGCCTTAAAGGCCTCTTGCACAAGTGTTTTTGCTGCACATTTTCTTGCATAGTGTTAATGAAGCCCGGCATTGTATTGCTCATTCACTTAGTTGGAATCGATGGTTGAGTTGTTGATGTAACTCATTGTTGATTGTCCTCCATCATTTGAGGAGCACACTTTGTACTTTGAGATTTCCATAATTCACTTGTATTTCTTGAATCACATTGTAAACGGGTGCATTTTCGGTTGAAGCCGACACCCTTTCTTTTGTTGAGCCTAAGTTGTTGAAAAATGGCTAAAATCAATGAGGCATTAGAGTTGTTGAATGACCTCATTCATTCAAATGTTGATGACATGATAAAAATGAGCAAGAATGCTCTTTGTAATATTCAGAATTGTTTACGAAATGCACAAGAAAAGATTGAGTTTTTGCAGTTGGAATCTCAGCTCCAACAAGATGAACTTCAGCAAAAGAGTCACCATTCTGAACCTGTTTCTGTTCAGAACATTGTGAAAGACTCCCATCAGCAGCAAGTCAGTAAAGTTGCAGTTGATTCTCATTCAGTTCTAGATGATTCACATTCAGCAGATTTACATGCAGATGCAACAGCTCAGCCTGCACTTCTCAAGCCCATCATCAGACCTTGGGAAGAGCTTGTCCACAACAAGCACCGAACTGGTCTTGGATATGACAAGGATGTGTCCTTTCATATTCCGGACTACACCAAGCCCATCATATTTCAGAGTGCCGGATTCATGTATGACAGTTCACCTGCAGCTGTTCCAGATCCTGTTCCACTTCCACAACAGATTGAGAAATGCCAACACTGTGATCGAGTTGGCCATATGAAAGATCACTATTTTGATCTTCATCCATGCAAGCATTGTGGTCGGCACACCCATTCTTCAGACAGATGCTTCAGACACAAGCCTCCTGCAAGAACCAAGATTCATCTTGGATGGATCGCTTCTTGGCAATGGGCATCAGCAGCCAAGAAGATGTTTACGACACATGTTAGAACTTGTTCACGGATATTGAGCAAACTTGCAGCTGAGTTTTCGCCATCATCTCACCTTGTCCCTGACAGGGGGGAAAATGGTGGTCATGTACAAGCTTCGACGTCAGATCAAGCGAGCCTGAGCCACAATCTCTCATTCCATGTTTAGAGTTGTAGCCAGAGACACAACAGTTCAAGCGAGCCTGAGCCACAATTTGTCATTCCAGATTCAGAGATGTAGCCAGAGACACGGATGCCCATGAGCATGCCTTCGGTTGGTGGACAACCTTAAACCATCATCTTTGGTTGGTGGATAACCTGAAACCATCACAGGTAGTAGACCTCCCTTCTTTTAGGTCGAAGGTCTCCCTTTCATATATGAGAACAATTTCAGCGTGCTTCCCCGCTTTCGCCGCTGGAAGAGTCCTTGAACTCGCATCAAGTATTGGTATTCCGCTGTTTGTGGTCATCCTAAAACCACCTCTTTTTTTCCAACATTTCAGAGAGTTGATTCAGCCCAAGGGCTGCCATGTATACTTTGCAGATTTGTATTACAACTCTTTTCTTGGACTCACACATACCCCTTCGGATTAAGGGGGGATGTTGGAATACCTAATCCTACATGGGTAGGTGTGGAATGCGAAAAGTCACAATGGAGTCCAAGTGACCTTGGAATGTGAAACCAAGAGTCACACCATTGTACTATAAATGTACATCTTTGTATAATGGAAAATAAGAAAGCCTCACGCTTATCTTTCATTGTGTGTTGAGTCTCTTGTGTGTGTGTGTTCATCTTCTCATACACCATGTGTGTGCTTAACATGGTGTTTGGAATATTGGCTTAAATATAACTATGTGGCCTCAACCATAGCTGAGACTATAGTATCTTTCATGCTAGTATTGTAAATAGATAGTAGTTGCTCAAGCTAAGTGATGACATATGATATGATATTGAGATTCTGACAGATTCAGATTCCGTAAGGGTTTTGTCAGGCAAAGGCTCCCTGCCGTTTATGTGTGCGGAGACCCAACTCAGATGTGTGCAGACGACCGGCTATGTGCGAAGGGATTGTAAGGGTTTTTGAAGGAAAGATGATGTATTTATCGTATCCGAATAATAAATAGAAGGAATGGAAGGATGCACTTTCAGGTTATGCGTATATTTGTTGTTTATGCTTACCGTTTTATGATTTGATGAGATCACACTATCTCGTTTACTTAGTGATGACGGTGAGAGCTAATTAATATGTTTATGCATGAGAATTGACATATGTTAAGTATTACATTATTTATATCAAGATCCGGGTTCTGATTTGTTGTCCGCGCTCGAAGAAAACCCTATTTCTCCGTGATATTATCTCTCGTGTCTTTGTTATAAGCTATTGCGCACATATATGGAAGATCACTTAGCGTTTTACCAAGGACCACTTCATTAAATTTCGTGGTGAGGAAAATATCCATCACCCCCAACTCTATACTACTTTAGGTGAGACTTTGTCCGCGCAAGAAGATAATTTCCGAAAGGGCCAATAGTTGGAGGGTTTGTTGGTTTATCCATAAACTCCCAACTTGGGCTATCAAATCTCAATCCAACAAGAAGTTTACTTCTTTGAACACATATACATTTTTGCTAGCCCCAACTATATTTCCCACAAGCCTCCCATTCTCTTCTTTGGATCTCACGGTTCTAGATTGAAAATTCATATTCTAGCATTAATTATTATGTGACCTACTAATCGAAAAATTGTGCTTGAGGCCTTCCAAATAAAACACATTTTGGGCCTTTTTCTTCTCATCAATACTAAATATTCCATTTCTCCCTTTAATGTTTTTCTATAGCATTATTCCCAAAGATGGCATTATTCCCTTTTATCTTTTCTAAATAAGAATTTACTTCTGTGTCTACCATGTGTTTAGAGCACCCACTATCCACATACCATCTATTTTCTTGATCATGTGTAGAAAATAAAGTCAATATCTTCATTTTCCTTAGTTTTCTACTTCCAACCTCTCTTGTCCCTAGAGAATGTAGGTTTCTGCTGTATTGTGGCTTGAGGGGTGCTTAAATCGCTCTGCAACACTTCTTCCTTGTGACCAAAATATTGCACTTGAAGCATTAAATTTAATCCATTAGGGAGAGAAAGGATTTATATTATTGAGTATCGTGAATTATGAGCTTCATAATTTTTTTAATTTCTTTATCTCGAGATTTTCATCTCTTTCATTTTCAATTCTACAATTTATGTATTTATGTCCAAAGTTATAACATTTATAACAATGACCATAAAGAAAAATGTGGTTACATATTTAAAAATTTATGAGATTTTTAGCTAGTTTCCTATACATTTTTGTCTTGTTAACTCCATTGATAGATTTGCGTGGAGGAGAATTTGAGAAGTTAACATCTCGCTTCCAATATTGAGTCCTTCTCTCGGCTTGGTTTTTGTTTATCTTCATTGAATCTACCTGTGAACACCTTGCAAAGCTCCGGGTGCTTCAAATTTCGTAGACCCGACACTTATCCTTCCATTAGACGACTTTTTTAATTTTGAATATCCTGTAACCATCTTGTTCTCTAGAGACATTTTATTCCTTAAAAGTTTATTTAATTTCTCTATTCGTTCAACAATTTTTTCGTCCAAATCCTTCTCAATTTTGGACTTCTCAAAGTCTATTTTCAAAGATATTATTTCTCGCTTCTAAATTGTGACAATTCTCTTCCCATTTGAGAATCAAATCATTTAGGAACCTCTTTCTTTATTTTTGCTTCCTCCAACTTGAATTTTAGAGACAATTTCTTCTTACATGTTTCTAAAATATTTCCATATTGTTTCTCGATCAACTCTTGTTTCAAGACTCTATTCTCATCCTCTATCTTTTCACAAGTTTTTTGTTTTTTCTTCTTACCGAAGCACTAGGATATATTTTATTCTTTTAATGGCTTCTTAAATTTTTTCTATTTGATAAAAAAACTCCTCATTATCAAAGTTATATGTACCTTCTCTAGCTCGCAACAACGCTCTTTTAGTTTCTTATTCTTCTTTCTAGCCTTCTTCAATTCATCAAGAGCACTAATGAGATACCCTCTTCAAGATCCACTACTCATTATTCTTCCTCGTGAGTATGCGTCATTATTGGTTTTGGATTCAAACTCAAGTTCCATGAGAAAACATTCATTATACAAATTCTCAAGAATTCTTGTTATTAGAATCTAATGCAAAACTATCATCTTTGGAGTAGAGCCCCTTCTTTTCTTGAAGGATCTATTCTTCTAATATTTCTCTTTTTCTCTTGGATTTTTAACATTGTCATTCTCTCGGATTTTCTTTGTAAGGGAACTTCGTATAAAAACTCCCAAATCTTCCAAGATCAAATCATTTGAAGGGAAATTTACCTTTATACTTTCCTAACCATGTTTTAATTTTCTCTGGCAAAGAGCTGCTTGATCATATTTATAGCTGGAACAATATTGGTGATATTTGTTCCGCTTAGTATTCATAGACACTTTGAATGATGCCTCCTTTGGTTTAGTATTCTCTTTACCTATTCTCGTCTCATATGTTGTGAGAGTACTAAGTAGCTAGTCCATTGTGATATTTTTCAAGTCTATCATCTCCTTTGATGGCTGATATTTTGGCATTGAATGTCATAGGCAGAGACCTTAAACTTTCTAAACAACTACTTCAACTTTGAGATATTCACCAAGCTCCTCTAATCATGTTTGTTACCTAATCAAATCTAAGGAAATATTTTGATATTATTTCTTCTTCGTTCATCCTTAAGATCTAAAATATCATTATGAAGGTTTGGAGCTTGGCTTGATTGAATTTCTCATATCCTTCATGACTCATTAAGCTCTTGTCCGATACCTCCTCGACTAACTTGAAGTGGATAAAATTTACAAGTTCATATTGGATTGCCATTAGAGAATGAATTGGCCCTTACATTATTCACATAAATCGTTTTACCATCTACATATGTAGGAGGGGTTGTAGGGATAACATAATTTACTAACATAGAGCTACAAAAATCTTTCCCTAGGGACATGAGATATGATTCCATTCTAATTTTCCAAAAAAAAGTTTTTCCCATTAAATACTCCGTATCTTTCGAGTAAGCATCCTAATTCTCTTTCTAGACATTATTCCTTATAGATCTACCTTCTAGTGTTTAAATCAAGGAACTTGACACTAATACCACTATTGGAATAAGGAATTACTTAGAGGGGGGTGGATCATGAATTCAATGCTAATTTAAATTTTTTATCCCAATTTTTTATTCCCTCTTCTAACTTGGCAATCACCCATATGAGCATTCACAACTAAATACATAAGAATTATAGTAAATCATTCCTATGAAAAAACACCATTAACATGAGAAATATACACACATGGACATAGGAATCTAACATGGAAAGCCAAAATGGGAAACTACCAATATGTTTATAATATGATGTAATCTAAGAACCTACTCGCTTACATCAATTTGCTTATGAGATGTAGTCAGCTGCATGGCCCAAAACCCCTTCAAACTAGCAAGCCACAACTCACCAAGAGGTACCAACCTTATGAACAAGTGTGCCATAACCTCGCTTCAACCAATTGTCCTATTTTTCATACATTTTTCAAATAAGAACAATGTCTGCATTTCTATTACATAAAACATAGAGAACCTATTCTATTGTCTTTTACAACTTTTTCCACTCTATGCAACATCCATACTCTTTGGATGCTCCCCTTTCAACAACTATACCTTTGTTTCACTCCCTTCTTACTTCTCTATTTTACCCTCATACAACCCACTACTCACTCCGTGCACACACCAACTCATATAGATCTTCACTCTCATCCCCTTTGCATTTTATTTTTTTGTTTCATGAGTTTTTTTTCAGCAAAGAATTGCTGAACAATGCAATATGCAATCTCGTTAATTAGCTCATTAATCAGATCAACCTTCATGAAGTATGTTTCACTACATTCAATTAAGAACATGAGTATGGGTCAATTTAATAAAAAAAATAACATTGGTATGGTCTCCATTGCCGCCGTATAAGGATTCTCTAGTTCTCTTAACACATTATAAATATTAATTTTAATAACGTATGGTTCTCTTTCCCCATTAAATGAACTAATACATTAATGATGTGATCGAGGATGGCTCTCTTTGCATGTAGACACTACACCTTTAATTCTCGAATCTTTCGTGGTCCTCATTTCCGTGCATCTCAAATCTTTGCATATGCCATTGATTCTAGCAGAAGGATTTAGTAGAGGTTCTTCCAACTCTAAAGACCCTTCAAATATGGAATAACTACCAAATACACCTCATTCCACCAAAATCACAACTATAGGTTGAGCTTGTATAACCTATAGGACTTTTTCAAACTCATGTACGCACACACTTTGTTGAATGGTTCCTTTTTAATCAACACCTTCAACATTAAGAACCATATCCCCCGTAATGCAAAATTATTATATAATGAGCCCATATGCCGTAGGTGCCTAATAATAATTTATATGTGCTCATAGAACCTATTTTATCAAGATACACAAAAACCCTTTGTTTATTTAACACACAAACCTTGCAAAAGAAAATCTTTGGCAATGTATTCCAATGCACAAGAGGTTTGCAGGCTTCCAGTGGTTGACTGGCTTTCCCGTTTTATGTCTACAATTTCCCCGACTTGCATGGAGGCCGACTAGCCCAAATCCTAGACTCATCCTACATACATCACACTTCCATCATGTTGACATTCATGCCCACGTGGTGCCATATCACCTAGATTTGGCCCACTTTCCGACATAAAAATGTTGAAGACATATGACACATGTCATCTTCTCGTGTTTCCATGTCATATTCCACCTTAGTTTCCACCTATATCTTGTCCCACATAGGCGGTTTTGATCAGAGCTTTGAACTCTTGTAGTACTCGACTAGGGCAACCTTTGACTAGACCATACCGACTAGGTAGCTAGTCCCACACAAGCTAGGGATGCAGGGAGGATTTCCACTTTGAAATTTTGTTGCATGAATTGATCTTCGACTAGTTTGGAGTTACACCTAAGTCCGTAATAAAATAAATTTCACACACAACACAAAGGGGTAAATGAAACTCTCGAGTCGTGGAACCCTACCTCGTTGACCTTTGATCTACATGCATTGATCGACCATAACTCTTAATCTATAATCCCTTTTTCGTACTTTAGCATACCATTGGAAAGATATTTTAGAGCAATATCCAACTATGTCATTTATGAGATGCATCTAGCCGTTATTCAGAGGAATAAATGGCTCCAAAGGCAAGAGGCCCCAAACCAACATAGATATAATATTTTAGTCTCTTTAAATAACTTCGTTTACCATGACGATTCTATAAAAAATATCGCATCTACCTTGAGACCCCCTTTGGAGTTGAACACACGAAGTACATAATATCCTTTCCCTTTTGAAATCAATTTTATCTCGCCTGACGTCCATTTCCAACACGTGATGCCATCCCGATACAATGCTAATTGTCCAACACTCGTACACTAAACACCAAGTTGGCCCACTTTTAAATTTGTATCAGTATAACATCCCAAGTGGAATTTTTCTCATGATGAAATATACCAACACTCTATATTTTGACGTACATTTAAATTTCTAGAGAACCTTCCACCACCAATTACTACATTTTGAACACCAAAATTTAGGTGAAGATAACCCAACTCAAGAGAGAGCATCCATGTGGAGTGAATTCCCAAACCAACTCATCTTCCTTGTCAATTAATATGATTTTCATAGAACATAAGAATCAAGGAAACAATGCCATGGAACCCTATGGATTTTAGATGGATTTATATCAAGCACATCCATCTAACTCCGTCTATATGGAGGATAAAACAAGAAAATTTATATGATAAGCGAAAATACCCCCGATCACGTACATAATCAATAAGTGCCTAGAGGAGACAATGAATATCCCTTATATTGTTCCATGGATCATATCCAAGATAAAAATTGGACCCATCCCCAATATTCCATGCTAGGCTTATTCCACCAAATCAAAGAAATTTAAAACCCCCCACCAAACTACATAAATGTTTAGACTAGTCTTGATCTCAAGATGCACCCATTCTTCCAATGTATTTGGAGAAATATACTTTTGGATAAACAGACTTGGTCGTGTGAGAATTAGAAAAACTAAAGATATGTTTGAGGACCCACCCATCCAAAATATTTGGGATATCCAATTGACTCCACCTTTACCCATGGAAGAATGAACTGATCCTGAGAGATTTCCCATAAAAATTTAAAGCAAATTATTTTTTCCTTCTCCAATAATCCTTAAGGCATCCATACTAAATACATTCAATATACTTTTATGGCTTGAGAAACAGATTTGGACTACATTCGCCATTTCTACCGCCGCACAATAACCTACTCTCCAACATGAGAGTCATTGGCTTCTTGAACTTAGCCAACTCCCACATCCAAGCTTGAATACTTTATAAAAAATGGTTTCAAGTGGAAACCCAAAATTTTAAGTATTGAATAAAACTGCAAAATCTCAAAAGGAAAAAGAATACGGATATACCTAATCCCCTATTATTCCTAATTGTGAACATCAATAGAATATTTACTTTCATTAATCACCATACCCTATTACCGACATAAATAAGGCCAAAATATATGATGATTTTCCCCAAATACTTACAGAGCCATTTCAAAAATAATAATATCATTGAAAAATATCAAGTGTTGTGATGGAAAACATCTATCCATACTACCATGGAAATCCTTTAACATAATACTACAAGGGTCTTCATCAATGGATAGAAAAGAAGAGGAGACAAGGGGAACCTTGTTGTAACCTCGCTTAGCTTGAAAGAAATGCAAAGATAAAACCAATAATGAGAACAAAAAATAAAAAATGGCCAAACAACTCATGATCTCAAATTAATGACATGTATATCAAAGCCAACATGTGTGAGAAGAAGTCTAATTAAAGAAAAATTTACACAATTGTAGGCCTTTGAGATCAATTTTAAAAATAACACCCTTAAGATGAAATATTTTAATGATGTGTAAAACCTTTGTGAGCCACCTAATGGTCTCATTAATTTGTCTTTGGCAAGAAACCCAAATTTTTCTTTGTAATATAACTTTGGGAAAAGGACAGTTTGATTCTATGAGAAATCACTGACATGACCTTAAACACAATTAAATAGAGAGATAAGACAAAAGTAATTAAACGAGGTAGGCTTATCAATCTTAGGAATGAAGGAAATGAATGTCGAGTTGAAAGCATGGAGAATTTGTCGTTCTCTATGAGAATCATTCATAACTCGTAACATATCGCTATTAGGTAAAAAAGAAGAATAAAGAATTCCACAACTCAACCATCGTGGCCCCAACTCTTGTCATTTTTAAAATTGGAGAGAGTCGCATTTGAATCCTTTCCGTAAACATCCCCCATTAGCTCATGATTCTCTCGAATCCTCCATAATACAAGGAAGAATTGAGGCACGTGAATGATCTCAACTATATTAACACCCCGAGGTCTTAAAGATAGTTTGGAAATGTGTTTGACCAATGGAAGCAAGTCCATCAAAATTTTAAACCTCATGACTCTCCTCTTACCTACCATAATTTTATAGTGTTATTTATTTTCCTATTTTGCATCAACATGGAAAATTTGTATCTCATCCCCACCATCCAACTCAGAGTTCCCTTTACTAAGTTGCCACGACTTTACATTTCTTTTACAAGTATCTCTTCCTCTTATGTTAGGTCCCTATATTACTAGTGTAGTCCCTTATTATTGTTATTGTAACTCTCTTTATTGTTATTATTTCAATCTTTGTAGTCCCCATATTGCTTATTATTATCCCCCTATAAAAGACCACTATTTTTAATCGTTGTGGCCTCACATTATTATTGTTAGGTTCGCTAGGATTATATTGTGAACCCATGGACTCCTATATAGAAAGAGTAAGTTGCTTCATCCATGAATTGTTCATTTATGTAAATGTAAGAGAAATGCTTCCCTCAAGAGGTTGATTTCTAAGTCATTGATCTATCTTTTCTTCTATTTTGTGAGCTAGTTTCATAACATTTGGTATTAGAGCTCGATTATAGTGGTTTCGCCTCGCAATATGTCATCGTGGGAATGTTTTCTATAAATATTTTTGTATGACATTTCGTATGTTGCAACGAAAACCCATTTGACTCGAAACCGAGTAACCTTGTGTGAAAATTTCGATCTTGGTTCGCTACAGCTTTCAGATATGATATGAGGAATTTATGGTTTTTGTATGCTTCGTAATTTCATCTCAAAGAGGTGACCTTGGGAAAATAGTCATAACTTTATCTCTCGGCCGTCGTATCTAAATTATGTAAAAAGTGAATCAAATTGCATGGACTAGAGTTTCTTGTGTATCTATTTCAAAACCAAAAAGATGAAATAGTGACACATGGAACACCATACAAGTTTTTCTCTATTGAACCAAATTCATAATTAGGTCATTGTGGGATATTGGACATAAATTTGTCTTAAGAAAGAGGACTCAGATGCGGATACTACAAAACTGGGTTCAAATTGGGATCCGAAATCATAGAGATACAAGAGGAATCCATAGTGAGTTCCTCAAAAGCAAGAAAAAGGTGTGTATCATTTTTTTTTAAATTGCATAACTTTTGTTTGAAAACAAAGTTTGAAGTGATTCCAAGGGAATATTTAAGAATAAATATCAGTATTGGGTTCTAAAATTCCTCCCCCAAAAATAATTCCACACCCATTAAGTCCTCTCGAAACTTCTACTATGACGCATGAAGAGGAAGAAGTACAACATGATATATCAAAATTAGAGACCAAGTGCAACAAATGTCACTCCTGCAAAAGTAAACTAAAAATGAAATGGAAGCTAAATGATGGTTTGAAGAAAGGAATGGAAGCTAAGATGAATGTCATGGAAGCTAATATGAATGGCATGGAAGCTAAGATGGATGGTTTGAAGAATGGCATGGAAGCTAAGATCGATGGAATAGAAGAAAAATTAAAAGCATACATGGAAGGTTTGACAAAGTTGCTACAAGAAATTATTCCTAACGGAAAATGGTAGTAGAGGAAACTCATGATGAGAACAAAATAAATTTTAATCATGATTTCATAAAATCTAACATTGGATTGAAGACCCACCATATTCCAAAGATCGATATGAGGAATTTTTATGGCATTGATACCGTAACATGGATACTACAGATGGAACAATATTTTGATCTCCATATCATGGAAAAAACACACAAAAGGTACGTATCACAACTTTATATTTAGAAACAAAATACATTTATATGGTATCGATGGCTTTAATCTTAGAAAAAATTTGTCAATTACCGCTTACGGAGGAAATGATAGCACACAATGAGATACAAAGAGAAACACCTTCTTTAGCCAATTGATAAATCTCAAACAAAAGGGTTAAATGGTGGAGCAGATTTAGGACTTCCAAAAATTGAATATAAGGTAAAATAATATTCCTATATAGGAACACAAGATTGATGTCTTCAGATACTTTAAAGTATAACATCCAACATGAGGTTCTCCTTTTTGGAACTCGATTCATTGGAGAAGACATCCATGTTGGCAAGATAAATTGAAAGAAAAATTATGGTGACAAGGAAGCCTACCACTCACAACTATAAAGATGGAAGTGTTGCTCCCCTCCTAGGGCTTCCACAATCAAGGTTGACATCACAACAATTGGAACAAAAAATAGCAAAATGGCTTGCCACAATTGTGATAGAAAATACACTAAAGGTCATAAGTATGCTAAGAAGAAACTATTTTAGATGTGTATCCAGGAGAGGAGGAATAAAATGAACAAGAAACTTCAAAAGGAGAGGATATACACCAAGAAAAAACCATAGAAAAAGAATAAATGAATCTGACCATATCCTATAATGCATTGGCAAGAATCACCACTCCTCAAACTCAAGATAGAAGGACATATCAAGAAGAAAAATGTAATAGTGTTTATTGATTCGGGTAGTACCATAATTTTATTCACTGGTGAAGGTAGCCAAAGAATTGAATTACTTCTCCCTATACCTGCAAGACCAAAGTGTCAAGTGATGGTTGCAAATGGAGGAACTATAAATTTCTCTTAGAAAGTGCCATAATATCAAGCTAACCATGGGGGAATATGTATTGAAGAGTCCAATGCTATCCATTCCTATGGGTGAAATATGTTGTACTAGGAGTACAATGGTTACAATATTTGGGGACAATAGGTTTTAATTTTCAAGAACATTTCTTAAAAATTATTTTTGGAAGGAAAGTAGCTGAATTATGGGGTATTGTAGGAAGCTTAGTAAAGAAAATAAGCTCTAATGTCACGAAAAAGCTTCTCAAGAAAGAACAACGAGGCGTAATTGCACACTATGCTCACTTAGATGTTCCAACATCAAAATCATCTATTTCTTGAGATCTCCAAAAAGTATTGGACAACCACATTCCAAGGTTTTTGAAACTCCCAAAGGACTCTACTATTCCGTGATCAAGGATCATGCTATTCATTTGATCCTGCAGGAATTTTTCCTCCAAACATCGTGCCTTGAAAATATCCTTATGTCCAAAAGAGAGAAATTGAACTTATGATTGCGTAAATGCTAGAGGCTAGTATAATTCAACCCACTCAATCTTTCTTTCTCCTCGCTCTAGTAGTATTAACAAGACAAGAAGGATGGATCATGGCACATGTGTCCGTATTATAGAGCTAAATAAGCCACTATTAAAGATAAATTTCCCATTCCGTGATTGGATGAATTGTTGGATGAATTACATGGAGAAATTTATTTCACCAATTTGGGTCTCATTATAGATATCATCAAATGAAATGAAGACCGAAGACATTTCAAAAACAACACTTATAACTCATGAGGGTCATTATGAATTTTTGGTCATGCCTTTGGCCTTACCAATGCACCTTCTACATTTGAAGGGTTGATGAATTCCATTTTCAAACCCTTCCTTAGAAAATTTGTGTTAGTATTTTTTGATGTGATATACTAATCTACAACAGGTCTTGGAAGGATCATGTTTAACATTTTTATACGGTACTCAAACTATTTTAAGGAGAAGAAATTATATGAAAAAACCTCCAAATGTTTATTTGGAGTGCGAGAGGTGGAATATCCGTCATATTGTATTCAGAGGTGTTAAGGTAGACCCTAACAAAATTTTAACCATTAAGGAATGAAAAAAGTTCATAACCGTAAATAAGTTGTGAGGATTTCCCGTTAACAGTGGTATTATTGCAAGTTTTTTACGAATTATGGGAGAAAGGGCAAAGACTCAGAAATAACATTATTGAAGAAATGTGCATTTTCATGGACTTCGAAGCAAATTCAAGGCCTTTGAACATCTTAAAGAGGAAAATGTGCCAAACATCGATCTTAGCTTAGCTAGACTTCTGCCAAAACCTTTATTGTGGAATGTGATGTCTGAATGGAATTATTAATGTTGTTTAATGCAAGAAGGAAGACCTATTGCTTCTTTGGAAAGTCGTCCAATCAAAGGAAAGTATTTACATAAAGCTATTTACAGAAGTAAATGTCAGTAACACTACATGCACTAAATAAATGGCTTTTACCTTACCTAATGGGAAGACAATTCAAGGTAAAAAATGATCATGATATTCAATACTTTTGTAACAAATATCATCTTTAGAAGAGCAACAAAAATGGGTCACAAAGATGTTAAGTTAGGACTTTGAAATCCTCTACAAAAAGGAAGCTAAATTTTGTTGCGTATGCACTCTTAAGAAAGGATGAGGATGTGGAAGCATTGTTTGTGTCATTTCTATTATCCAACCAAATTGGATAACCGAAACAAGGGAGGAATGGAAGAATGACGAAGAAGTGTGGACACTCATTCAAAAGTTGCAAAGCAAGATCCTAGCAATATCCGATAAATTTAGAAAAAGGATTCCTTATGGTACAAATATCGCTTATATATTTGTAATACCCTAACTAAAATAATATATTCTTTTGGAATTGCACACCTCTCCCTTTGGAGGACACTCGATTTTAAAAATTACCACAAGGTGAAGAAATATTTTTTTTTGGATGGCCTTAAATCTGATATTCAAAAGTTTGTGGTAGAATCTTTGGCTTCAGGCAAAATAAAGTTGAGATAATTAGGACCCCGAGTCTGATACAACCTTTTCCTTTCCAAGTCAACATTGGGAGGATGTTTCAATGGATTTATCATGCTTTACCTATGTTCGAAGGAAAGAGTGTCATCATGGTTGTAGTTGATAGACTTACCAAGTATACACACTTTTGTGCATTATCTCATCCATTTAAAGCAAGTACAATTGCTACCGCATTTATGGAAACAATCAAAAGCTTACATGGAAAACTAAAAATATTATTGTAAGCAACAAAGATCCCATTTTCACCGGAAATTTTGGACGAAATTATTTTCTTGTTTGGGTACTCAACTAGCTCATAGCTCATCTTATCATCCTCAATCCGATGGGAAAACCAAGACAGTGAATTTTTTCTGGAAGGATATCTCCGTTTTGTATTTGATAAACAAACACAATGGGTCAAGTGGTTACCTCTGCTGAATGGTGGTATAACACTTCCTTTCCACACTACAAAAAAAATGACCCCATTTATGGCACTTTATGGATATCATCCACCATCCATCACATCATCTTTAAGAGAAAATTCTAAGTTTCAAGCAAGTGAAGATAACATCGAGCATCAACAACAATTTCTCCAACTCTTAAAGGATAACATAAATTTGGCACATAATCGAATAAAACAACAGAAAATCAACATCACAACGAGATAAGTGTTGATGTAGGTGATTGGGTATTTTTACATACAACCATACCAAAAAATGTCCCTCAAGCAAGCTAAGAAGGATAATAAATTATCGCCAAAGTACTTATGGTCCTTACAAGGTGTCAAAAGAAAATATTGGTACTATGGAATGCAAATTGTTTCCTTCATTCTTCCCGAGTGCACCTAGTTTTCCATGTTTCATGCTTAAAGAAGGTTATAGGTGACAAACTCTAGTTCAAACAATATTGCCCTAACTGATGAGGAAGGAAAATCATATTGGAACCCTAAGTATTCACGTTAAAAAGCACTCGACAACGATGAAATCAATCAATTTCGTAGTATCTCATCAAGTGGTTAGAACTTACCACCGAAGATTCCACTTGGGAGGATGATAATTTACATGTAAGCATCCGTAACTAATCAAGCGTTGAGGACAACACTTTTTTGAAGGAGAGGGGCATGTTAGTCCCTATATTACTAGTGTAGTCCTCTATTATTGTTAGTGTAGCCCCCTTATTGTTATTTTTGTACCACCGTAGTCCCCATATTGTTATTATTGTGCCCCATAAAAGACCACTATTGTTATTGTTGTGCCCTCACATTATTATTGTTGTGTCGGCTAGATTATATTGTGACCCCATGGACTACTATATATAGAAAGGAGGTTTTGTCATAATTTGCATCGTCCATGAATTGTTCATTTATGTAATATAAAGGATGTTTCCCCCCGAAGAGGTCGATTTATAAGTCGTTGATCTATCTTTTTCTTCTATTTTTTGAGATTGTTTCATAACATATTAACCACAAGAATATGGATTTCTCACGAGATTCTTCGTATCAAAATCCATTAGATCCGAAATTAGTGAAGGCTTTAATCATTTGTCTAATTACTAGCAAATCTTCCTCTTCCCTTTTACACACATCACTTGCCTATTCTTTGACCGAAGAATTTATATGTTTGATATTTGGTTCAAATTGATTGGTAGAAAATATCTTGAGACTTCCATCAAAGGTGCTGTATTGTCCCTTACCAAGACATTAAAGGAATATCTTTTAATCCATATTACATTTATTTTAAAAGGATATGTAGGCTTATGGAAGTTTCCTTCTATATCCATTATGATAGAAGAATAATACAAGATCCCTCCGCAGCCAACCCATTGTCTAAGAAGTGGAAAATTTCAGAAACATATAATTGGTCGTAAGGAAACGGTCAAGCCTCTTAGTCACATGGTCTTCCTCACTCTTTGGTTGCTCCAAGTAGGTTTTAGATGTATCGGGTCAATGTTGATCAAGTGGTTGTTGAAAAATTTGTGAATAAAAATCTAAGAGGGTCGAATTCTAGCACAAGATCACCATGATTTTGCGGCACTCCAAGGAAAAAGTTAAATTGCCACCAATTAACAAGTTCTCAAGCCTCCGAAAACGATTTCTTAGATAACAATTTTCTTAAAAAGGAAACCTCTCTATCAGCATGAGGCTCCATATATATCGATAAATGTAATAATTTTTTCCAAATTCGATGAGAAACCCACCATACCAAAACCAAAGTAAACACTCCAAAATATTTGAACCTAAATATTACAAACCTCTACAATTAAGTGCCAAACCTATAGAATGAATAAGAACATAAATAGTAATAAATTTATAGGAAAAGAAGGTGGATTCTAAGAAATTTATGATACTATCTCTCTCCGAAGGGTTTCGTAGAAAAACTACATTTGACGTCTAAGAAAAGTAGTAATTCCTTAAGGGAAATTTAAGGATAGGTATCCATATGGAAACCTCCTAAAGAGATTTCATTTCTCTAAGCACCATGTTGACCAATGATCGTTGACTGGCCAACCAATTCTAGATAAGCCTTGTATTTAGTCAAATATATATTATATTTTCTCCTTCCTTTACCCAATGATTTAGGCATCAAAATCTAACCCAAATTTCCATAAGGGACACCAGAATCCCGAAACTACTAAATGAGACCTCAAATTATAAAGAGGTCTCCTTCCCCCAAATAATTTTAACTACCCGACATAATATAAATCTATGGGGAAGAGTAGCTAGATGACTGATGGCGTGGAGATAGGAGCATTCATAAGGGGAGGAAAAATAAACAACAAAGAATGTTTCCCAAGACTCACACCGAACATATAGATCCCAATATTTAGAGAATAGTACTAGTAAAGAGCATGTAAAATTACAAAAGAGATGGATTTTGAATTATTAGGAATTGATGTATCCTCAAGAGACCAATCATTCCTAGCCACTCTGAGCTACCGAAGATACCTCAAGAATTTGACCCCATTTGAGAAACCATCATTAAAATTCTGCATTAATGAACAGAGCATCACCGGGTCCATCACCCAACAACCAACTTATGCCGCATCCTTAGGGACCAACCCCAAAAAGCTCCACCCCACCTTTGTTTTTGTATTATTTCCATTCATTTTAAAATTCTAAAATAATGTTTGCTAATTGTCACTAGATGACTCATATTTATGGTATATTATGTATTGAAAAGGGACCGTAGGGTCGAAGTATTGAAGTTGCATAATTCTCTCCCAATATTCATGGTAGCATGTAGTTTTTTCAGCGTTGAGGCCTGCATTAAATCCTAACCCTAGCTACCTACTTGTCACACATCTCATGGAAAACATAATCCACATTTATGAAGAACCAGACGACTCCCACATTTGTATTTTGGTGGTCTCATGTTTGAGGGAATACCTATAAGCCTAACCCTTACTAAGATTTCATCCATGCATTCTTTATCGAATTCTAAATAAAGGCATATATAATTTTAAAGATACTATGGGTGGATTCGATAGCCTCAGATTTCACAACTCTATTTTGCACCCTCCTTTGAATTGAAGAGAGGTGAATCCAAACCTTTGTATTGTAAGAAATACATTAGGAGCTTGAAAACATGGAGGAAATCGATTGATCCTATCAAGCCAAAAATGGTTTTGGATACGAATTATGAAGCCTCTAGCGCTTCTTGCTAAGGATTTCTAAGCCAAATCAATCGCTTCCAACATCTCAACATCATCCCCCAGACATAAAATGTATGTTGCAGGAGAGACATCAACTTTCAAAACCCAAAACTTCTTTCATGTTGATATGAGAAGGAAAAGCACCTCCCTCATGTAACCCCTCATTTGAAGCATCACTCAATGAACCCTCTAGACTAGGGCCAAAATCGTAGACCTCAAACATTTCATGATTAACCAAAAATTCAGACCCAAACCATAGCAGAGTATTTTCCAGCCAAGAATAATGGAAAATACAAGAAGAGGCCCACGACATGGGTAACCATTCATACGCAGAAATCCAGGGGAAGGTTGAAAACTCCCTTCATTTAATTATGGTAAGAACCAATGGCTCTGGAAAAACCTTTGAGATGACCTCCGAATTTTTTTAAGCCATCATTTTAGTGCTGGTATTACCTGAGGAGGGAAACCACCCAAAGGTTGCCAATTGCCACGAAAATCCACCGAGGGGAATATGCTTGTATGAGGAGCTACCGACGTGAAACCCATATAGATGCAAAATGAATAAATATTAATAATAGCCCCAAGGAAGAGTTCCAAAAAAAATCCTCAGTTACTCACCGGGTTCAGACTCTTAAAGAGGAAAACCTAAGGTCCGTGACAAAAACTCAGCTGTGAGGTAACGACTTCACTAGATGAGACAAATATGGATCTCCTTTGTCAGCTTACCAAATCATAATCAATCGATTCCACAATCCATGTTTTTTCACACAATGCCTTCCAACTCAAGAACTCGCCAATGAAAACGACTCCAAAACCCGCATACAAATCACGAACTTCGTTGCAAACCAAAGAAATACCACAACCATGTAAACACCTAAACCAACCACATGGAGTTGTAAACCCTGCAAGGAGTCAACCGCCCATTAAAAATACTTTTTCACTAAAACACCAACACCATGCTATCCAAGGAGGTTGGGCAAACTCTCAAGAAACCACACTCCATACAATTACTACCCCGAAAACCATGAAACATTGAACTTTAACTTACCCAAAAAATTTCAAAAATAATTTCTGCAAAAATATTTCTTTATTCTTTAAATTTTTTTAAATAAATAATATATCAAACAATAGATTCTACACAAATCAACAACTTATAAAAAAACTAACCTACTAAAATAACTTCAATAATTCCCATAATCTACACAAATTTTTCTAGCTACAAAACTAACTTAATGTCTTAAATGTCCATATGTGATATAGTATTTTAATATCAAATAATTATTGAATATTTACTTACAAAAGTAAATGCAAATAATTTTTTTCTTTCCTAATAGTTATTTAATTAAAACAAATTTTTTATTATAATAATTACGTTATTAAATTGCACATTCACACACACCTGAACGAACCCATTTGTCAAATTGCCATATGTCACCAAATTTGATATTCACCTCATCAAAAATGGACTTCCATCCACTTATACACTTAACATATTTTAAATATGTATACTTAATTTAATATTTATTCTTATTTAAAAAATACTTATATATTTATTTTTGTGATTATTTAAAATATAAAACTCATGTATAATTATTTTAAACTATGAATTATCATATAATTTGTTATTTATTTTGGTATTTAATTTATTAATGGACCTATTTAAAAGTAGATTTTATTTTGATGATTTAGAATAACAAAACTTTTAAGTCTCCTTTAAGGTACTAAATAGTCATTTTTCGAGTTGGAATCTTTTCATTAAATCTTTTTCATACAACTCATTTAATAGTAGATCAACATATTGAGAATTTTCTAACTTCAATTGATTATATATGAGAAAGTTTCACTATACTCGTAGATATTATTATTTTCTTTAAGGCTATAAAATATTATTGATAGTATTGAATTTAATGACACGAGATAAGAAGGGATATTCATGTCTTCAAATTTTCAAATAAAAACTTAATTAATGAAAATACTTGATTGAGGATAATAAATCGAATTGATCTATATATAGATATTCACTATTGAAATCCCAAGCTTGCTCCAAATAAGTTTCTCTAGCTAGAAGGAAAGAAACCACACCTCAATGATTACCTACTTTCATTCGTGCTCCCTACAAGTTTGCTTATGCCTTAAACCACCATGGTAATGAGTAGTTGAAACATAGTTCTTATTACTCAAACATGTGGAGTCGCTTATATATGGAATTTCAAAAAGATTCTAAAAGACCGAAAACCTAACCCTAATCATGAGTTGATCAATACAAAAACCTTACAAGAACCATAACTCCGCCATAAAAACTATCAAGATGAGTGATGTACAGTTTGATAGAAAAGGAAAAGGCTCCTTTCTTGTTGTACTAACTATTCTCACATACTTGAATAGAGCAAGGAAGGGATATCTAACAAACCAAAGATGTGTAAGACTTTCCTTATAATAGTCATATATTAAGACATATTTTCATATTAATTTATAATAATAACTCCATTTTTCTTTGAGTTTTGTTTTTCTCAATTTTTATAAAGAAAATATAAAAAAATAGTCCTCACCTCTAATTAGGTTTTCCTAGTATTCCCAGATTTTAGTTTTCTTTATTTTATTATCAACTTATTAATATATCGAGCATCAAATTATTAATATATTGAAAGCACTAAATCAGGCAAATTATCTTCTCAATCTTAAGTTTAAAAAAAATTATTGCAATAAAAAGTTGAAAAAAATTATAAGATTCTATATAGTTGAACTTTTCTAGTGATTCTCCATCACATTTTACAAATCATATAAGTACCCATACAAGGCTTTATTGACTTAAAATCCTCACAAAACTCATTAGCACGTGTCTAGTAGTGTTAAGGAAATATTACCATCCTCTTCAAAGGATCTACCAGATTTATTATTCGGTGAAATGTACTACATCAATAAATAAATAAAAGTGAATTGATCGTAAAATCATTTTTTAAAGAATGTATTTGTTATCACTTTTGATAATAATTTCTTTCAATCTACCCTAGATTAACATTTTTTTCAAAACTAAAAAAATAATTTTGGCTTTAACCTTATTAAAATATTGTATCCAATTTTTTATGACCTTCTCATTTAATCATAAAAACTATGAAATCATACATTATCTTAATAAATTTCAATCATTCAAATTAAGTTAATTCCAACCACCTATGATCAACCACCTTTTTATTACTAATCTATTTACCACTTTTCATTAATTATTCTCAATTTTCTTCTATAATCATATTAGCGCATTAATTAATTTATTATATTGGTTTTACTTGATTAAATTTATATGATTAATTTATTATTATTTTTCTTCTATTTTTTAAGAAAAATCATACTCTTATTCAATTTGGAAACTAAGAACAAAGTTGTATTTTGAAAATGCTTGAAAGCATTCGATTAGATCAACTTTTGGCCCATGCACAAAAAGAGAAAAAGATAAAAATTACATAAATTTGTTGGGGCTAAGTGTATATGATTAGTTAGTTTCCTATTTTTTCTTTATTTTTTTCTACCTTTCACCAAACTCCTTGATTGGGACTCAACATACTATTTCCAAGCTTGGCTTCCTTCTACTTTTGGGGGAACTTATTTGCCTAAATACAAACTATTAGATGTATGCATTCGCTTTATACCCTCTATTTCCTTGAAAGGGTATGACCTCCTTCTCATTTCAGTTTTCTTGGTACTATGATCTCTGTTGCTCCTTGTATGTTGTCATTTTCCTTATGTTGATTCTCTATAGAGTTTGATCACTACTAATTCGGTGATTTTTTTTGCATGTTTAACATAATCATTTTCTTCTCTTCTCCTCCTCCACTTGGGTAGACTTGTTCTCGGTTGTTGAATAATGTCATCCATTTCTTCATATTCATCATCTAAAGGTGTGACCTGAGTAAATTTCCATCCCTTTGGAATTTGGTAATATTTTCTTTGTCATTTCTTTTCACTTGAGGGCATGATTTTTGCAAGTGCCATGTTTTATGGCAGATCCGACACCTAAATGCAATATTTTCAAAGTATAGCCACTATGTCCACTTTAACCTCTATGACTTGGATGGATTTGATATGGTAGGCCTTTGTTTAGGTATATCTCCATGTAGATGCAGATAAAAGTAAAGATACCTTTGCCCATTCTTTCTCATCCATCTTTATAAATATCCCCAATGAATTTCCAATGCCTTCTAAAACTTGATGGTGCTAAAAAGGAAGAAAGAGATTGTGCAACCTTACCCATACCGACATTTGTAACCACCATTGGTGTGGCGTCAAAATGGGAAACCATGGGGTGACGAAGAGACCAGATTCTGTTGGAGGAATGACCGTTTAATGAAAATAACTAGTCACCTAGACATTACTGCATAACCGTGGTTTCGTGTCATGATAAGGTTGTCCACAAAATTTGTGGCAAGAAATAGTTCTAATAAGCCCGACTTGTATGAACCTAATAAAAAGAAAAGGAATATGAATGAAAGGAACAAGTCAATTTTGTTGGAAGAAATAAATCACCTTTAACTCCTAAACATAAATTTTAATGAAAAAAAACTACTAAGGACATCCAAATTGTTAAATCTCCTACTAAAGCAAGAGAATAAATCCAATCAATTATAAATTTGCTACCTAGGGAACAACATCTACAAGAAGGAATTATTTCTTTCTATTTTGGGATTTTTATGGTCAATGTAGAGTAGCAAGGATGGCTTTATACCCTCCCATCGATTCCGAACCTAAGTATCTTGAGCTCGACTTTGGTTGAAGATAATTAAATCATGACATGCAACTCCATTAATCTACTACCTTTTCCTCCTTTTCTCATTCCGTGTGATGGCTTCATGTATTGTGGGGTCGGAGCGGTATATTCCTCAGATTTGGTATCCGCCGTGTTCATCTTGCCACTATTAAGCTCCTCCTTCATTGGTTGCTAAGATGGATGAAGAACTCATCAATTACTCGATGACCCTATTGCCCGCATCCATCTGGGACAACTTCTCCACGTTTATCACAAGGTGTATTAAATTTTATTTTTCTGCTTAATCTCCAACATTCTCTCGAAGGTGCGCTTAGGGTTTCACTAGAATACACCGCTCGGTCCTAACCCAATTTTGACTTTTATTGGCAAGCCTTATATTTGAGGGTAACCCCTTCCTCTCGCTCATTTTCCAAACAAATTTCTCCTAGATCCCTAGGATTACCTAACCTCATTGCCATTATTTCTTCATTTCCTTGAACATTTTATGGAACCACATCCTCCAAGAGCTTCTTCATCGTCAAGACCCTCATGTTCGCCGTGCAAGGGGCCTTCGTGGAGCCTTATTCAGGTCACAATATTCTAGGGTTTTATCCCCGACATCATTTGTTTCATCTACACCATCTTCTATTCCGTATCAAATTATCTCAGCATCTACCCACCCCACATCGCGTTTTTTTGTCGGTGGGATCCATCTCTCCACCCGATAGCCCTTTTGTTGCGGCTAGGGCCGCACTCTATCTATCGGGACTTTTATAGATGCCGACACCATAATCAAACACAAGAAAGGAGGTAAAAAAATCCAAGTGTATCATTGTATTAGAAATAAGGTTAGTCATCTTATTCTCTAGAGGGTGTTCACATGGTCGATGTCATCAACACCACTGGCAGGTATTATTGGTTGGGTGCATGATCGAATTGATTACCATGGTTGTGGATGTGGATCTGTAGATTTGGGATGACTGTTGTGAAACCCTTTCATTTTGTGGTCATTTTGTCCACAAGGTTTTACATACAATTCCACAGAAAGACCTTTCAAAATGGGTCCTCTCAAAGTATTGGCACATTTGAAATGGCACCAATATTTCTCAAGCGTTGGAGCCTTCTTTGATCCCGATAATATCCAGGCTTCGGTCTTATTTAGGTCAAACTTCTTGGGTTACCTTTTCACCTATGGCCCGAAGATATTTTTAAATGTATCAACAACATTCTCAACTTATGTTGATCATGACCGATCATATAAAGAGAGGGAAAATGGCTTATGCTCGTATCTTGGTTCATCTTAACACTAATTAAGATTTGGAGGAAAATCAGCCTGAAATGGAGGGACACCACTTGCCTACAACTACCGGATTATGAAGGGGTTCCCTTTCTTGTCATCGATGTTGTGGCTGGTCATGTATTCAAGGATTACCCATTGCTTTCACATGACACATCTCCTGGAAATTTTGGGGTGACTTTGGAATTTTTGGACTCAATGTCGTTGAATTGTCTAAGAAGAAGGTAGGGACAAAACACTCATATTCCCATTGTATATTCTTAGAATAATACCCATGCCACTATAAATCTTCCTTTCACTAAGGTCACTAGATCTGTCTATTAAATCCGATCCTCCTGGTATTGGTAAATTTCCTAATATTTCACTTCCTTTTATTTCTTTTGTGTCATATGGTATTACATATCCATACATAAAAAAAGTAAATGTATCTAGATGTCATATCTTCTCGATTACTTGCCCCCAAACGTATTTTCTTCCCCTCCTCCTTTTATTCCATCCTTCCGCAAAAATCCTTAGCTACCGAGGAGGAATCCTCTCGATTCTATCTATGGTCATGACTATAACCTTCACCTTGCTCTAATAAATTGAATATTGACGATTGGGTACACTCCGCCTGAATCCTCCCAAATAAACCCATGGTTGACATTGTAACATTTTATAAATCCATCCAAAGTCGGAATTAACGTAGCATAAGGCATACAAATTCTATTGAAGGGGTTCTAGACAAGAAACTCCCCACCCATGGTTCCGCAATGAAGTGTATTTCTTTCAACTGTCAGTGGGTTGGTTAACCCTCAGAAACACTTAGCCATTAAGAGTGATCTTTGATGCCAGCAAGGGGGATGTGATTCTCCTTCAAGAGACTTTGGGTGAATCTGACCATATTATCCCAACTATGGTTACTCTACCACTGGTGGACCATCCACACACTTGATGCCCGTGTTTGATCGAGTGTCATTTCCATTGGTATCAATCCTAGGTATTAAGATTTATAAATTTTTGGGGCAAGGAAGGAACATTGGTGGAAGACTTATTATTTGAACAACTTGGCACTCGTTGGGTATGTGTTATATTCTTTTCCATGACTATTCATGCATGGGGGGCCACAAACTCCTCGTGTACACGGAGCCGAGCACAATAGGGGAAAAATCCTTGCTCTGTGGTCCGGGCAACGCCATGGGAAAAATTGGACCCTATTTTTCTGGGTGGACCCACCCATGGTTTTTGTGCATGGGTTTGCACATGGTTTTGGGGCATGATGGTTTTTGGCCCTTGGTATTTGTAGATCCAAATAAGGGGAATTATGGAGTTATATTCTAACCATGGTTAATGAATAGTTTATGTATGATTTGGCATGTATATATGTATGTGTTGTAACACTGTATGAACAGAAATTAAAATCTGCTTAGTCATTCCGATTTAGGATCCAGGGGAAAATCTCGTGTATATCTCTGCTTTATGTTTTATGCTCTCGCTATTTCATTTTCTGCTTTTAAGATTCGTTTGCGTATACTCTATATTGGGGAGCAAACCTGCTGTGGACCGAGAATAGATCGGTCAATATCTATGCAATGCCCTCGCCACAACAAACATGAATTTTTGGAATCTATCATGAATTCATCCTTTATGCAACTGCATATCATGTTTAAAGGGATCTAAACTTTTCCATTGGACACACTAATTCCGGGGCTCTCATCCAAAATTGGAATCTCTACAGAAATCTTTGGCTCATTATTAGATTAATTCCATCGTATAGATATTTCAATGCCTTGTCTCCAACCTACTTGACGTAATAGGAGAATCAGAGAAGTAATTCTTGCTAGAAGTTGAATGCTTTTCATTAAGAAAGGTCTACTTGAAAAAATGGTTTCAGAGTCAGCAACGTTGGGTTTGGGACATGTATGATCATTCCCTGATTTATTTAGAATTATCTCGGAATCTCTCCCAATCCCAGCACCATTCAAATTAAATTTGACCTATTGAGGGATGAGACTTATATTAATCTTGTCAATGATACTTGAAGTTTCAGACCAACACTTCTAGAACAACAAGCATAAAACATTTAAACAAGAGCATCAACATAAAAGATAAAACGATCGAATGGGCCGAGGCAAAGTGAAGATCGTGGATGACATTGCATTAAATCGTAGTGAAGAGGATCCTGTCGTGCTTGATGATCCCAATAATGGCGTCATCGATCGAATCAAAGGACCAAAGCACGTTGGAAGCAAACAAAATTAGGATTCTTAAGGACATAGAATTGACTTGGAGACTCAAAAGCAAATCTACTTGGTTATCATTAGGGATGGCACACCACCACCAATAATTGTAAGGGTAAGGTAAGTCCATTAATACTGGTTTGGTCCCTATATAATGAGGAGAGACAACATGTTCTATCTTGATCAATCGTCTCTTTGGGTATAACCCATGTTGGGCCGTCTTTACAAAGCTCCTCATGAAGCATTTTTAGTTGAAATTATAAATATCGCAAGCCTATTCCCCCAATTCGAGGATGAAGGAACTAAAATTACTTTGCTTCCATGTCTAAATTGAAGCATTCCTCAAATGGTTCAAAAATGATAATAGCCAGGTGCCCGTATGGTGGCTTGTTGAATTCTATTTATCATTTTTTGAATTACTAGGTCATGATCTACTATGCATGATTGAAGAATCCAGGACCACCGGTCATATGTATGATGCTTGATCAATTTAATTTCATTCCTAAATATGAAAACCTCTCGCCTCATTCAATGACTATCAAATTTGAAGGTCCTTCTATAATTGAATTTATACGATTATTGCTAATATCATTTCCAATTGGCTCAAGCCTCTTCTCTCTAATCATATTTAACAGAATAATTTTCTTCGGACAATCAACAGATCCACGATGCTATTGGCATTGCATAGGAGGGTTCTCTCAATCTATGCACATTAAGCGCATAAAGAGCATGATTATTAAAATTTACTTATGTAATGATTTATCATACCAAGTGGATATATCCGAGAATGATGCTTACTCATTTGGGTTTCAAATCGCAATTATCAATCAGATTCATGTGTTGTATCACATAGGTTTTCAAAGGTTTCAACAGCTGTAGTGTTGCATCCAATTTCTTTCACGTCAATGGTCTTCGAAAATAATGTGATTTATCCCCTCCTGTCTCTGCTATCAGTGGAAGGACCGAGATAATACGAATGAAAACTGCATTAAAGTGTATCAAGATTTTTGAGAATTGTGTATTTGCACATCTCCTTTGTGGGCTTATGTCCTCATCTCCAAATGTTCGATTAGTGAATCATCCGTATTTAATTCAACACTAAAATTATTCTGCACTCATGTGCATGTCATGTAATCACCAAAATCCACTTTGTCATCGCCGGGATGTTCTCAACATGAAATTATTTTTCTCTCCGCGTAGACTTCCTAACATCTCTATTGAATGAGGGTAAAGGCATTCCAGTTTCCTCATAATTAAACCATCCAATTATAAAATAGTTGGAATGGACTTTGGCTAGTGGCCAAAATTGAAAGTTGACTTAATTTTTGGTACCATCATTGGCTCATTGCGTCGGTCGGCTTTTCTGATCAACCACATTAGAAGCTATTGTAATATACCGTATGTCACTTTCTTTGATCTTCAGGCATTCTCTCGATAATACAACAAATTTTCACAGTTTCTATGGAAGGGTTCAAAATATGGTCCTACCTTTTCCGGACTATATGGGATCTTATTTCCTTGCCTAAGAAGTGGCGGTTGGGGTATAAAGGACCCCTTCTTTCTCCAAAGCTTTAGCCGCCAAATTGGGATGGAAGATACTTATTGCGCAGAACTTATGAATAAGGTTTTGATATGGAAGTACATCAGCCCTATGCACCCCATTGATTGGATTAGAGTTGGGCATTGGAAAAGTATCAATATATCTATAATCTAGAGAGCCATTCTAAACTCTATTGATCATATTATATCTCGATTGGCTTGGAGAATTCCGCCTGCCGCCGTGCTTAAATTGGAGGACCTCTGGTATAGATGTGGAAATTCTCACATTCTTCCACCTAATCTCATTCAATTCTGGAAGATTATAGTATTACCACACTTGATCATGTTTTGATCCTAACAATTCCATGATCTTCATGAAAGCTTAAATCGTCCCATGAACTTCACATTCCACCACTTTGGCAACATGATTGGACCAAATTCACTAATGCATTGGTTGAGTCTCCAGCAAGATACAGAGATGACAAGCTCATCTAGGCCTCCTCGAAGCATAGTATTTATAACCCAAAGGATGGATACCCCGTAATTTTTTCCCGATCACCACCCTCTAGAGATTCAATGGTTGTGGTGCCTTATGGAAATTGAAAATTCCACCTAAAGAAAAATTATTCATGTGGTGCATTCTTCATGACAATATTTGCACTGAAGCCAACCTTCGAAATTGCTATTTCTTTGGCCCTCATGGTGCGCACTGAAAAGTGTGATTGAGGATGTTGACCACTCATTCTTGATTGCTCTCTCCATTTCCATCTCGAATTCAATTTTGATAAATATACTTAATATCACCGTCATGGAATGGACCTTCGTCTCCGCACTTGGACTCGGTGGAATAGATCCCGCCCTTAAAACTTTGTAATTCCATTTTCTTTCCCACTGGGCACCTACTCGCTAGAAATAGGCTCATATTCCATGAGAAGCCTCCCAACTAGACCATCATCTTCGTGCACATCATATCCTTATATCACATGATACCCGTGAGGCTATGAAACCTTCTTTGATGAGGGTGTTAAGTATCTTAGTTTCAATTAAACCCTCCAATTATAAAATAGTTGAATGGACTCGCTAGTGGCCAAAATTGAAAGTTGACTTAATTCTTCGGTACCATCATGGCTCCGTCATGCCGGTCAAATTTTTCTAATCAACCGCATTAGAAGCACAGTATACCGGATGTCACTTTCCGGATTCCCAAGTGGTATTCTCTAGATAATACAACAAATTTGCCGCAGGTTTCTATGGTCCCACCTTTTCCAGACTATATGGGATCTTATTTCCTTGCCTAAGAAGGGGGGGGGGGGTTGGGGTATAAATATACATTTATTGCGTAGAACTTATGGAATAAGGTTTTCATATGGAAGTACATCAGCCCTATGCACCCCATTGATTGGATTAGAGTTGGCATTGGAAAAGGGTCAATATATCTACGATTCAGAGAGCCATTCCGAACCTCATCGATCATATCATATCCGGGATTACTTGAGAAATCGGCTCTGAAGCCTCAAGTTCAAATTTGGAGGGACCCTTGGTATAGATTTGGAAATGCTCACTCTTCCACCCAATCTCATTCAATTCCCGGAAGATGCTAGTATTACCAATACTGATCATGGTATTTTTTATCCCCAATAATTCCATGATCTTCTCACAAGCTTGGAAATCGTCCCATGAACTTCACATTCCACCTGGAAACATGATTGGACCAAATTCACTAATGCACCGGCTGAGTCTCCCGGGGCAAGGATATTAGATGCAGATGACGAGCCTATCCTCGCCTCCTCGAAGCATAGTATTTATTCCCCAAAGGATGGATACCCTATAATTTTTCCGATCACCACTCCTAGGAGATTCAATGGTTGTGGCGCCCTTTATGGAAATTGAAAATTCCACCTAAGGCAAAATTATTCATGTGGTGCATTCGTGACAAGATTTGCACTAAAGTCGACCTTCGTAACGTTGATTTCTTTGGCTCTCATGGTGCGCACTCTACGTAAGTGCGATTGAGGATGTTGACCACGTATTTCTTACATTGTCCTCTTCCATTTCCATTTGGAATCACTTTGATAAATATACTTAATATCGACTGTCACAATGGACCTTCTCTGTCTCAAAGATTGGGATTCTTGGTGGAATAGATCCCGCCCCTTAAAACTTTGTAATCTCCCTTTTCTTTCCTACTCTGGGCACCTACTCTACTAGAAATAGGCCTGCAGCCCTCCACGAGAAGCTCCCAAATAGACCATCATCTTCGTGCACATCATATCCTTATATCACATGATACTTGGTGAGGATATGAAACCTTCTCATAGAACTATTATCCCTAAAGTAATTGAAAAATCATATCCTTGGGCATACTTTGATGGATCTGTCTTTGGTGATATTTGATGTGGTGGGTAGGATGTATACCTACATGAGGGTCATTTCTTCAAATTAAAAATGGGCCTTCGCAGGTACTAACAATTGTTTTGTGCTTTCTTGCCTCTCGACACCTTCGTCTTTTTGTAATTATTAAAAGGATGCATGCAAATTCATATTTTTGGGTGACTCAAAAACTTATTATAAATTGGTTCAATCAGCAATCCATTTGTCACTTGCACACACTACAAACTCCGTTGGATGATTTCCTTATTCTAAAATCTCAATTCTGATATCATTTCTTATCATATTGTAGGGAGAGGAATCCTCCTTTTCCGATTCACTTTCCAAGGAGGAACACACTAGCCAAGGGATCATTATTGATCCAATAACAGAATGATCATCAATTCTATTAGTATTTCCAATGTGCCATATGATGACCGGTCAAAGATAGGGGGCAACATTTATTGCTCCGATTTTTGGATGGTTTTTTTCTTTTTGACAACTCTCATGTTTTGGCTTATCTTCATGTATTTATTTTAAAAGATATGAATTATAATAGACTCTATTATTTTTTATTGTGGCCTCACAACCACTTTTGACTTATGCTTCCAAGAAGCATCTACAACATGTAATTTTCAACTTACTAATGAAAGTTAAGATTTTTCCGTGGGGAAAAACATCTACAATGAAGGGAAAAATACTATATCTAGAAATGAACAACAACTAAAACAATATCAAATCCCAAGAATTAATAAATCTACTTTAACCAATAGGAATCAACAAAGGAAAATAACATTCCAAGAAACCCGTGGCAATTAATCTAACTCTATGATATCAACTATAATTGTTGTAAAACACACTTTAACTATAAATATGATTAAAAATGAATATATCTAGATAAAACCAAATAATTAAATGAGAGAAAATGAAAATGAAATAAAAACTTAGTGATAAAGGAAAGGACAAGATAATTTCCAGATCGTGGGTCCAAAGTCACTGAATTTACCACTTTGTAGTTAACTTGGTGCGATATGTTAATTTGAACAATGAAAGCCTTCATTAAATCATAACTAGAAAGTCACACAAAATGTATGTAAATATTACAACATAGATCCAAATCATTACAACTTTAATTCAAATTCTTCAACCCAAACTACCGAGGTTCAATTTCTTTATATTGCTAATTTTTTTTTCAACAGAAAGCAATCCCGAGAAAAAATGATTCTTAGGATGCTTAATTCAAATCATGAAAAATCTCCAAGAGCTCTTGGAATAGGGCCGGAAATGAGATCTCTTCAACTCGATTTTCTCCAAGATAGAAGTTGATCTCATTCGAATGACTATAATTAATTCAAACAACTTTGCATAGTCTACCTATCCTTTACTATTCCAGGGAACAACATACAATATCATATATTCTTATTCAAATAACAATTCAAACCGCGTGTAAACAACATATTTCGTGATCTAAATCATCTATCAAAGAGATAACAATTGAAAAGCTATTGACCCTTTTTATAGAATCTATATCACATGAATTATTATATTATACACACAAAAATCTTGGAAAACTAATATAAAGATAATATAATAAGGTAAGAAAATGTATTGATTATGAAGCCCAACATCACCCCCGTATCATCTTTTGCATGACCTCATGCAAACAAGTGATTAACATGAAGAGAAATTAGGAAATAGGCCGGGGTAAGGATCTTCTCCATAATTCCGTAACTGCTTTATGCTCAAGATTTCTTTGGAAATCAACATACTTACCTACCACGGTCAAGTCATTCATATTTGTAATCGTATTTGGGACACTAGATCATAGGGCACTTGTATCTGCACCCTATCCATCTAGGACCTTCCTCCAACACCATATGATCATAATCTCATGCCCGCTTCATTGCGTAATCGAAAATTTTGATAACTAAAAGGTTCTATGTTTTTATTTCTTCAAACACAACTTCCATCTCTCGCTTGGCCCCTCGAAGGGTTTCAACCCTAATGTCCCCTATGTAATCTAGTATTGATTGCGTAACGTCAATATGGATAAAAGCTAAAAGTACCAACAACACCATATCGTGCCATGAACATTTTATAGAAAAGTGTACCCAAAGGATTTCATAGTGGCTCTCCTCTAACCCGTATGTCAAGGTCGAGCTCTCTTCTTTGAAACACGTTATAAGCCTTATCCATTTTATTTGATTTCTAGAAATTATATAAAATCTTGAAACTATACGTCTCCTATAAAAGGAACAAGTTTCTCATCTACCTATTCATCTACATAAAAGGTATTTGGTATTATCACCTGACAGAAAAGAATTAACAAAATCTCAAACAAGCAAATTCACACAATGGTTGCCCCGACCTAATGACCTTGAATTTCAAAAATAAATACCATTACAATATGAATAAAGAATCATTTATGGATGGGGATCTGTATGATAGAGCATCATAATATATCAAACTTACTTCTCTTTCATTTGTTCCTTGAATTTTCAAGTTGTCCTTTCGTAGACTATATATTTTTCTTAGCTTCTCTCACTTCTCGAAATAAGTTTTGTCTTCTCGTAACCATCAATGATTTAAAATTTTTGAAGAAACTCTTGATAGTTCTCCGAGGTACTCATCTCTCTCTCATATTGTGTTACAATTTCTCATTGTTCCTCCATATTATTATTCAAAACCCGAATAATGGCTTCCAAAATTAAAGGAGTGTATGGAGGACCTATTCTATCCGTGCATGAGGGTTGGTGGATCCGTATGATCCCTCGCTTTATTATTCAAAAAATTATTATTTAATGTGTCCAAATTTCAGCTTGATTTCCCATAGTAAAGGAAACAACATATCTTTCACCCGCTTGAATTTGATTTTCCCCGACTTCCTTCTTCTTACTTATTTCCTCTTCTCATGATACATTTGGGCCTTGTTGTCCCGGTAACCATCTCTTCGCCTGCTATATCTTTCTTCTTAGATTCATGTTATCCTTTACCAATAAATTTCTTGTTTCTATGTTGGTTTTAATTTTTTCTTTTATCATTTATTCCTCTCCTCGTTAATCTATTGCGTAAATTTTTTAGCTAGAGGATTGGAGAACATAAAGGGAAATTACAACTATTGCCCTAGGATTTTCAATCATCATTTCCTTGGTGGATTCAATTGTAGCATCAATTATAGGATCCACACGTATTCTATCAACCCTAGGTTCAATTATAAAGTCATTACTGGAATTATTTTCCCCATGTTCTCTAAAGGAGATTGTAAATCTACTTCCTCGTGGGATGAGGTTTCTAGACAATTTTTATGTAGGAAAATACCTTCTTCGTAAAGAAGTGATCCCTCTACCCAATTGAGTGGGTCTAGTAAATAATCGTGAAAAGGAATACAAGCTTTCCTAGTTTAACATCGAAATAATATGAGAGAGGGAGATGGCTTACCTCACTCCTATGCACTTGTTTACCGGATGTCAATGTCGACCCCTTTCACTTCCAGGCTTGCTCCTCGCTATACCTTGTGCATCCGGGAATGAAAGAAATATCACATGAAACAAATGAAAGATAAATAGCATATATATATCTCAGTAAAACCACATGATAGATCAAGGATTATCATGCTAAAAAAAAATTAATTATTAACAAGTTCATGGGAAGGATAACATACTTTGTATTATTAAATAAACAATGGGAAACTTACACCGGTGCCTTGATGTTGACACTTTTCTAATGGAAATCCAAGTCCAATCCAAGTTCTTCAATATATTCTCCTTCCTCATTAAATCGAAAATATCTAGGCACAAATAGACAAGAATGGCAACCAACAATGACCAAAAATTTGGGGAAAGCATGGAATTCATTTATAGGCGTAGGCCGGAGAGGTTATGGGCCCAACAATGAGGGGAAAATGCCTTATCTAAAATGGGAAAATATTTGAAGATAATATCAAGGGTAAAAAATCGTAGTATTCTACCATATCCTCAACCAACAAGTACTAGACAATTGTTCTCGAGAGTTATACAGGACGAAGCTTTCACTCCATTTTTGGATAACTCCGCGTGGGAAGAGGACCAACGTGACTTTACCGTTGAATTACCATGCTATCAACACTTTTCAAAGGTTGTGGGTAGGGTGACACACACAAGGATATGTAGGGGAGAATCATGTTGTTTGTAAATTAGGTTCTTTTACCAACTTTTTCAAAAAGTCTTCATGAATTTCTCTTTAGGTCTTTACGTATATTTTAATAAGTGTTATCCAAAGATGAATAAGTTTTCACGCTCTTTGTTTCTTTGCACATTTGTGGCATGAGCAAAGACGTAGCGTTTACACTTAGGATAAGAATTAAATAATGCGAAAAAATACTATGTAACAACATGCCCCTAAATCATGAAAGAAACCAAAAGTGATGGTTCGATTAACTCATCGCCCATGGCAAGGACTTTGGAAAACCACCGTCAGAGACCCGCCATTCAAAAAAAATACAATATATGACATATCTAATGCGTAATAACATATATTTGGAAACAAAGTATCAAATAACACATGAACCCATTTATCAAGGCATAAATGATTTGATCGGGGTATTCGTCTCTATCTCTAGCTACATATTGTATGAATGTAACCATATGAATATATGTGTTGATGTAGAACATGGTATAAACCATTTTATTATCGTTCGATGAGGGAAATATTTAATAGGTGCGAGAGAAACCACTAATAATGACGATGGCCCTCAAGGTACGACATCACAATCTACAAGTGTGAATGAATGAGGTCAAGTCAAACACTTTCAAAATCATTTCATTTGAAGGCCAATGATGTGAACGCATTGCCGAACATGAAGAACTTGCCATCGAGGCATGAAGCTCCAAGGTACTAAAAAGAGATTTTAGATCAACTTCCCGTATAATGAGTTGAAGTCGACAAGAAGTGATCCATTGAAGGAGGGCCATAATTATTCCCACATCATCGACACAAAACAAATGATTTCTAAAGATGATAGGAGTGATTCAAGATTGTTTCAAAGAGGGTCAAATAAGTAAACAACCTTTGAATTTTACAAAGAGGACTTCTCTTGGAATATATAGATGACACAACTATGGAGTTTGGCAAAGTTTGACTCAAAATGGGATCAAATCTCATGGTGACAACAAATGATGATCAATGAGAGGCAAATGGATTTTCAAAATGCATGAAATAAAATGAAGAATGAAGGATATCCCTTACTCGACAAGAAATGAAGATGAGTGTCATGTTCAAGAGAAACATGTTACCTTTGGTACAAAATACAAGACAAGCTTTAATTCCACTTCACTCTCGCTATTTCTAGCGAGTACCCATTTACTTTGATAGAAAGCTTTAATATGATACTGCTTACATATAATTTCACCCTTCGATGAACAAAACTCAGTAATTTAATGAGTCCAAGAAGTTATAATCCCCGTCTCGTCATGGTGACGAAACTTTTGTTTTAGAATTTTTACGAAGTCCTGATAGGAGGGGTAACTCAATATCGTTTTCTATGTTTAGGGAATTTGAAAAAGATATGGGAAAAGAAAACTCCAAAAGGTCCCTTTTCGTAGATAGTCCCTCGAATCCGAAATGTAGAAAATAATATCCGAGAGAACTTCTGATCATGTTTGACGAATGCACTCCTTTTTCGTAATTAGTCAACCTCACCGAAAAAAGGGGTAAACGTATAATGAGATGATTCCAATTCATTGAATTTAATAAGCTTGAAAGGGAAATTGCTCAACAATCTTTTTCATATTTTGAGAGTCAAAAAAGAACTTAAAGTTGACTCTTGTGAGGTTCCTTTTTCATTTGTTTTCACGAGTCCAAAAAAGTTATAAAAGATAACTCATTGTTCACCATTGACCAAATTTGATTCATAATGACCCGCTTTATGCACATGCAATCAAACATCACATTGATCAAGAAAAAAATATATAAATATGGGAAAAGCACTATAAAAAGATAAAAAATCATTTTGTTAATAAAAAATATTCGATATTATTTTAATAACTAAAAGTAAAAAATAAAAAATTACTTTACCATTTGAGTCCGACAGAACTTTTCCTCCATTTTTATTCGAACTTTTGGGTGCACCATTTTACCAATCCATGCCACCATTTTCTTCGATTCTTTTGTTGGTGTAATAAATCTTCACTTAACCTCCATTTTCCATTTATTTTGGCAATTTTATCATTTTTTTGCCTGGTTAAGGAGCCATTGAAAAACTAGGCACGTGGCCAACCGTGCCATGTGTTTGACCTATAATCCACTCGATTGCCTAGACCCTTAACATACCAAAGACATGAACATTGTTAGACAATCAAGCTAGCACTATGAGAAAATTTATTTTGGTAAATTCATAATTTTTAGTTAATTTTTACTAAATTTCCTCCATGAAAGATTTTTAAACCTTGTTAATTGATGTTTTGTAGGAGAATTATGGCAATCAAGTGGAAAGAAAGGGACCATGAGGCCAAGGACTAAGAGGTAGCTTAGGATCCGAACTACAAGAGCACCAGTTAACCTGCGGTTTTCTCAAATTCCTCTCGGACACTGGATGTGATCCCAAGTAGATTAAATGTAGTATTTTGCAGAGATGTGGTGGGATGTAGACCGTCAAGTATTTTATCTATGGTGAGGACCTAGATATTGATGTATCCGATATCTATCATCACCGGGGACCGTCTACTTGTGGGACCGATAGTCTAGCTAGCAAGGTTTAGAAGAGGTAGCGAGAGTACATATTTACTCATTTCCAAACATTGCAAAGAAGGGTCTCAAAAGACCAAGAGTGGTAAAATTTACTTCCATACCATCAATGACCCAAATTTTACGTATAGTCCTTACACCATTTCTCGAGTGTTAGTGTACATGCCCTTCATGAGGCGAGCAAGTCTCGCCCTAGTATGAAATGGAATGTATGAGTCCAATGGTTTTTAACTAGCGCGAGGGATTACTCGTTAACATGAAGGATCAACTCATCTATTGAAAAATGGTGAAGTTGAAGAAGTTTGGATATGGTTGGATCTCGGTGACTCTCTTCCTAGAGAGGGTTCCATTGTTATGTTGTTGGAGGATAGAGGTGGTACCTCCTACGCCAAGGGATCCACGACTTTAGATAGTGGAGTGATGATGCCTCTCCATGGTGGCGAGCATCATATGTCATTCCTCCCCGCTTTCTTTGATGGATATGCCGCAGCTCATCATGATTGATGATTACGCCATACCGTAGGGACTAATCTCAAGGGAGATCCATATATTCCACTTCCACCGGGAGGCAGGATTAACTTGGTAAGATTTTTTTTTAAGTTTTTTAAATATTTTTATTTTTTGTTTATATGTGTGCCAAGAGTTTAACTTATGATTATGTTTCCGTATATGTTGGAGCCTCGCCGTGAGGTCTCCGTGTTATCTCGTGTAGCGCGATGGGTTGTCCGTCGATTGAGATGCTTGATTATGATGGGGGTGATAACCCTATAGTCGAGGTGGAGCATAACCTCACAACTCGATGAGAGGATACTATACTATGCCTCGCCTGATGATATTCATTGCAATATCATATACACGCCATGGGGGTTTTGGGCCTAGACTACATCTACTATTAGGTCAAGTGTGAGAGTTGTCACATATTACCATCAACATCATGCTAGAGGATAGATATTCCTCTTTAGTTCTTTTTAATGCATTTATGTAGGCTCGACGAGCCATGTATCTTTGAACATATATTTTGACATTCGATGTACCACACTTTTACAAGCTATATATATATATATATACATGTTTCTACCGCTATCTAATGTTCTTTATCATTATGATATATTAGTTTTTACATATGATGCAAATGTTTTCATAACACATAATTAGCTAATGTATCAATTAATGTATTCAAATGTCTTGAACATGCAATTAAGTAATGTAATAAAAAGTTTGTTCCAATAATAGAACACTTTAGATACATACGTAATATTTGGAGGGGTTTTTACCGAATAATGTCCATTCAATTGTAACACAATGAGTTTTGAATCGAGTTTAACAACCAATGCCCTAATACCAATGGTGACAACTTCTCATAACCACACTATATTCATAAATGTTGTTATTTGTTCGATCCAAGCACACACCTTGAAAATTCACTAACTCGCCATTAGGAGAAACAATTCCCATGTCGCGGAAGACAAGTTATGTACTATGACAAGCACCATCAAAAAACCGACATAATGGTTTGACGAAACATACATACTGAGTGGAACATAGGGTAAGCAAAGGAAAACATGTATTCAAAAGCAATCAAATGTACATAAAAATCTAACTTTACACTAACAAATCACACACACTAATGTACAAAGTATTTATGCCAAATACATAATAATTTTGATATATAATTCACTTTGTGAAATATTTGATGGTGACGATAATATAACCATGCCCACCAATCGAGCAAGGGTTACAAGTCATGAAATCGATGCCCCATTTCACAAAGGTTCCAATGGTAATAATTTTGGGTGTAAGGGAGTGGTGGGGTACATTTTTTGCGATAATATATCTAGCATTCATGACATTTTTGAACAACAAGAATGCATCCTTGAAAATGGAAAGCTGTGAAATAATCAAGACATAGAATATTTTGAGCAATAGCATGACCTAAGATATGACCACCACATACCCTAAAGTGACAATCATTCAAGACTTTCTAAGCTTACTTCAAAGAGTCAAACATCGACGAATGATAGAATCGACACCAAGACAATAGAGAGTATCCCCACACGTGATGAGGTTGGGAATCGTTGGGAATCACGATTGCCGTGACCAAAAGCTCCAGGTGTTAGTTAACAATCACATCGCCGCAGATAAGATCCACGAGAGGCGGTTAGTCCATGTCACGAAACACACTAGGAGTGTTGGTTTATCCAATGTCCAACAGGACTCGGTGATGAATTCTATTGCCGTCGTAGTGAGATAGCTCTCATTAAAAAGTTTGGGTTTGGAGAGATAGATAATGATATCACCACACCATGGATCGAGAGTACTAATGAGAAAAATAATTCATTTGAAATCAAGTCAAGAAAGGAGTGAGTAGAACGAGCATAAATGGAATAATACCAATCAACTCAACAAAACTAAGTGATTTCTTTGACTTAGCTTTAGCAAACTCTAAATTGAACTCCTATAGAATAAAAATTCATTTGGATTAGTTTCTCCTAGCAAATGATGATTCAAGATTTAATTCATGGGTTACATCAGAAATCACAATAGTTTTGCGCAAGAGAATATAATGGCAAAAAGTGTTGGACAACATGAACAACTAATAAAGCTAGTTTCTCTACGTGAGTGTAACGTGTCTCGTAATCAAAGAGATTTTGAATCAAGTAGTATATAACATGTCTACATTCCCATCGTCTTCGTCCCAAACACGCACCATGGCGTGCCTTCGATGACCGCTAAATATAGGAATTAATCACAACGATAATCGTGGATGCGTAAAGGAGCACTAATGAGGGGTGTTTTCAAAGCATCACAAGTTTCCGAGAGACTTCATACCAAATAAATGAGACCCATTTTTAGCGAATGAGCAAACCTTTAGAAAGCTCGCATAATTCGAGAAAATGACTGAGAAAGTTCACTTTCCTCCAAATCCCGTTGTTGATGTATAGAAGATGGAGGGAGGAAAATTGATGATAGCCTCAACTTTTATTGGATCAGCTTTAGATGCCTTAGAAACCAAAATCAAGAGACGACAAGATTCAACAATAAGACACACTTATGAGGAATAAAACTAAATGTTGTAGTGTCGACCGATGGGCCTCTAACTTAGACATAAAATAAGGCCCATCTAGCTCTCTTAGCCCATCTACCTTCCTTATGCATGAAAAGATATATTAAATCTCTCCTTCCGCACTTAATAATGTTTTCTTATGATTTAATATTTTCTTAGAAGGTTTAAAATTAATTGCATATTTGTGCCTAATATTGGTTAATTTTGTAGAATATTATGAGAATATTTGGGCAGACATGATTTAGAAGGAGATAATTAGGACTCACCGTGACTCGGAAGATAAAGATTAAAGACTAAATGAGCACAATATCGCAAATTAGGGATAAATATTGGAGAGATTCAAGGGATTGTCCACCCTCCTTAACTCTTCTCAAAGGCAACGAAAGGATCCTCATGAGATTCCGTCCAAAGAATTCGAATTTTAAAGTCGACAAGCAACCCAAGACTGGGCGGCACTTTAACCATACTTCACTTGTTGTCGAGGGAATCATTAACTATTTTTTAGGGAATGTTGGTAGTCAGCTTTCGTTGAGGATAAATAAGGCCGATTAAGAGCTAATTAGGGTCGATTTCAAAGGATTCTAGTCCATTCGATGTAGTCTATTCCATTCCATCCCATGCCATTCATTTTCCATTCTATTAGGATTTTGTTGTTTACTTACCAGGATGTAATAATATTGTATTTTTAATGCCATGAGTATTCATATCACTTTTTATTGATCTAGTTCCAAGATTTGGGTTTCTAGGGTTAGGGCCCAACCTATGTGCCTTTCCCCAGCTTATTTGTTGTTTTTGTTCTTTCCTTTCACATTTAGCTAGTATTGTTTCCGTCAATTAGCTATTTTTGTTTCTGGCCCTTAGTTAATCTTGCTTCGATAGTTTCAAGTTGTTGTTTCGACTGTTGTCGTATGTTTTCATTTGCTTATGAGTAATAGAATAGAGGATAAAACTCTAAAAGCTATGATCTAGGACTTCCCTTCTCATCTCCTCGTCAATAGAGCTCGAGGGGGGTAAACTTTCCCATTGTGCCAAGCAATTGCTTTTTGTTCACCGTTTTTATCACACACTTGTTTTTTTTTACATAAGTAGGTAGGGTTGATTGCAGTACGAGAAGATTTTTCCAAAATAATTTCATTGACACCTCCCCACTTCATTTCCCATCTCCCTTCCATCTTTGTTGTTACGCTTATATTCCCTTCTATTTCACTTATCAGCCGGCCACACCCTTTTTATTCCCAAAAACACTTCAAAAAAAACTGCCTGCCCTATATTCCTTCGTTTTCACATTTTATGGCTATCAAGAACAATTTTAACGAAAAACACTTCAAAACCTTATACCGACCTCCACCCTTTTCTTCTCGAACTTCCCACTACCGTACTTCACCTTTTCGCAAATCGCACTTTCGCATTTTTTCCCTTTTCCCTTTAAGACTTACCACTCTTTTTTTCGATTGTGATATTGTTATCACACTTCACCCTTGCTCCTCAACCTCCTACTACCGTACTTAGCAAATCAAAAATCTCACTTCACATATTTTTCCATTTTCCTTTTAAGACTTACCACTCCCGTCCGTCGATTGCTATATTGGTATCACACGCGACCGGTCCCACCGCCTTACGTCATATCCCACTCATCGCAACGTTTGGCCTTTTCAAATTTCACAACTTCGGCAGCCTTTTACCCCATCAAAAATCACATTTCGAACCTTTTCCTTTTCTTTTTAAGACTTACCGCTCCTGGTGCTGATTGTGATATTGTCATCGCACTCGGCCACCTACCCCACAACACGCCACCCATCATAAATCGCATTTCGCAACCTTTTCCCCTTTTCATTTAATACTTACCACTCAAATTCCTATTGCGATAAATCTCCATACTCCGCCACATCGCACATCGCAAATCACATTTTCATTTTTTTTCCCATTAATACTTACCGCTCCCGACGCCGATCGTGATTGTATCCGTATTCCGCCACATTGCAAATCACAAATCTCGCCTTTTTACCTCGTCGCCTTTCGCACTTCACAAATTTTACGCCATCACATTTCACACTTAACAACTTCTACCCCATCACATTTCATATTTCACTTCCGCTCTCGAACATCACTTCGCTACTCCTCTAACTTTGCGATATTATGATTGCGATGTTGCATGTCGCATATCGCACTTCCATCCGCCATCGCACTTTTAAATCATCCCACTCAAAAGGATTTTTGCATTATAAAGTTTTAATAAGGTTCAAACCCATATTTTCACTCTTACCATGTTTCATGTGTTTATCCCTCGATTAGTACCTTTTACCTTTCTTCTCCAAGCTACAAATCAACACTTTCTCAATTAGAATTAAGTCATGGTTAGCTTAGATGTATGGATAGAAGCATATTGGTATAGAGCATAATATAAGTAGGGTGTGTTTAGCCGATTGGACAAGTTAAGTGTGGTTTAATTTAGTTTCCTTTCCGTCATTTCTTTTCAAGTATTTAATTTAGTTTTCTGTCATTTCCTTTCATCAATTTAGTTTATTTTCCTTCCGTCATTTCTTTTCGTTAATTTAGTTTAGTTTCCTTTCTTTCATTTATTTTCGGGAAATTTAATTTAGTTTCCTTCTATCATTTCCTTTCGCAATTTAGCTTATTTTCATTGAAGTGTACTGCAATTCACCGAGAACCCGTAGAAGCTAGCACTCTTTCGTAGAGCATAAGAGGATGACATGAGTAGAATGCATCTATTGTGTATATCACACTACTACCTCCAAGTTTGTACGAACTCCTGTGTGTTGATAAAGGAAACTAGGGCAACCCCTAGAGTTGCAACACTTTTCGTGCAATACCAGGCTCACCACTTTTGGCGTCATGTCGGGGAGGTTTCTAGGTAGATTCTTTGTTTCTATTTTAGCATTCTTTCTCGCTTCCTTTTTCATGTTGTTTCGAAATATTGAAAAATACAAAAAAAAAATCTGATTTTCATGCCTCAGGAGTAGGGATACTCGTAAATTAAAAAAAAATACTTCTCTAATACCAACTCCACCCACTTAACCACGTGGTGCGGTAAGAACCACATCACCATACACTTTTGAAGGTACAAGAGATGGATGGATATGATGACAATGAAGAATATCTTATTGGGTTTCCCATTCAAAATATGTACATCAGCAAAGACATGAAGAACATCCCTCCATATTTCCTTCCCAAATTCCATGGTATGAGGACAAACAGGATCCGTAACATTTCTCTTTGAATTTAATATTATACTTTGTAGATCTTATGGCTACTTATCACACACTCAAAAATTGAAATTCTTTCCTAAAAATTGAAGGATAAATCTCCTAAATGGTTCATGAGTCTAGGTGGTATTATTCAATAAGATCATGGATTTAATATGCAAAAGATATTCCTAGGAAAATATAAAAACCATGATCTTAAAAAAATAATTTTTTAGAATGAATTCAAAAAGAGGATGAGAGCCTTTAGGATCTCATAGATAGGTTCATGTTTAATGTTAAGAGGGAAATTGCATTCAGATTTGACACACTAAAAACTCCTTACTTAGAATAATTAGGGATGAGGGATTGATCTCCTTAGTCTCATGAGTAGAGGATATGTATACCAATTTCCATTTGAAGAAATTTGCGAAACATGTAAGCGCATATCAAGAGGAAGGGAAAGAGTAAGTAACTGCCTCAACATTGGTAAGACAAAATGAGTTTGGAAATTTTTTTGACAACTTTAAAATAGAAATTCTAGAAATCTAAGAACAAGTAGAAATGTTAAGAATGAAAAATGAGAAAAAAAAGAAGATGTCGATATTTTTGTTGTCCATGAAAAACAATATGCTATTAAATGTTGTCCATCATTCCCTCAAAGCTAGAAGAAGTTTACCAAGAAGACAATGGAGCAAGGCAATCACCAAATAAGATATGTTATGTAGCTCCAAGGATACCCCGGTAGCCTAGTCAACTTGATATGATGCAAGGACCCACTTCACAATTTCAAGCTTATCCACATCCATCTCAAAACTAATTGGGACACACCTCCCCAGAAATCTTGGCCATCTCAACCTCAAACCCAATCTTGGCAACATGGGTGGCAAGGACCTTATCGGGAAAACTTCAACATCATCCATACCCAACTCCATGCCATCCCTACCATCCACCTCCACCACAACCACAACCTCAATCACATCCATATCATATATCCACCACCACTCAACTGCCACTGGGAAAATTCACTATCTTTAAACTCATACCATGAGGTATTCAACCCATTTATTAATGCTGAGTATTATTAATTACACTTAAAACATTTCTATTTTATCTAAAATGGTTTGAACTCTAATCAATAAAATGTACGCAAGAGAGATGCTTCAATGTAATTAGTGACGTGTCATCAAGAAGATAGTCAGAGATCCAAATGAGGAGATCAAGAGATGAAGGATGCACCTGATGAAGAGCACCATATCATATCGTATAATGAGAATTTCCCATGTTTACCAAATATTCCATGTGTTCAAAGAGAACAATCAACAAAAGAGGAAGATTTTAGTCACAGTTACAGAGACACCATAGAACCTAACCCTGTTAAGTGGACTAGACACGTTGTAAACTTTGTATTGATATGCTTAGTCTATGTTATTATTAAAGTTGCAAAGAAACACACTTTTCCCTGTGGGTCAGTATTTATGTTTAAAACTACAAAGTATTTGTCTCTTATATACTTAGTATATGTCAGAGCACGTATTTCAATTATATACTACTTTACCTCACTGTCATCTTGATATTGCATATGACTTATTTTAAGTGTCACATATTTTGGAGAGGTTTCTTTTTTTCAAGTAGAGAAGTGAGAAAGAAAAAAAAAAAAGAAAAATGGAAAAATAATAAAATCTTGGGTGAAAACCTCTTTGGAGGCATTCGAGATTGGCTCGTTGATTAAAAACCTCCATGAGGCGCCTATTGGGTTGAAAAAAAAAAAAAGAGAAAAAAAGGATCCTAGGTGAAGACCCCTTGAGGCAATTTGTGCTGCACCTACTCTCAAACTTGAAAACCTCATTAAGGCAACTAGTAGGCCTTATAAAAAAAATGTCATTTCGCCATGTATCTCTCTATGAATGTGTGCTCTCCAACCTTTGTGTTAAAAGCAACAATTTGGCACAAAAATAAATTTGCTAATACCCCGGGTCAAAGATAATCAAACTTGACTTCTCCTCGTGCTCGTAAGCTCCAAAAGGACCTCAAGCAGATTATCACATGCAACTTCAAAGAAAGGGAAATTTCTGCGCCTTCAGACACTAACAAAAACTTCAATATCACCCGCAAAAAAAACAATGGTAAGACTTAGGTATGCACCTATCTAACCCTTTCTTCGAATCTATTTTAGCTTAATAAAAATTAAAAAGTGTGAGAAGGAAATTTTTTTTTATATAGCCAAAATCGCAGCGCAGAACCTCCAACCTCAACCTTTATCTAGCGACCAACCTCACTTTCCACCAAGAAGAGGAACAAGACAAAAGTAAAAAGGACTTGAGAAAGGGTAGTAAGTGCCTATGTAATGGAAGACAAGGAGTGTCGAAGGGGTAACCAAGGAAAACTCGGGTCATTTAAAAAGAACTGTGAGTTTATTTTGCATGCAATAAAAAAATCAAAATCAAATAAAAGGTGGATCAACCACCTATCGGCATGCAAAACATATTTTCTTAAGGCATCCGAGGACCTCCATGAAGCACCTACGAGAAGAAATGTAAGAAGAATAGCAAGAAGATTAGTAGGAGGAGCAACGCATGCGCCAATAAAGAGAAAATGAAATAAGCCATCAGTGCAAAGAAATCTTGGAGATATTCAAGGATTTTCCACCCTCCTTAACTTTCAAAGGCAACCAAAGGATCCTCATGAGATCCCTCCAAAAATTCGAATTCCGTAGGCAAATACAACTAAAGACCAAGTGCACTCAAGTCATACTACTGGAGTCAAGTGGACTCATTACCCATTTTTTAGGATTTGTTGGTAGCTGCCCTTGAGGATAAATAAAGTTGATCAAGAGCTAATTAGGTCGATTCCTGGGTGATTTTGGTCCAATTGATACGGTCCATTTCATTCCATTCCATCCCCCCATGTCATTCGTTTTCCATTCTATTAGGCTTTTATTGTTTACATTCTAGATGTAATAAGATTGTATTTTTAATGCAATGAGTATTCAAATGATTTTTTATTGATCTTAGTTCCAAAGAGCGCAACTCATGGGTTAGGCCCAACCCATATGCCTCGCCTACTCGTTGTTTTTGTTCTTTCCTTACCGTCATTTAGCTAGTTTTGTTTATGTCAATTAGCTATTTTTGTTTATGTCATTTAGTTAATCTTGCTTCCGATAGTTTCAAGTTGGGTTGCTTTGAATTGTCGTTGTAGGTTTTCATTTTCTTATGAGTAATAGAATAGACGATAAAACCCTAAAAGCTATGGATCTAGACTTCCCTTCTCATCTTTGTTAATAGAGCTCGAGGGGGTAGATTCTTCCCACAGGCCAAAACTTCTTTCTTTCTATTCACCTGCTTTTCCCACACTTGTCTATTTTTTGCATAAGGAGTGTGGATTGGTTGCAGTGCAGGGCTGGGCACCTTGCCCGACAGAAGTTCATCGACACCACGCTTCATTTCCCATCTCCTTCCATCTCTCGTTGTTATGCTTCTATTCCCTTCTATTTCACTTATTGCAATGCCGCACCCTTATTCCCAAAACACTTCAAAACGTACTCAAGTATGGATTTTATTCCCTTAGTTTTCACATTTTACGGCTATCGCATCCATTTTAATGAAAAACACTTCGAACCTTTTATAGGTTGACATCCGCCCTTTCTTCTCTCGAACTTCTTGCATCCGTACTTCACCTTTTCACAAATTGCACTTTGTATATTTTCCCTTTTCCCTTTAAGACTTACCGCTTCTTTTTTCCGATTTCGATATTTATATCGCACTCGCCCTTGCTCCTCGAACTCCCCGCCACCGTACTTTTCCTTTTCGCAAAGCGCACTTCACATATTTTTCCTTTTTCATTTTAAGACTTAATCGCTCCCGTCTTCCGATTGTATTATTGGTATCGCACTCCACCACCGGGTCCCACCGCCATGTCATCCGACCTATCGCAACCTTTGGCCTTTTCGCATTTTTCACGTAGAAGTGCACCAATAAAATCAAATTTTGTAACCTTTTCCCTTTTCTTTAAGACTTACTAATTTCGAAAATGATTTATGATACACACGCACTCGCCACCGGTCCTACCGTGACGCTCATCTACTCCAAATCGCATTTCACAATCTTTTCCCCTTTTATTTTAAGACATACCGCTCCAAACACAGATTGAAAATAACTCTTTGTACCCGCTCGCGTCGCACATCGCAAATCACATTTTTTTATTTTGTTCCATTAATACTTACCACTCCCAATGCCGATTGCGATATTCTCCATATTCTACCACATCACAAATCGCAAATCACAAGCTTTTTACCCCATCGCATTTCGCACTTCGTAACTTTTGTGCCGTCACATTTTGTACGTAACTTCTACCCCATCGCATTCGCTCCCGCCATCGAACATCACTTTCGCTGCTCCTCTAAATTTGTGATATCGCATACTTGATATCACACTTCCGTCCGCCATCACACTTTTCAAATCATATCGCTCCAAAGGATTTTTGCGCTATAAATTTTTAATAAGGTTAAAACCCATCTTTTCACTTCCAAGCCTTGTTTCATGTGTTTATCCCTCGATTAGCACCTTTAACCCTTTTCTTCTCCAAGGTGCAAATTAGCACTTTCTCAATTAGAATTAAGTCATGGTTAGCTTTAATGCATGGATGTAGCGTTGTAGATAGAGCATAAGATAAGTAGGGTGTGTTTAGCCGATTGGACATAAGTGTGGTTTAAATTAGTTTCCTTTCTCACATTTATTTTTCGTAAATTTAGTTTAGTTTATTTCGTCATTTCCTTTTAGAAATTTAGTTTTAGTTTCCTCCCCCGTCATTTTTTCAGAAATTTAGTTTAGTTTCCTTCCCCGTCATTTCTTTCTACTTTTAATTTATTTTCCTTGCGTCATTTCCTTTCCTTCGAAATTTAGTTTAGTTTCCATTGAAGTGTGACAAACTTCACCGAGAACCCCTAGAAGTAGCACCCTTTCGTAGCATTCCCCGTTGTGTATATATCACTATCACCTCCGAGTTTGTATGACCCCAAGCTGATAAAGTAAAGTAGGGAAGCCCCCGGGAATCGCAACACTCTTGGTGCAATACCGTGGCTCACCATCAACAAGAAAGAAATATCGCTCGAAGGTGAGCTGATAATCTTGACGTTTCCCGGTAAAGAGCAAGAAGATCATCAAGATAAATGGAATATATGCTTAATATCATGGAACGCATAAGACATAGCTCGCTAGAAGGTAGCACCAACATTTTGCCAAAAGGATATTTTTATACGCAAATGTCACCCCGGGGCGACGTATAAATGTGATTTTATGTTGATCGCAAGGAGAATGTTAATCCGGGTTGCGTGAGAAAAACCATCCATAAAGGAAAACATATCACTCCTAACACATTCATCAATTATCCGGTCAATAAAAAGAGTGGGGTAATTATCTTTAGACAAGCCCGGCTGATGTCATGATAATCAACACAAACATGAATAGTTCCCTTTTTTTTGGTAACAAGAATGATATTAGAGACCCATTCTCGTCAATGGTATAGGTAAATGAATCCACTTTAATATGTTTTTCAACTTACCCTTTATGGTAGTCACTTTTATTAGGTGCACCTAAGGGAGAGGTCGACAGTTTCATGTCCGGATAGATAGGAATTTCATGCACCACAAGAATAGATCGATGACAGAATTTATTCATACGAACAAGCGAAGACATCATGAAATTATTTGAAGAGGGCAAAGATAAATTTCGATCTCATCCGGAGAACAAGAATCCCCAATGTGAATATTCTTTACAATCCTTGGTTTGACAGAGATGTCGATTGGAATGGTAGCAAAAATAATAACCATGTTTCCTTCGTAATGAGTTTATGAACCAATATGGGATTCTAAAGTGGACTAATCATTTCAAGGGAAACACGAGTTTCTAGATAGGTAGAAACTTCACCAAGGCTCCTGAGAAATAAGGAACAATGATGGATATCATCCTAAGGGAGTTTCTTTGAGAGACACGACTTAAAAATTCTCTCATCGCTGGTAAATATCTCATTCAATGGATCACAGGAAGCCCATGAACCAAACCAAGGAGAATGTGAATACGTGTCTAGAGACAAAACTTTGTTATCGTTGGAATCGATGCAACCGTTAAGCGAAGAATGCTCGATACATTTGTTTGACATGGTAAGCAAAATAACATTGCAAAATTATCAATATGATCGTAATGAATGATCCAGGGGTCATGACTAGATGAAATCATATTAACCAAAAGAAACATTAAAGAGGCGTAAGTGAGAATATTTTACAATGTAGCAACTCATTAAAGAGACCCAAATACCGACACTCTCGAAGGAACAACATTGTATTCCCCATACATACAAGACATTTCCCGCGCTGAAGAATCGGGAGCTAAAAAGTAAGATGATCAACGATAAAAATATTTCCCCCTAATGGGGAAAACGAAGAACACAAAAGGGTAGAGACCATGCAAACCATTGAATGGGTCCACCAGACCCTATAGAAATTATAGTTGAGGTTCACATCTACAACTTCTATTTCCATATTGACCGTTTTTCCCTCCAACCGGATCGATCGAGAGTTAATAATACCATATGGATGAGAACCCTACCATCGAAATATTCCAATGTATTAGGGGGCCGATTAAGAGGAGGAGAGTCGAGAGCTTTCCAACATGCGATAGGACATGATGCAGTAGAATCACCTTCATCAATAATAGTCCGATGAAGTAGTTTTACCCATCACAAAAACTTGTATAATAAAATTCATTGTGATGGGAGACGAGGAACATGATTTTCAATATCAAAAGTAATTAAATTAGAATCAAGGATCAATTCCTCCAATAGCGGATGGTAATTCCTTCCTTTGTGATGGACAAGATTAAAGGATTGCAAGCTGACATCGTTGAAGGCACTTGATCTAAATATACCTCACAATATTGTAATGTTGAGAAGCCGTAGGCATTCGCATTATAAGGACGATTTATAGAGAACACCTTTGGGAGGTCGTCGCATAATGGATTCAATACTAGGTTGCTCAATATGAAGAGGATCGGAACTTCCAAGTGAAGTGGAAGAATAATACGCTTCGGTAGGTATATTTTCCACAACATATTTGGTAGGATTCATATTATTTGAACGAGTGGTGATAGAAATGGGTTTCGTACCAAACATTAAAATTTGAGATCTTCTAGATGTAGAGGATTGAGGTTGGTGTACCATTTGCATTTGATGATATGGAAAAGGTTCTTTCAATACATTCGATGTTCCTAATGTGCCTTTTAGAAGACGAATAACCTCGACACAACGAGGAAAATCCTTGGTGTAATGGTCGGTCATGAGACAAGGATATATGGGCTTACATTTAGATGCATTGTCAGCGAAGACATACTTGACCTTGTTTAGGGGTGTCGGATTTGGCTTTTCATTTCCCCTTCTTCTTACCTTTTGAGGATTTATCTGCCGTGGCAGATTAAAGAGCATTAACTCAAAAGGTTTTAGAATGATTTTGGAGTCATTCTATGAGGGAACGAAAGCCGCAGTTGGCCGGAATAGACTCGGGATTCAAAGAAGCTGCAGTACTATTAGCTTGTTGAGCCACTCCACCCAATAACACCATCAACATGTGGCATATCAAGAGATTTAGAAGATGATGGGTCCGTTTAGAAGGTCAGCTGTGGTTTTAGTATGAATCTTAATTCCAAGAATATGAAAAAAACCACTTTAGCTATGCATAACCAATAGCCCTAACAAGATAGATGACTCACAATATCTTCGTATCCGTAGTTAGGTGATCAAGATAAATGCTACAAAAATCTAGATCTATGCATTATAAGACATTAAACAATAGAAAAACCAAGATTTACTCCATGCATCCAATACAAGACAAGAATATGTAGAATTAATTTTGTATTATATGACTTGGAGGAAAACACAGGAGGGTGTTCCCGCCTCCTCAATGGGATGGGTTCTTGTAAGTCCCCGCACTTCAAATCTAAAATTCCTCTCTCTTGATGGTGTAGAAAACCCGCATAAAATGGTAGCAAAATATGACTATGATGGTGGATCAATAGTCGACCAAAAGTATATAGATCCAAAGTGATCTTAGGGCAACAAAAGGTGATAAATGAATGGAAAACCTTCTATTTATAAATAAAGCATTGAGTTAGTCTAGATATTGGTGCATAATTAAAGTATTATTAACCAAATCAAGATTCAACTTTTTATGGAATATTTTATTATATTTGTTGGAGGGAAAAAGAATCTGACTTGGGTTAAATCCATTTATTTGTAAATAATAATAAATAAAATGATTTATTTATCATTTTAAGGATGTGGTTGAGTAATAATCAAATAAATAATGATTTATTTAATTATTTATATGATTTAGTCATATCTAACAAAGAATATCATTATTTAAATAAGGTTTAAATAACTATTATTTAGGAAATAATAAGATAAATAATGATTTATGTAATCAATTCCTTGTTTTGGGTTAAATATAACTAGGAATATTAATCAAATTGTTCTTTAATTAATTATTCCTCGAGGAAAATCAAACAAAATGTAGATTTATTTAATATTTCATGGGGATTGCTTAGACCATAAACAACTTAATAAAGGTGTTTACTGGGTTATTTTCTATAGTGAAAGCAATTTTACTTAGGGTAAAATTGGTCTTACCTAGTGTACTTGGATCCATCTAATGATAATAGGTTAGATGGCCAAAAATGTTGTAATGTATTGTCCCCCAAAGATGTGAGAGCATTAGAGCCAATCGTAGAGGACCGAAGTACGTTGTAAGAACTCAATCACTAGACACCGAAGGGAAGTATAAGGTAGACCAAAGTGCTGGAAAGGACTCAGACCCCGAGGAGGCGAGTTCTATAGGTGCGACAAGTCTCTTTTATAAGGGAGTACTTACAGTAGGCGGCGGTGAAAGCATACCATGCCCGCCGAGGAAATAATACAAAAAATAAGGCGTCCCAGAATCACGGACCGGCCAATATAGTATATTCTAGCATAAACATGAGCGATAAATAACATGATAATGAATCCCACATACATATCAGGCTCGGGATAACAACCAAGACTTGTACAATAATATTCGAGTATGTGAGATACAAATACAACCTGCATGCCCCTATAAACAGGAAAGGGCTCGAAAAATCTGACTGATATATGCAATCAATAAGGCACCGCAAGCGTCGAGGCCATCATCAGCCCAGGAGCTGCATCAAAGGTCAAGTGAAGAAGTCATTCGAGTATGGGGGGCTACCCGTAGGGCCACCCCCTCATGAGGGTTGAAACATCTCACACACACCCGAGAATCACCGGTCCAATCGTTACATCACCGAACCATCAAGTATAAGGATCTCGATCGTGCCGAAAGGAGATGGAGTCAGAAACAATCAAGTCAAAGGGAAGCAGGAGTCCCTTTGCTTGGATCCGGGCACCGAACAAGAGTGGAAGATGGGAATTCGCGGTACATCGCCCTCTTAGACCTCGTCTTCTGAATGAATGATCCGATGTCGATAGAAGGAAGTCCACCATAGATGAGGCAATGAGAGGTCCTCAACTAAGGCACGAGAGGAAAATAGTAGAGTGGACCGACAGTCGACACCAATGATGACGATGAAATGGGGGGCACTCAGTAGCGAATGGACGACTTCCTCGTTAGAGCATAAAGGGCATGGATGGACTCCGGGCAAAGGATCGACGTAACATCATCATGAGGGATAGGGGACAAGTGATTTGAAGGCCAATGTGCGACACGCAGAGAGGACCAAGCAATGAAGGATGGAGGACTATGAAGGGATGCAAAGGGACTCAAGATAGACTCCATGAATGCAATGATGACTCAACTCAAATGCTCTAAACAAGGGTGACTCGATGCAGCAACAATAATGTGAAGAAAGGTCCGATGGGGACCATAAAAAACATGACTACATCATGGTTACTCATGACAAATATTGACACAAGCATGGACAAGTATGAAGGCAAAGTCCCCCAAGTACGAGTGTTGCAGGTGAAGAAATTCTATTTTGGAGGAGTGAAATGACCTTCTTGAACAAAGTGTTCCAATGAAGTATCAACTCATGAAAAACTAACAGATACCCACTTGAGGGTTTCCGTGAGGATTTCAACCATAGACGGCTTGGAAAATTGAGCTACGGTTTCGTCAACAAAGTAAAAGAAAAATTAGGGGTTTTCTTTTAATAATGCATTTTCCCTCCAAATGCATTCATATTTCTGCGGGAGTTGTGGTGAATGTAAAAGAGGAGAGAAGGCCCTAAATCTTGTGGCAATCGTAGCGGACAAATCGACCATTGGAATTGAGATTCGTCGCCTGTGTAAGAGGCCTAACCCTACTCTTTCTTTTCATTGATTGAAAGTTCAGATTAGGTCCCTAGGGCTCGCAAACCCCTCGCTCCTTTTCACGACGGCCGTGACCTTGGGGCAAAAAGTGTGACCCGGGTGGCGCTTTTGGGCAAAAACCATGACCCGTCCCAGGTTTGGGCTCAAAAAGGCGACCTCGTGAGGGGAGGGATTTTTCTCAGGCTATTTTTTAGCCGAGCACTATTAGGTTTTGATGATGAGATACAAGCGATTCAATCTATATACTGAAAAACAGTGATGGTTTTGTGTACTATGGCAGAATTGCTGATCAACCGGAGAGAGAGAGACTCGGGCGCATTATGGTCGGAGATCCAGAGACCAAGGTACCGTAGTGCTTTGGCCATGTTTGGGGTTCCAAATTTTGTGGAGAACCCTTTGATGAGAGCCGGGAGAGCCCTTATTTGCCCGTATTTTCAGCTATTGGGACCTAGACCATGAGGTCTTTATAGTGCAAGGGCACCGATCGAGTTGACAGCCCAAGATATATATTTCCCGACCGGGTCTCCCACCACGTGGATGGTAGGGAATACTTAGCCAGTATTACCATGTGGGCGAAATATCATAGAGTTGTAGAGCACTGTTTCCATCAAGTCTCCAAGTCAAGGGGACCTGAGCATCATCGAGGATTTGGAGAGAGGTTAGAGACCCTGCTATGGGCACAACAAGGCTATGGATCCCTGAAAGTAACTAGGCATCACCATATCATTGGAGGGAAATGATGCTTGTGGAGAGTGTTTGAGTGGGACCTACTATGGGTGGGCCCGTATGATGTTGTCGTCATTGAAATGACAATTGTCGCTATCCAAGTCAGGGCAAGTGAAACCATGAATGTGAATATGGCATGCTTTTTTGTGCTCATTCTTCTTTGAGAAGATCCCGACACTTCGACCTCGCATGCGCCCTCCGCATGGGGGCCCGAGAGAGTCAGAGATGCGCCGGTGGGGGCGACGACGGTGTGCGCAGGAGGAGGTGGATGGTTGGATGGGTGTTCTCGACCTATTTCTTTACTCATTGGGATCAAGGCTATACTATATATAGATTCTACTTATCCCTAAGGTGACATTTATTATAGTCCCTGATTTTGGGTCGCCTTGCAATTTGTCGAACATGGGGGCCCGATGGTAAGTGAAAAATTTCTCTTAATCTTTTTATGCATGTTAAGGCTCAGAATATTGTATGTGGTATTGATTCTTTTACTTTTGGTATGTACATACAAAGACCGGTAAAAATGGTCGGATATATGGGACGACCAGAGTATCGGGACCACGGACCTAGTGGAGTGAGGCATAGCAAAATGAGGATGAAATGACACTTAGAGACATTCATCATAGATGTGAGAGGTTTAAGTGACCATGAGTTTCAAAGCACGGGGTTGCTGTGACTTAGATTACCAGATAGAGCCACACATTGGTCTACCCTCCGAGGGCAAGGGGTCATGCCGCATATGGCGATGGCCCGACAGGTATGCATGATCTACAAGCCACGGAGAAGAGTCATTCTAGATCCTCCGTATAGTGATTAGTGTGTAGGGGAAAGTGGTGCCTCAGTTTTGAGTTTTGTAACATGCTATGGGCATGTCCTATGTATCGAGTGATGGACTTAAAACATTTTATACGACGCATATTATGGATATGCATGGTTTTCATATTTTGATGTTATTGTCTTCTAGGTTAAATGCGTGTGCTAAATTCCAATCTAGAATATGGTTTGAAATGATATCTACATAGTGATTTTTTTCTCTAGGTACATGATCGAATGTAATGATTTTAAATTCACGCATCAAAAGCTTCACTCGTAAATATATTCTAAAAGGATAGGATTATGTACATGATAGACACCATTCAATCAGGAACATACAAGAAGGGAATCTGAATGAAAATGAAGGTGGAGGATGTGATGTGAAAGGGAATTAAGCACAAAACCTCGCACCGCATCATATTCGGCCTCGATTATTGGTAGCAAGATTACCGATACACCTGCTTGAGAGAACAAGCGAATGGAAGAGGGTAAAATGGACCAACTCGCCGAGGTATGATTCCAGGAGTAAAGGATTTCACACCATCTACAAAACCGATAGGGTGTGGATGGTAGGGGGGTCCATCTGAAAGTTGCTATAAAACAATAAATGGGAGGATAATGAATGTGTTGGCAACTCCAGCCAGCAAAGTAGAAATTGAACGCACTCCGCTAGGAGGAGTGATCTCGGGTATGATGTCTACTACTCACATGCTGATGGCGAGGTGTGGAGTGTGAGATACTGTGAGGTGTAGCTTCTGAGCTTAGGCTTGTTACCATAGGTATAGATGATGCCATCCCGTTTATGGGCAAGAAAACAAAGTCGGGGTGGTCATGGCTTCCATATGTCGTCATCACAAAAGAAGGTGGAATGATCGGGAGGAAGGGAAACCACACAGACGTACAAGCGTCACTCCGACTCCATATCATCATGAGAAGAAAGGTTCACATGCGCATCGTCACGGGGATGACGTAAGAACAAGCAGAGGCGGGATCTACCGATGTTGAGCCTGGGTGGGGATCATTGAAGGGAGGTCAAGAGAAACAATAGGAGAATATTCGGGAGGGAGCTTCACAGCCGAGGGTCTCATGGATGATGACAGTGTAGAGGATGGTGGCCGCATGCTCCGTCATCTCGACATCATGAGGGTGAATTTGGGGCCAGGGAGCAGTAAAATCCCCGCTTGGCTCCAGCATACCGTGTAAGTACTAGAGAAGCGGATTGGTTCTCGTCTAATCTCGTACTCTCAAACTACCTATAAAGAGGCATGAAGGCGAAGGAGGGGAAAATGATGAGAGTAATGGCCATGGAGATCACACAAAGCACAAGGTTGGTAGTTGGTGTGAATGGTCTTTGTGTTCTTGGCTAAGGCCGAAGAAGCAAAGGTTTGGTGGACCGTATACTAGCTCGTGGGAATGCGACTTTAACTATGGGCTTGATGCAGTATAAATCCTCGGGACATGTATGGGTGGCATGACCGGAACATCACACAAAGCATAGGGCTTTGGAGGCGCAGGAGGTGCAAGGTCGGCCGGCATGGTCTTGTCCTTTGAGGTCTTTTGTGAGCTTTTCTCCTTCTTACTCGAAGCGGTCGCAACATGAGGTGGTTCTTGCTGAGGTGGTTGAGGCACTCTAACAATGAGAGAAGTCGGGGACCGTGCTGGAATGTAAGGTCAGCAGATAGAGTTTAGGCTGGCTCAAAGGGGTAGCTACCAGGAGGATCAAGGTACCAGACGAGAATCCCAATGGTCAAGTTAGGAAGAGAGAGGATGGCTGTGAGATGTGTCGTATAGACACTTGGTGGAGGAGCGAGGAACAATTATCTCGACCATAGGGGCAATGGCGTGTGATGACTCCTAAATGGTTAAGGCCCTCGGAGGAACCGTTCCAAGAGGGTAAGAAGGCTCATGAGTACCAGCACTCGAAGGGCCAAGAGGAGGAGGTCTAGAAAGCTGAATTGAAGGGCTAGAGGAAGGGCCGCGAGGACTGGGGAGGGCCGCCTACTATACGCCGCCAGGTGGGCCGCTTGAGAGAAGCCCGAGATGATTGCATCAAGCAAACATTTGATGAGTCGGGATCGAGATAGGAGGAGGAAGATCTTGTGGATGTGCCAAGAAATGATGAGTCTTTGTAGACTCCGTGTGAAACACCGGTCCCGAAGGATCGATAGTTTGCTTATCGGGGCCACTAAAGAGATAGTGGACTCGGGGGAGTTCTAAGACTTTGGTTCGTAATATGTCAACTGTCAATGGTGACTATCTTTCCATTATGAGGAAAAAAATAAATCTTGTGGTGGACTTAAGGGACAACCGACATTAATAAGTGTAGCTACGACCCAATAGAATGTTGTAATCTAAGGAGGCATCTATGACTTCTATGTCAACGCAAAACAGTTTCGCCCGCAAGAGTAATAGGACAATTGGAGAATAAGCTAATGGGTTGGGAGGTGTGGCCATCCAACGCTTAGAGAGTGATCGTGGAAGGAGCCAACTCGTGGATCCAAGTTTCTTCCAAACCGAAGTGGAAATCACGTGTGGATGCCCCCTCATCAATAATGCACCGAAAAATGTTAGTGTTCGGATCTCATATTGACCGGGATTTAGAAAGCGACTAAGCCGGGAGAGGAGATGCTCTAATCTACGACATCAAATACAATCAATTGATCGTCGAAAGGATATAATAAACACCCATGGAAGATAAGAGAGCTTTTCATTGTGAAGGGTACGACTAGAGGAGTTCTGAAGATTGAAATGGCAGCAGGAGAGTGTGCCGTATCATCTACTATGTTATACGAATGGGTAGTTTTGCTAGAAGTAGCATTTCGGCATTAAGGTCACTTAGGGATCTTGGTATGAACCTCCACCTTAGGCTAAGGGATATTCAAGGGGTTATTAGGTGTTGAAAGAGGCTCGTAGAGACCGAAGGAGGTGGCTCGTGATAGACGCAAAGAGGAGGCTTGTTGTACCGACGGGATCGAGTCTAAAGATTGATGTCTACGGTTGGAGTTTGGATCGCAGTTCATCATGAGAACTTGGTCATAGGTAACCGATGGAAGAGTTTGAGTGGCCACCTAACCTTCAGTGGTTGGGTAGCCACAAATCCTTGCCGAGGGAAAGGATCGGTAAGCACAATGTGGCCGACTAGGTGGAGGATTGGGAGGAACGAAAGGGATGGCTTGTTGTCTCAAATTCTGTTTTCACCCACAATCGCTGCATTTGTGGAAAAAGAGTACAATCATGCATGTAATGGCCATAGTCACAACAAGAACAAGGTCTTGTTCATGCGAACATGCTCGTCTTGCTTGGCCGAGTACCGTTGTTGGTTCGTAGTGTTAGGAGCATTACCTTGATTAGGTCCAGGATTACCAGGAGTGTAATTATTTTGGAGTGCCTTTCCTCTTCTTTTTGGAGGGAGGAGGATTAGTCGCACCGTTGTGCATACACCGCCTGGGAAATGGTCGCTATTGCGGGGTTGAGGTGGTGTGGAAAGTGGAGAGAGAAAGCTAATGCTGGAGGAGTCGGGAGCACCGTGTTGTGGATACCGGGAGCACAAGGAGTTTGGGTAATGTGGGGCAGTGCTAAATAGAGGTTGGTCAAAAAAAGGAGGCATGTTGTATCTTGGATACGTGCTACCGAGAGGGGGAAAAAGTGCAGAGGTGCTAGCCCCCCGAGGAAAACCATAGCCCATGGGAGGTTGGAGCATACGACGAGAAAACAAAAATACCGTCGGCGCATGAGATGCCCCCCGGTGTGTTGGCACCACCGGGTCCGGGAAGATCAGGTAGAATGGCAGTGCGCACAACTACTCGCCGAGATTAGGTCATATTTTAACGCAATTTGGAGAGCGGCTTTGGTTTAAGGAAAGTGCGATGCGACATCTTTTCCGATAGGTGGAAAAAGAGATCTAAGGAACTAGTCCATAAAGATGATCTTCGAAGGTAGGAGCTTGACATAGGCTCTTCTTCTCTCGCCATTCCTAGACATGATCGAAAAGGTAGGTCGCAAAAATTGACACGTAAAGAAGTCAAGAGTTCGGTACCAAGAAGTTTGGCAATGAAGGGGAAGTCGGAAGTAATACAAGAACCTGGCAATAGTCGCAAAGGTGGTATGAGAGGAAGGGGTTTGATCAATACCACTTAGAAGCTTCACCCGTGTTTATTACTAGAAAACAACCGGCTACGTACGCGTATCAACGATAATGGAGTTAGAAGAACACCATACATGGAAATATCTAACATGATTTGTAGGATCTTCTCGTACAAGGCCTTCAAAATTTGGATGCCTGGAAGGGAGCTTCACTTCCGCATAGCAAGCCAACTAGCATCATGGTGTATAGGGTCGTTTATCAACCGGTCAAAATCGGGGAGGCCGAGGCCTTCCGTTGCGGAAGGGGAGCAAGGGCATAGCCTAGGTAGGTGTCTACATGGTCCCACTAGTGGTATTCCTAGTATGAGGGCTGTGGTTACCACCAAGATTAGGTCCCGCACCGTACATGGTGAAGGTGACAATGGGGAACCGAAGGCAGAATGAGAAGGATAACCCAAAGGGACCAGAAGAAGAGTCACGTGGGGTGGACTCATGGAGGAATAACTTGAATCCTACATGGAGGAGTAAGCTCTCACCGAAACCGACGATGAAGGCCAAGAAGTGCCCCCGAGATGAACGCCGGGGTGGTGCAATTATGACGACACAAAACACGGTGCTGTGGTGGGATTTTACACGCGGGTGTATGAAATCACACGCGTTTAGAGAATGTGGTCTTTTCTCTAAACCATAGCACGTGTGCTATCCGGGGGAGCTCGAAGTATATAACTTAAGGTCATAATACACTAAAGTATGCTCGTTAAAAAAGTCAAACTAAAAACAAAAAGAAGCTAAATAGAGAGTTCCAAACAATAACAAGGTAAACAATGGCTCAATGGCCTTCTTCTTATTGAATGCTTGAATGAAAACAAAAATCTTACCCACTTGCCAAAGGGTCTGTGCAGGCTCTGTGGACTCGATGCAAGAGCCACCTTTCCTGCCCTTCCTTTGACGCGCTCTAACTCTCTCTTTGTCGCAATGGGCTAAGATTGTTGGGTGGCCAAAATCGAGTCCCCTTTCTTCACTTTGCTCCTTGGTTCACAAGACACTGGGTGTTGCTTGGGAAAATTTGGGCTGTGCGCATATACCTTGTGATCACCTATTGTTCATCTCTTTGAGGGTTTATATAAAGAAGCCTTTAAACTCCTCTTCCCTCCCTTGGTACAGGATATTGACCCAAGGGAGGGGAAATATTCCATTGTGGGCTGAAATATGTTTTTGTGTGCTCACACAAGGTTTAAGGTGGCGCTAGTGTTGTCCTTAAGCGGCTTTCACATAAGGATAACCGTCCTTTGCTTCTTCTTGTGGTCCCGAAAGTGAATTTTTGCTACTTCCAGAATGTGCACTTATTAACTCAGCAGCGTTGTATGCGCTCTTCTCCGAAGGAAAAAGCGCGCATCCGAGCATTTATGAGTAATGAATCTTTGAATTTCTCAAAACCTTAGAGAATCTTGATTCCATAATGTATTCCTATCCAAGTAAATCCTTAGGCTCGACATTAATTGATGTCATTTTCGTACGATTTTGCAAAGGTTAATAGTTTCCCCCTAATGTGGGAGGTCTAGGAAGAACTCGTATAGCCGAAATACATTATAGTTTATTTTATGTATGGTACGCAGAGAGAGAGAGAGAGAGGCTTGCGTGTAGAAGAGACAACACCTTGCATTGGTTCGAGATAACCATGGCCTAGGGGACCCCCTATGCGTACAAAATATACAACATATTTGAAAAATTTCAACGAGGCGGGCATGTCCCATGCTCGTGATGACATTTAGTTAAACAAAATTGACGATACATGTGTTGTATGTGTCACTATCAAGGGTAGTGATTTTGGTGGTTGTTGACGACGATTGCTAACGCCTCGGGGGAATTTTTTCTTTGACGATGTGGAATGTGGTACCCATATGCGAAATCTTGGTATGGCATATCACTGCGCAATGTACGCATATGTACTCCGTTCGGGACCTTCCCGTAAGCATTGTTGTCGCAGATGCTTATAAAGGCACGGTCTTCGACGGATCTTGATCAAAGTGCAATGGTTGTAAGGTACGATACCATCATGACATGAAAACTTTTGTTGTAGTTGAATGTCAAGAGGATCGATGACATCTATGGAAAATGATGTCTCCTATAGTGCTGGCCTGAGATACCCCTTTGCATGGGGAGGGGTCATCTAAGGTGGGCCACTTCGTTTTTGTAAAAGGGGTGTTGATGTCGAACAAAGGAAGCCTTAACCGAACCATAATGGGTTTAACATGTGCATGTTGATGAGCTAAGGAGGTTGAAAAATATGATGGGGATTCAAGGCCCAAGGTCAAAGTATATTTGAGTAGCTTGGCGGTGTCATAGGTATTTCCGAAGGGAAAAGTCCCCGGATTCGGTAGGACTTCTAGGGTGGGTATGAACCGGTTATGATTTTCGTAATGGTGCGTGCATGGGGGGTATGAAATACTTCGACCAAGGGAGATGGGGGCCGCCGCCATGGGAGGAAAGCAATATGAGGGTGAAGAGGTGAAGGGCGTTGTTTGTGATCTTTGTACACTTACCAAAAAGAATAAAAATAATGGGGTTTTTTGTTTGTACAAAATACGTAGACTCCGGTACCCCAAAACATGAAAGAGGGTCACTCACTTGATGGTGTGAGGACTAGAGCTTTGCTAGGGGTAGGGGTCCCATTGGTTGGTTCCATAAAGTGGTTGATGAAGCTGCATGATGTCACAGATGGGTTAATGCCGATGGAGGTATGGTGGGCCAAATGTGGTGCACGGAGATGCGCTTTCATTATGCTTGTACAACCCTGGCCGTCTAGGAAGGGGTTTGAGTTTGAATGGTGAACTTGACCTTATGCATGATATATGGATGGTCATGTTTCCTAGACTAAAATGGTATGGCCATGGCATCTTTTTTGTAGAGTGATGTGTGGTCTACTTTGAGATGATGATCACCATGGAGAGGTCGTTACCCACCATAGCGGACGTTTATCATATGCATGGTGAGGTGATGATAAACGGGGTCGTGTATGAGGACCCTATGGTTTATTTCCGATGGAGAAATGATGTCAGGATATGCGAAGTTTTTTGGGACTCTATCATGCGTCGAGGGGTAGAATGATAATTGGGCCTTAAACTTTCACAGTAGGTGTTGTGAATTGTTTGCTAGGTTTCTTCTGCAAAAACAACTACCTCAAGTGCAAGCATCTTCTTTTCATCTAATATTATTGAAAAACATGAATCTTGGAAAGGAAGATGGAGTGGGTGATGTTCAAGGCGCTTGAAAAATATTTCTTTGGAAAGCGAATGTGGGGCATCTCTTTCTGCTCGTCATGGTATATTGATGATGGTAGGAACTTACGATTTGCGTAATGGACCTTCTAATCTCCCGTTATGGACCTCCGTGCTCGAAAAGGGCGATAAATAAGGGATTATGGTGCTAATCCTATTCATTTGTACTTGCTAATTTTGGGAGATCGCAGGTGATAGCAGAGCCTTTATTGCCGTTGTGGTTAGCCCGTGTACCGGGGATTAGCGATACTATGCCGAGGTAACTCTCATGACGTCCACATTTTTTGCAAGATCATGTACGAGATGGTTGTGCCGATGAGGCCCAGGCATGTTCGTGCTCACAGCCAAGGGAGCCACGTATGAGGAGGCCCGTGATGGGACAGTGGTGGTAAGGTGAGCGGGTCATTACCGGAACGGGGTTTTTTTTAATAAGATTTTCTTGCCATACCCCGTGGGGATTGGACTTTTAGGTGATCCAGATATTGGCCCCTTTTTGTTATGTTTGGGGTCTCAAGTATGTGTTATATTTCTGCATTTACCTGCTTTTGTGTTTCTGAGTGCTTATATTGACACTAAAATTATTTTGGTTACTCGTGTAGATGTTGGTGAGGTGGGGATGCCAAAGGGGTTCCTGATGTAGGTCACAACCCTCTACCATGACTTTGTGTTTGGGGAGGTGGCGCTGATAGCGGACTGTGCAAGATGCCAGACTGGGTGGGGATGGTGCTAGTCCTTATGAGGAGGCGCATTGCAGTCGCCGAGGTAGCAATAGAGAGGGCTCATGCATGTGGCTGAGGCGCGTATTAAAGACCGATGCCTTAGGTAGAAGCTTCTAGACTCAGTCGAGTGGATTGTTTGAGACTCATCGAATGCCTGCTCAAGGTCCTAGGATGACTTCGAGGAGATATGGCTAGAGACAAGTGATGGCCCGTGAGAGGGACTAATGTGCCTATTCTCCGACGTGTGTAGCTATCGCAAGGGTGACAACAGCCTTCGATGTGGTGGTACCAATGGTGCTGGTGGGCTCGAGTGTCTTCGAGGGGCACCCCCCAGAGTAGATTTTTACACAGTGAAAGCACCTATTATGAGCATGCTTCCCTTATTTTTTAATGCATCTTCATATTTTTTGGCTATTAATGGGCTAGTGCTACTATTTTTTTACTTCCGATACACATATTTTTTTTAATATATATATGAGAGATCTTTTTATAAATTTCCTCTAAATGGTGTGATGTCTATTTCTATTTATGCATTTTGTGTTATGTATTTACCTGACATACATGTTTTCTCTTTGGTTTTTTTATGTATACAGGGATGTCGCGATGCATTCCAGTTTCAGGGATATTGTTAGCTATGTGACGCTATTTGGTTTGATTCTGTAAATGTGAGAATGTAATATAATGAAATTGTTCTGTTTAATTTTCCTCGGCGCACAAATATTTTCTAAATAGGTTTGCATCCATGGCTTCAAATGTTTGTTTTAATCGCTTTAGACTACTAGCTGGGAATCAAGGTAGACATGCATATGGTAGATGCCCTTGTGGAGGACCTCACATATAAGTCCGATAATGGCATCATATTCTCGCCTAATTTTTTGTTGCCGATCCGATGCACACGCCATTTGAATATGGCAGTACTTCTTCAGTAGTAGATGACCCAGTAGCAGCAAATGCAGTTTCTGAGACCATCACAATGTTCCATAAACAAATCTGAAAAGGGTTCGAGTTGGTGACTCATGAGAGGAGTTTTGAGTGCGTTTAGGTTTTTTGGGTCAAAAATATTTTGGTATTGGGATTGTGTACTCTCTAACTTCTAGGGGATAAGGGCTACTAGGGCCCTTATGGATAGAATTTCTTGAGGTAAAGGCCATTGACAGGTTAGCTAGGTAGGTCCATCCTCTGTCCCATCAAGATGTATGCCCCCTCGCCGAAGGCAATGTTTGATGATATAGGGCCCTCTTTGGTGGTCTCAAAATTTCCTAGGCCTAAGGTTTCTTTTGCGATATCATAGTGAAGGACTAGCTCTCCTTCGCAAATGAGTGAGGGGTGATGGTGGTCGAATGATGCTTTTACCATTTTCTATGGGCCCATTATGTTGCAAAAATTGACGCTTGTTTTCATCAACCAGCTCGAGTTGTACCAGGCATTGTTCTAGAGGTCGTGGGTGTCATCAAGGAGTTCGATGGTTGTATGTAATTTTGGGATTTCAATAATCTATGCAAAGGCGTAATGTGCCTTCATTTCTTGTGACAAGAATAAATTCGAATCCATGTGATGGGGAGGTTGTTAAAACTCGTTTTTATGTATTTGCGATGACACAAGTCGTATGTGATGAGTTGTGTCGGCATTCTATGGGGGGAAGGATCTCCGTAATGTGAGTCTTGAGTTAGGCCGATAGTTGGCTCTCCCGCTAGGATAGCCGATTCCCCGGAAGATGGAAGTTGATTTTATCACAGATATGTCCGAACATTTGTAGCACTGCACATCCCTCAAAGACGGATTGCTGAATGGTGCGTGATGGTGCAAGGTATCACAATAACACAAGAGTAGACAGTGTGAGAATCTACACTACTCGATGTTCCCGATGTGGACACTTGTAAAGGTTCGTTGCGGACCAAGTCGCCTTCGTTTTCCATTTTTGCGTCGTGGGTTGGAGCCCGCTTCACTTTTTGGTGAGGGTCACCGACGCGTTCTAGCTACTCTCTATCTTGGGAGATGCGTGCACTTAAATGTATGATGAAAGTGAGAAAATTTGCGTAATTATGTATAAATTTGCGTAAGGGGTTTGAGTTCTCTCGCATTGGTTGATTCGAAGGATCATTTAGATCACAAAGGCCACATGTTATCCTAGGCCGGGCTCGGGGGTTTACCCGATTGGTGTGTGACCTTAGCAGACGTGACGAACCGCCTTGGTGGCGGGTCATTTGGTCACCATGCATCTTTTAAGCAATTCTTGGAGGTCGCTTGTCCTTTTTTCTATGCATTAATCATGTCAATAGTGGGATGGAGCCGAAGGAGGACATTAGTACAATGCTCATTATAAGGATTACCCCGACATATCAGAAAAATGTCCGTGATATGGGTCACCCATCGTGCGTGGTCCAGGGTGGATGGGTACCATCGTCGCATGTTGCTGGTGCCTGGGGCAAAGGGGACTACAATATGGACTGCTCATTTGCATAATGCATGCGTGGCTTCGTGGAAGTGCCCGTGGGGGTAATTATGGGTTGCCTACCAGTCGTTCTTTTTCGTCGACAAGAACATGATAGACCCGCTCATCTCCTCTACCCGGGTCATGGATCTGAATGATAGATTCTAAGATCCATATCGTCTTCTTGGGAGAGACGAACTATATTGAGCTGAGATCTACATGGTTGAATGGAAGTGAGGTATGTAGTGACAATCTTCCAATAAGTGATTGTTGACGACACCCGGCATGTGAATTGTGCTGCCCATAGCCCCATGTAGTAGACCCTTTCGATTGGATACCATCCGTGGATGATTTCCAATGTAGCACACTCTTCGAGGTAGTGGCCACATTCATCGCATATCATGCAACGTATAATGGGCATTGTTGCTGGGGTTCTCTACGTATCGGTGCTCCTTGTAAGTACAAGATGGTGTACTACCATTACCGATAGACCGGATGGAGGGATCCTCTTGATAGGATCGCTGATTGCATGTAAGGCATCCCTATACCATGGCATTTCTAGACACTAGGTATAGTGCCCATAGGTGTTTGGTGAGGTACATGTGTGATTGGTACACGTTTGCCCTTAATTTTGGTGGCAGTTCCTTTTTTATGGAATTCATTGGAGGTGCTTGCCTCACGCCCAAGAGTGGTTTTAATTCATCCAACTCTCAGGCATATGGGAGTAGGGGTGTCCTGTGACATCACATATAGCGTAGGCCGATGACTCCAACCGTATGGTGGGGTCACCACTTTCTTTCCTTTCTAGGAAATTTTCTTTATCATGGCTGCCGCTCGCAATGGGACGCCTGCGGGTCGTTTCAACTCATTTGGGTAGGTTGGGGCTCCCGGGACCTAGGGGCTTTAACCCAAAAGAAGTAATAGAAGCGTTCCCGGAGGGGGGAACGAGATACCGCATCAGGAATTCTAATGATATGTTGGGTAGTACCAAGAGCCTAAGACCTCAATGTGGGAGGCAGCTAGGAGGTGGGTATAGGAAAGTGTCATGGGGAGTGCGCATAGACTAGAGGTCAGGCAGAGTCGATGCCCCGTTGTCGTTACCGCTTGAGTCTCAGAAACCCGACTAATCCCTACGAGCGGGGACACTGTGCATACCGTGTCTATTGTGGCATCGGGTGATACCTTAGGGATACTAGGAGGATCTCCTAAGAATGAGCCTAGGATGGACGCATGGTTTGAATCGGCCGTGGCCATATTCGATACCATAAAAGACCATCGTTGGTTGTGTCTACATAAGATAGAACCATATCTGCATCGTTCAAAGGATGCTTTGGGCAGTGAGGAGTCGGTCTACCGTAATGATTTGATCCTCGGGGAACATCATGATGCTAGAAATGTAGGATTGCTGAGGGCGGCACATGGCATATAACTCCGCCCAAGGAGTATATTCTAATCCAAAGTGATGGCCCAAGACTTTGATGTTCATGTGGACCATTTTTCTCGCGTTTAATTCTGTGACATTTTGGAAGAGATCATGGGGGTCGAGGGCCGACCGTCATATGCCTCAGTGTGATGATGGAAGGTTTGAGTTCTCAGTTCAACTTCGGCTATACATTTTTTGACATGATGCATGTGGATGCACCCTCATTAATGACACACTATGAATAGTAATATTTTGTACCGATACTCAGTATCCTGAAGGTGACCATGGAGGGAAGCCTAGGTGGCTTTGTCTAAATCAAAAGCCATCATGCACGTGCCTACAGGTCGTACGAAACCCAAGGTGGAAAGTAGGGCTTTCCGTCGTTTCTCGGCACAACCGGCGTACCTCCAAAGCGGACATGGCGTAGGTGACCGGGATAAATAATCTATGATGATGTACTGTGGGGTCGCTTTGGAGTAGTTACCTACTCGCCTATTAGGCCCTTTAACCATTTTTTGCAATGGTTCCAAAGGAATATTTGGAATGGTCAAAGGTGTAGTCAACGCGAATGTACTAGCCCCCGACGTACTAGCTGCCTCCGGTGGGGTGTCGTAGTCACTTGCCCGTGTTTGGAAAATATTTCTTCCCTAACCATGTAAATTTCATGGTTTTTTTTTCTCGTGATTGTTTGGCTTTGTCATGAGTTCCGATCGTTCCTTGATGGGGGAAGGGTTCTTACATAATCACAGCTTGTCCGGGAAAATCCTCCTTGTCCTTGGTTACTCAAGCTTTCTTTAAGCTCGTGGAGTTCGGGATTTGGTGATTATAGGCCCGTACTCACCACATATTGAACAAGAATGGTTTGTTCTAGGAGGGCTCTTTGCCTTTCTTTGGATAATTTCTTATCTCCTGTCTCCGGTTCCGTTGAGTTATCTCTAGGTCAGTCATGGTGGGCACTATTGGTTTCGATGCCCCCTTGTTCGTGGTTTTTGGTTTTATTTTTTTTACCTTTCTTTTGACCCGTTAGGAGGGTAATTTCTCCGATCCCCTCTACCGGTGTGGTTGACTTCGGGACGGCCGCACAAAAGTTCACCTACACGTTGTTTTGCGTTGGTGGGTTATGTTTGGGATTGAGCATACTCGCTATCCCATGTTTGCTCTCTAGCAATTGGGGGGGGAGTGCCCCGCGCTCTTCTTTCGCGTACCGGGTCCCCCCGCCCGCAGGTTAAGATCCTCCTTGGTGATACGCCGGTGCCCTATTAATCAAATTTTGTTGCTACATATGATGACTCGAAACTGGTTGGGACATGTCCTGGGTAGACCCATGTGTGTAACCGTGATTCTCAATGCCGCCGCTAGGTAGCCTTTGGTCATTGACCCAATAAGTCTATCTCGTAGTTCGACGTGCCCGGAAATTCTTGATAAGATTGCGGTGCGTGGGCATTAGGGCAGATATTGTATATGTATCCTAGTTGCGTATAAATCAGCCTTCCGTCGCGTTTATTGATTGCATCCCTTCGGATGTGGGGTTACATTGCGCCACATCCTTTGGAAATCTTTGCCGTCGAGTTTTCAAGAATAAATCTAAAAGGACCTTTGGCCGTCGAGTTGAGCTTTGCATAAGCAGTGACGTCATCTCCACTCATGGAGATGTTCAAAAATGTGGGTAGAGGGAGATTGTCTGAAATGAGTCGGCATCTCATTCCGACCGTGGTGAATGGGTAACCGAAAGTATGTGAGGAACGCAAGAGCGAGGGCGCTAAAGGTTCGTGTAAAGCAGGGGTCGTCGACGTACCATTTAGCGTCCATTCCCATGAGAGTGCGCGAAACAACCTCAATTGAATAGTATCTTTCTATGATGATATTCGGCTTAGCACCATAGGTGAAAGTTCATTATATGATTCCGGGTCTTCCGCTTGCTTGCCCTCAAACTTTGGTGTATGTTCGAAGGGATCCGTGGGCATGGAGGCCAATTAAATAAGTGTGCGATGGGGTCATTGGTGAGCTTGGTTGTACCGGTAGATTTAACGCCGCTAAAAGGGTGACCGAGAGGTAGATGCCATAGCAACGTGTGAAGACACAAAGTTCTAGTTAGAACTAGGGTTAGCCCGTGACGTACCCGGTTTTGAATTCAGCCGGATTCCCTGCATGGGATGACTTTCCTCGCCCTAGGAGGACGAGGGGGGAGTGATGTGCGTGGGTGGTGTTGGGAGACCAGCTAGGGGTTCCCCAACGAAGGTTGCTCCATGAAAGGAGGAACCAACCACTATGGCAATGTTCTATCTTTGACGCCTAAACGGCGAAAGACTCTGAAACCTCCCTAATGGGGGAGGTCCAAAAGACACGGACCGACGAGGTTCCATTGGAACCGTTTCGAGGGTCGTCCAAAGTTAGGTTTTGGAAATTTTTTTTTGAGGGGATTGAGTCTTTATCACGACAAATTTATGACCACATACATAAAACAAAGCGAAAATGAAATAAATTTTCCTTTAACTTAATCTATGTGAGCAATCAAGCAAAAATGGTTTTGTTTTTTTGCGCGTGATACCAAAAATCCTAGAAGACCTAATAATGTCCTCACACTATCAAAAGTAACTAGGCTCGAGAGGATTTCTATGGCGTCGGCACAATGTCCCGAAAGAACCTGGTGATGCCCCCAATTAGCCAAAGAGAATCAACCAAGGTGGCAGAGAGGGTCCGGCGCCACCGCACCGCCACCTATAAGGTAAAGGATGCCCTAGTTTTGGCCACTAAGAACCACCATCCCACGTGAGCATTCAAGTCTTGGGCTTCTAGAGTCTGGGCCATCAAGATTGGTGCATCGACGGCCGTGTAGCCCCAACTAATACTCGCACGATCAGCCTAAGCCTAACCCCTCTAAATCGAGCCTCGCCGTGCTCGAGTTTCGTGGGCCGATAGGTGGATTTTGAAGCTCCCTAAAAAAACAAAACTTCACAGCCTACCTCTGAATCGTGATCAAGGCGGTTTATTGGATGCCTACCCCTGATCCTAACTTAGCTATAATTTCTCTTGTGGCCCCTATGGGGAGAGTTTAGTGAGTTGGCTTTGCTATTTAGGTGATTTCTTTTCTTAGTGGGTGAATGTGTGTGAGAGTATGGTGAAAAATATCATAATTTAAACATATGGATATCGCATCCTTACAAATGTCCCCTAGTTAAACTATGGGACGTTGTTCCTTGCTCAAATAAAAATCATGTGCTGATAATGGGCCACTTCCAAAACCTCCTAATTAGTCTATGTGAGTGACTAAAGGGGAGATGAAGATCACAAATATAGAGTGTTCATGTTTGTCTAGGGTCACCTAATGGCGCAAAGCATTTAAGAGATTACTTTCTCTAACTTGCAATTCAATCCTAGTCACACAATTTCCCAAATGAAAAAATTGAAATTTAAAGTAAACAATTTCTACACTAGCTTATGCATGTGTGGTCATGAGCCACTTACTTGGACTAGTTAGATGAAGGTGTAAAGTATACTAGAATTTGCAAAAACATAAATTTTTCGAAAAGTAATGGTTAATTCGCCCCTACTTAAACTATGTGAGCACTTTTTGCAAAAAACCAACTTTAAATGAAAACTAACTAAATGCCTACAAAAAAAGCAACAAAAATTAATCTTCGAAGTCGTGGGGTATCAACACAAGTGTTGGTGTATACATTAGGGGCTTCCAAACACACTTGGTGCGTAGAAAATGAAAATGTAGGGAGATAAATATATCTTTGCAAATTGCACGCAAAATCCTCTGACAGTGTGTTTTCCCCGTGCACAGTCACTCTTTTGAACGCGCGCACCGCGCGTCCGTGTGAAAAACAAGCACAAAATTCTTACAAGTAAAAATTAGAGCCGCCTTTCTTTTAGTCTCGTTTTCTACCCGTTGAGTCTAGGGACCGTAAGATGGGTCGTAGACTACGCCCACTCCAAGATAGACTAAGGGTCTCTTCAAACAATGGCAAACCACATAAACTTGAAACACGTCAAAGGAGTCGCCAACTTATCAGGTGGGATTTGACACGTGGGTGTATGAAATTGCATGCATTTAGAGAATGTGGTATTTTCTCTTAAACCATAAGTAATGCGTATCTAGGGGGAGCTGTATATAGAACTTAAATGAAGTAATACACTAAAGTATGCTCATAAAAAGTAAAACTAAACACAAAAGAAGCTAAATAGAGAGTTCCAAACAATAACAAGGTAAACAACTGGCCGATGGCCTTCTTCATTGAATGCTTGGAATGAAAACAAAAATCTTACCCACTTGCCAGCGGCCTAGCAGCAGGCTCTAGGACTCGATGCAAGGATTTTGTCCTTCAAGTTCGCCTTGGACACAATCTAACTCTATCTACATGGGCGAAGATTGTTGAGTGGCCAACAACCATGTCCTCTTCTTCGCCTTCTGCTCCTTGGTTCACACAAGACATTGGTGTGTTGCTTTTGTCAAATTTGGCTAAAGATAACCTTGTGATCACCTATTGTTCATCTCTTTGAGGGTTTATATAGGTGAGCTTTCAAACCTCCTCTCCCCCCGCTCTTCTTGGTACATGGTGGATAAGGACTCAAGGGAGGGGCAATATCTCCATCGTGGGCTGAAATATACAGGTGCTCACACAAGGCCTAAGGAGGCACCGGTGATGTCCTTAGGCGGCCACATAAGGAGAAACCATCCTTTGCTTGCTCGTGGTCCCGGAAAGTGACTTTTTCTACTTCCAAAGAATGCATGCTTATTGGGCTCCAAAGGCGTTTAAGGCACTCTTCTCAAAGGAAAAAGAGCGCATCCGAGCATTTATGACTAGTTTAATCTTGAATGGTCAAACCTTAGAGATTCTTGATTCCATAATGTATCTACTTCTTGTAAATCCTTGGGCTCGACATTAATTGATGTCGTTTTTCGCTATACGATTTTCCAGTTGTTAACACACTAAGACAAAGGAAAAAGTGAGACCAACAAGGCAAGGAGGTGCAAGATCAACTCGATTACAATGTTGAAACAAGGGTAGAGAGGTGCAAGATCAATTGATTTCAATGTTTTAGAGTCTTTGTCACAGCAGCACCAAGCCCTTTTTCACTTAGGTGTGTGTGTGAAATGCGTAAATTTTATTTTTTAAACCCAAATGTTTGTAGAGAAAAGAAAAAGGGCTGTATAGCTGCAAATAAACTCGCAAATGACAGATATGTTCGCAAAACAAAATAAATAGCTAATAATGCAATAATCTAAGCCCAAGGAGGCGGGCCTCTCAACAACTAGTCTATAGGTGAGTAAAAAAAATAATCAAACAAACTAAAACAACTAATAGATGTAAGTTTAGAGGATTAGGATCTAAAGGACAAAATCGTTGAAAGTGGGAAAGTAAACAACAATGATCGCAGGAAAATTTGTAAAAAGAGGTGGCAAAAGGCTATTCTTAAGAGGGAAACGGAGGAACTCCTGAGTAAAACCAAAAAAGCCAAATGAGTGTGATTTGGATGGATAACAAGCCGATATGAAGTGGATTTGAAGGTGAGGTATCAGATCTGAAAAAATGGTCAAGACTCTCGAAACTTTAGACTACCCGCAATGAAGAAAAACTCTTCCACGAGAAGTTGAGGGTGCATCAAGCCCAGGGGCTAGGTTCCCACTTAGCTGAGAAAAGAAAAAAATTACGTCAAAAATAGTATACTAGAGGTTAGACAACCCCCGAACAAAGGCTCGACAAACCCAGAAACTTTCGGAAAATTCCCACAAAAAGTCCAGTCGCAATTTTGACCGTTTTCAGCGTAGGTCACAGATTTTGAGTTGAAAGGTGCATCCCGATGGTCCAGGTTGTAGGTTTTGGGCCAAAAAGGTGGAACTACACTTCGGCACTCGACTGTGAGATTTCAGAAAAAATTGTCGTCTCAAATTGGCGGCCGATGTTTGTCACGTGCACAATAGGCCCGAAAACACACAGACGTTAGATTTTTTTATTGTTTTAGGGTTTTATAGGTTAAAAAAAACATCAAGAAAAGAAAAAAAGGGGTCAAGAGAAATCATAGGGTTTGAAATAGTTGGATATGCAAGGATAAGAAAAACGACAAGAATCGTAATTGTAAACCCGTGTGGAGTCAGCTAGTCATAGTATGAATCTTAATTCCAAGGCATTCTAAAAAATACTACTCTTCTTAGCCGTGCATAACCAACAATACTAACAACATGCATGCTTGCAAATATCTTCAGATTCGCGCTAGGTGATCAAGATAAATGTCATGAAAAATATAGATCTAAGTGCATTAGAAGACATTAAACAAAAGAGAAAAAACAATATTTATTCCATGCATCCAATAGACAAGACAAGAATATGTAGAATGAATTTGTATTAAGGGCACTGAGAAAACAATAGGTGTTCCTAGTTCTCCTCAATGGGATGGGTTCTTGCAAGTCCTCAACACTTCAGATCTAAAATTCCTCTCTCTTTATGGTGTAGAAAACCTGCATAAAAAAAGGTAGCAAAATATGACTATGATGGTGGATCAAAAGTTAGACCAAAAGTATAGATCCAGAGTGATCTTAGTAACAAAAGGTGATAAATGAATGGAAAACCCTTCTATTTATAACAAAATATTGAGTTAGTTTAGATATTAGTATGTTGCAAATATTATTAACCAAATCAAGATCCAACTTCTATGGAATATTTTTATTATATTTGTTTGAGGGAAAAGGAATTTGACTTAAGTTAAATCCTTTATTTGTAAATAATAAATAACAAATTATTTATTTATCATTTTAAGGATGTAATATAATAATCAAATAAATAATGATTTATTTAATTATTTATGGGTGATTTAGTCATATTTTTAACAAAGAATATTATTTAAATAAGGTTTAAATAACTATTCTTTAGGAAATAATAAGATAAATAATGATTTATCTAATTAATTTCCTTGTTTTGGGTTAATATAACAAGGAATATTAATCAAATTGTTGTTTAATTAATTATTCCTTGAGGAAAATCAAACAAATGTAGATTTATTTAATATTTCCTCATGGGGTTTCCTGTTTAGACCATAAAAAACTTAATAAAGGTGGTTTACTTAATTTATTTTCATAGTGAAAGCAATTTCATTTTAGGGTAAAATTGGTCTTACCTCGGTGTACTTGGATCCATCTAATGGTAATAGGTTAGATGACCAAAAAATGGTAACACAAAAATTTGGTAAAATATAGTATAATGTCCTAGACTTGGAATAAACAAGATCCAAGTACCGATCATGGGCGATGGCACTTCCTTACCACACAACCAACGACGAGCTATCTTTCTTGAAATTTTGGAATGAATGATTTAGTAAACCATTCATTCAGAGTTGATCAGAATTTCAAATTTGATCATATGTCGTCCGCGCTCCATTCATGGATGTGATCTGAGAGGGTGGGTAGCAAATGATCGTTCCAAATATGTTAAGATATGGGTGTCGTTTTCATATCGAATTCGGTAACTAGAAATAGGTAAGAAATTTCATGGCAACGAATTGAAATCATAGAAAATTCCAATGTAGGAGCTCAATCTACCACTTGGTGGAGATGCTCAAGTACGGTGTGCTAGAAAAGATGTAATCAAATCGAGTCATCGACCTAAGAGTTAAAGGATCACCATAAATGGTATTTCAGTACCTAGCCGGGGGGTCTTCTCCATATGTAACTTCAAATTTAGGACAATCCCTAGGAAATTGGTTGGAACTGGAGGCCAATGCAACATATATTGTATCGAGTAATTTGTAAGCTTTGACACATTTGGAAGTTCCAACGAGGGGCTAAGAATGGTAATTAGGACAGGAGTGAAATGTCTTTGGTAATTCTTCCATTTGAGGGTCCCAACCTTGCTAATATGGGTTATTTTGGCCATAAAACCGTATTCCCCCAATATTGTTGAAAGTGTATTTGTTGTTGAAAGTCTCATGGAGGCCAGAGAAAGAGCGATAGGGTCCTTTCCTTACTGCTGAAGGTAAGGTCCCTTGTGGGGTTGTTGATAAGGCTCTTGTTGGGTTTGTTGATGTTAGGTCCTATAATAATAGGATTCATAATTTTGAATTGACTATGATTAGTCTTAATATATGTACATACTTTTATTTCTCGCAAATTTTTCCATATTAAAAAAAAATGTATGAGGGTAAGTCCTAAAAGAAAAATCAAAGGACTGAAATAAAAAGATCAAAAAATAATATAAAAGTGAACCCAAACAAAAAGAGATAAAAAAAGATCATGAAAGGATGCACCAAATGCCACTACTTTTTACTTTACTTTGTAAAATAAGATTGTGCATCTTGTCAAAAATGCCACAATCCATGATAGTCAAACAACTTAATCTTTATTATTCATGCTTTAAATTTCATGCTAATAGATAGAGAATAAAAATCTAGCCAAACCGTTTAATCTTGGAAAATCGTAGTTAGGTAGAGAATAATAAATGAGCTCAATAGTTCAATTTGAGCCATTGGAAGTATTGCTAAGTTAGAATTAGATAATTTTCTTTTAAAAGAAATAAAATGGGTCTACAAGCTCAAATGCACCCAGCAAAAGAAGAAAAAATGTTAGGGTAGATGATGGGTAGGTAGAAGCACTTTTCACAAGGCATGGGCAGCGTAAATTCATCATTTCATTACTAACTCCCTAAACTCATTTCCCTTGTAAAAATACTCCTTCCCCTTCATTTTAACCTCTTTTCCCCTTACTTCACTCTTTTTCCCTTACAAAAACCCCCTTTTCCTTCATTAAAAAAGCATATTACATTTGGAAAGTAAAAAATCCCTTTATTAACTTTTCATTCAAAATACCCCAAAAACCCCTTTTATCCTAAGTATTTGTTTAAAATGATGTATCGGGTCCCACTATGAAAAAATCATTCCCGATATCAGTTTTACATTAAAAACTTAGTGTATTTTACATTCCTACATTTAACTCATTCCCTCACATATTAACATTCTACCGTATATTATTAACCTTTTTAATATATTGACTAAATTCATTCATATTCATATTAACTCCCCCCATTTATATTAATCCCTTGTTTAAATATTAACTCCCCATATATACACCTTTACCCGCATATATTAACTCCCCGCTAATATAAAGTCCCGATCCCAATATATTAACCATTGCATGTGTATTATTAATCCCCACATACATATTCCCTCGTCCCTTTACATATCCTATCACATTGACTTAAACCCCGTGCCCCACGCCATCGATTCCCAATGAATTACTCCCCGTTCCCCCCATCCATCCGATCATTATTCCTCGCATCCGACGACCTATAGATCTTATCACACCGTCGATCATCCGAAATTTAACAACAGACCTTGCGAAATGAGTTGTTTTCACAAACATGTTCTCCTCGCTACGTGGAAACCTTTCATTGCATTGCATCCTCCAAAATAATACTACCTACCCGCATTTTGCAATGTGAAAACCACTCACCGTTTATTCGCCCGTTAGGAAAACCATCTCCATTTGAAATTAACCCGCACATTTAAGTTTAATCAATGCCGGTCAAAAATCATAAAGCCGCCATTTGGTAAGCCTTTTTTCACCATTTCTACTATAGTTTGTGCACAGATAACTACCGTCGACCTATAATTCCTAAGCAAAATATTACTCCGTCGACATGTTATCAAGCCATCTCAACCAAAATTCAAACTCTTGATGCTAAAGACGTTGTAGAACTCGTTTTGAGTAGTAGATAAAGACCATTGAGGAATAGAAAAGCCTCCTTGTACCCGTAATCCCTCAGGTAAACATAAATTACCCATTCCAAGTATTCCTAAGTACCAAAGCTTTTACTTAAGATAAAACGAAAGTAACAAGTAATTGAACCAGTCCAGGGGTTTTGGCAAACATTATAAAGCCACCGATTCTTCACAAACCCTTCCATAGATCGTAATAATATTTTATGTGCTCCTAAAAGCTCGAGACTGCTCTTCTAATACCGTAGAGTAATCAATTGATTAAAATTAACAAAAATAATGGTTTCTCAAGGCATTGTAACAAATAATCCCCCGCAACCTCCAAGCTTGTGGATGTGGAACACACTCTTAGAAGATAGAGATTTTAAAATTAGTGACCCCCTGCCACCGAGTTTAAACTCCTTGAGCTCCATTGCCGGAGCCATGATAAGTCAACTGACCAAGAAGATGCAGGAAGCCATGAGTCCAATTTTCCCAAGTACATTGTCCCACAAACCTTCCAAAGGTCCGCAGGTCATCGAATCATTAAACCAGCTTATCTTCCCCGACCAAATAGCCCTAATAACCCCGGTAAAAATATTTTATTCACTATCACAAATTAATCAATAAACCGTATGCCGCAAATTCAACCTAGTCTGATGAAACCCCTTTGTCTATTAAGACCCTTACCTCGCCTGTAATTGAATCTAGACTTCCCCAAGAGGTTCTATATATTCCAAAAATTCATTCCTTCATCAAGAGAGACTCCCTGTGACCAACCTCCTTATCTAGTAGCTATATTCCTCAAGAGAACCAGCATATCATCTCAATGTTGTCGTGTATTTTGGTTTGTTTCACCGATGAGCATGTTGATGATTTAGTCCTAGGGTTTTTGTCTATTTTCTCCCCCGGTCAACCACTTGATTCAAGATCAAAATGGATTTCAATGGCTTGGGGTTAGAGTATGCACTCTGAGGGTAGCTCGAACTCCATTTCCTTAGAAGGATAGGATGAGGCGTACTTGAGGACAATGGTTTGAAGGAATTCATTAACAAAGATGTTCCTAAGCCATATGCTACGACAGTCGAAAATCTTGATGCATGGAAAAAGAAAGTGGCAAGGGGACGAGGAGGATCATGTTGGAGGGAGTATGAGACTACATTGTCTCAAGCCTATGGGAAAGCCACACCATATGTTATGTAGAAGGCTTTGGACGGATCTATTCCAAATTAGTAGCTAATTACAGGAAATTGACACTAAATATAAACTGTGGAAGATAAAGATGGAAAGAACGACACTATTCCGATATACTTAAAAATGTTTGTCCAATGTCGAGATGAACTTGGGAGTGTAGGAATAAATATCGCTAATGATGATTTGGTGAGTTTGGCTCTCCTAGGACTTTCTAAGAGTTGGCATGCTTATGAAAACTCTATTAACTGATGAAAAAATTTCCAGATTGGGAACTATCAGACGATTGTGCGGAGGAGTTCAAAGTGAATAACAGAGATGGATCTTCATCAAAGCACGATGATGAAGAGGATTGTGCTTTGGTCAGAAAGGTAAAGAAGGGGAAGGGGAAGAATTTCATTCTAAATATGAGGTCAGAAGATGGCAAGGATCACAACATGTCCAAAGTGAAGTGTTTTCACTTATCACAAGTATGGACATATTGCCACAAATTGTCCACAAAAAAAAAAAAAAAAAAAAGAAGAAGAAGAACAAGAAGGCTACTAGAGCTACAAATTTGTGGGGCCCTTTGCCTCACAATTTGAGCTTGAATTCTCACTGATCGCATGCATGGTGTCAAGTGCATTGGGACTGTGGTGGTACTTGGATAGTGATGCTTCCTTTCTACATGACGGGAGACAAGAAACTTTTCAGTTGACTTGGAGGAGAAGGTTCTCTAGATGCATATTGAAATGGGCGGTGAAGGATGGTACAAAGGCTACCGAGATTGGTACCATTACCTTTCTGTGTGATTCAGTAAACTCTTTCAATTAAAAAATTTAATGCATGTTGCATATTTGAATAAAAATTTAGTCTCAATTGCAATGTTAGAGGATAGAGGCTATGATGTTGTTTTCAAGAAAGGAAAAGTTTTCCCGTGACACAAAGCAACAGGGAAAGCCAAGAATATTGGGATTCAAGTTAATAATCTCTATAGACTTGATGTAGATGCAATTTGTAACAGATATTCCTATCATAGGAAGTGTGAGAAAGTCATGCAATTGACCCTTGAGAGGGAGCCGGATTTTGCATGCAGGAGGAGTTAACCTCAAGATGTGGGAGCGCTCACATGCATAGGATCATGGAGTGGGAGCAACCACACATGCAGAGAAATTTCTGCCGATGGGAAGAGGGAGTGTACAAATACATACCACCAAGTGAGAGGTGAGGTGACATGCATGAATAATCCCAAGAAGAAATTTTGCGGATTCATTGAGATGGTGTGGACTAATGAATCGAACCCGGTTACTAGGAGTCTACAGAAAGATTTAGCAGGATCGCTGGATTTGGAGTGCAAATATATGTCGTGAGGACATGGAATCAAAGTGACAAGAAGATACTGGAGCATAGATCGTAGTTAAGCAATAAGTGCAAAGTGCATGGATGGAGGCAAGCCACACAAGCAGTAGGGATCCAAGAGACATGTGTAGTAGCTAGCAACAAGTCATAAGAATTTGATGAAAGATGCATTATATTGATTCAGCTTGTTTGGTGCTATTTGGGTTTGGAAGTGTTGCATGCAAAGGTTGCATGTGCCAAACACTAGCGACGTGTTGCATGAAAGAGTTGCATGTGCAAGAAACACCAGAGAAGTGTTGCGTGTATGATTAGCATGTCACATGCATGGAGTTGCATGTCACATGAAAGGACATTCCTTTCTTGTTGAGAGGAGTGTTGAAGTTTGCAACAAGAAATGCTGAAATTGGCATCTCGGAAACAACATCCATGATCCTAGTGAAAATTAAGCACCTACGCTAGGGTGGGGCCCACACAGGCTATTTTTAGGTAAATTTCTATTTTTATTATCCCTTAATATAGATGGACACTAAACTATAATCTAATTCTCACGCGACTAAAATAGTTAACCGAAGTGTACCGCTAGCCTAAGTGAATTTTGAGTTAAGAGGTTGGTTGGTGGGACATGCATAGTGACTTGAGTTGTAAATCGAGTAATTATAGTTGTACGTAGCTGGAAGTAAGCAGTATGAGTTGTGTAAGTTTTAATCAATTTAACTTAGTTAAGTGAGTTAAAGTCAGCTTGTGCTAGTTGTAAATCGCGTATACACTAGTGAGAGATCAAGTAAATTAAATATTAATTAATTCACATGTAGTGATCTCACATGCAACCGATGTTTTTACTATTATTAACTACATGCATTTCGTATCCAAGTGGAGACCCAATTGGATTTCTGTGTGAAGGGAAGATAATTATCAATTGTGACATTATCTTCTTGCACACATGAAAGCATACATACATTGGATGAGCCAATGATATTTACGCAGCCAAGTCGTGCAAGGAATCCATTATTCAAAATGGTTCTTTACCATCGTGGATTGCGTAGTGGAGGCGGTTGTCCTGAGACAATTATGGCTTGAGTAAGAGTTTTGCCAATTTTTGTATGAAAATGTGAGATAATTAGTCGATGTAATCGAGGAGATATTGTGATTAGATTTTTGTATGTGTAATTGTTTCATGATCCATGATGTAATATAAAATAAAAATAATTGCTTTAATGTGTTTTCCCCAAGAAATTATCTCGTGTTATGTGTGATTGATCTTTCTTCATGTTCATGTAATAGATGATTGTGTTTTTAATTCCGCTAAATATTTGTAGAAGCGATTCAATATTTAACTTTAGCATATTCGTATTCCGTGAATCCAAGATATACATGTATATTGTATAATTTCTACACCGAGCCGTGTGCGTACCTCGTTTCTATGTGCGCGTAAAGATAGATTGTAATGAATTTCAAATCTATTAATAAAGAAGAAATTTTTTGGAGAACTCGTACGCTTATGTGATTTAATGTCTTATATTATCCGTTATCTATTATAGATATGGGATCTATTCTATTATTGCGTATTTACTTCAAAGGCGTTGAATACTCTATCTATGCAAGTACTAGTCTATGTTAAATAATTAGATCTTAATGAAGTATAATTAACTACTATGCTTTGAAATTATATCGTTATTATGATAATCAGAAAGGGTTAGGATTTGTTTACCATTGACTTTTCAAGTAATAAATCATATATTAGCTACAATAATTATGATTATATCTACCACATCAAAAGTTCCCTCATGGTGCAAAAACTGTTCCAAAGACCCCCTCATCGTCTTGTGAGACTTTGGTTTGCACAAGCATATCATTGTCGAAATGGCGTAGTTGGAGGGTTTGTTGGCTGCAAAAATACTCGAACTCCGGGTCGACCCCTTAAGCTAAAAATCATCACTTTTCACAAGTTGGGGACAGGTGACAAGCACGAGGATAAAGGGAGAATCGTGTTGAGCTTGTAAATTAGGGTTTTTTACAAACTTTTGTAGAAAGGCTTCAAGAATTTATCCTTTAGGTCTTTAGGGGTATTTTAAGCATGTTATCCGTGATGAATAAATTTTCACATCTTTTATTACTTTGCAACGTTTGTGCTACTTGGCGACACAAAATATTAAACTTAGGATACGAATTGAAGAATATGACAAAATATTGTGTCAGCAAATAAATATGCATAAAATATATAAAATGTTCTTGAAGAAAAGTATTCTTAGGTTCTCGTGAGGTTTCTAAAATAGTGGTGGCTATGGAAGTAGGAGGAGTAAGAAATAGATGGCATATTTTCATTTAGAAGGATTTTTTTTGAGCAACCCGGCAGAATCCTATTCGAAATTCACAGAGTTTAGAAATCTTTATAATCATTCAAAACTTGAGTTTTTCCATTTCCTATTCTTGAGGTGAATCCTCCTAATGGGTCTCCCATGTATCAAAATTTTGGAGGATCACTCCTCTAGCAATTATTCAACAAAATGTATATAATTTGGGGATATAGCCAACATGACCGGGAGATCTCCTTTCAGTAGGAGGCTAAGAGGGAAGTCATTTTTTTCTATGCCCTAGTGAATTATTGGCGGGGGGGGGGGTGATGTTTCAATTTTTTTACCTCGCATGTTAATACCCTCTACCATAATGTTTTTATTTCGATCGGCCTCCCTCATTCTCTTTTCTTGCTCATTATTAGTAGGTAGAATATTTCCAAATTTTAAAAGGGTGTCAGCTTTTGGTCGAGCCTCGCATTTCCTAAGAACTATTCCAAGATCAATTATGCTTGATTCAAACTTCTAAAAATTATAAATTTTATAATCCCATGGTTACTCACCAATAAGGATTTATCCTTGACCTTTTAATTCTAAAAGCAAGAAGTTTCATGCAAGATTGAATTTAGAAAATAAGGTGTTTAGGATTACCTTCTTCCTCAATCCCGTCATTAACTTCAAATATCTTCCTCTCACCACATCATACCGACCATTGCATGTAATGTACCTTTGGATGACACCATGAATTCTTTCCATATTTTGTAAATGAGGCAGATTGTAACCTTTTCCTTTCCGACTAGTTCCTCTCCGGGTTCGCAAACATGGATGTCGCGCTATGCAGCGCAGTATGTATTTCAAACCACTTCTCACCTTCTATAGAAAGGCATGTTTCTTCTGCCAAATATTATTCATGTACATCTATTTTTTTTACCCTTAAGCACTATTATTCCATTGCTCAAATTTCTTGTAAATTCAAGGTGATCATATCGAAGCCTTGCGCCGCCGGAAATGATTTGACCACCCTTTTTGTCCTAGAATACCGCATACTTGATCGCAGATTCATAGCTAAGGTGTTCACGCACTCTAATGACCATCTATTTTAGTTGTTTCCTAGGAATAAGTTTTAAAGCTAGAAACAACACATTTGAGAAGATATATGGATATAAGCGCCATACGTAGCAGAAAATTCAAACTACCACAACATGCAATAATTTTTAAAGAGTTTTAAGCATATAATTATGTATTTTTGTCTTTCATCCCCCGATGAAATTGCTGTAGCCCATGACATTCCATCATGAATTTGATTTATTGGGAAAATTCTATATGACTAATCAAATAAGGATGCATTAATGGATCATAATAGGATAACCATAAAAAAAATTAGAAATAACTAAGGGTGAGGCGTGCAACCTAATTATTGGATGCATTAAACATAAATCATGCGTATGGATGGGACATTTACATAACACAAAGAAATACCAAAGCAGAGTGATTTCATATGGAGATATTTTGAACTATGAGCATGGGATAAGCCAAGAGGATGTCACCATGGGGGATGATTCATTTGTTTTTGGTAAAAGAGTAAAATATTGTAACAACAGCTACAAAACTTCTTTTTCAACTTATCTCCCAAATTTTTTACTCAGCCTCCCGAGCGAGAGTGGTTTGTTGGATGAGGGTTTCACTGTTAAGTATGACCATGCTGCATACTCGATGATAATACACGAAAACAGGAAATACATGAAAAACGTGATTGTAATCACGTTTTTCATGTATTTCATTTTTCGTGTAGCAACATCCATTGAAAGTATGTAACATGGGTACTCCTTGAATGAGGAATTAAATTTTTCATCCAATGAGGACTCCCACTCGAAATTTGAGTAAAACATTTGGGAGATAAGTTGAACAAGCAGCTTTTATTATTTTATTATTTTTTAATATTTTTTACCCTTTTACTTAAAAAAATGGTGAATCATCCTTATGGTTGACATCATCATCTTGAATCCTAATGGTTCGTATAAATTTTATTTTGGTTGTACATTTTTCTTAGGAGGCCCATTTTAGACCCAAAAAAATTCCCCTAATGCTATTTTTCTCAAAACCCAGGCCGCTTCGAACTGATCGTAAATGTCAATCATGTTATGACATAAACCAAAGAGCCATAAGGAACCCTATAGAGAAATACTATTCTCCATCAATTCCCAATCCATTCAAGAAATGATGCGGACCCTATCATGGACAATACTCATTCCCTTTTCATATGCCCGCGAGAGAATTATAACATAAACCTAGACTTTTATAAAGGAAAAACCTTAGAATTATTCATGTAATACAAATGCCCTCATAAATTCCATCAAGGTTGCCCCCATATCCATCATCCATCTTCCCCGATAGGACCCAACACATCGTCTTTGCGATCTTCTTATCGGGGTATCATAATGATCACAGTAGATGTAGTCATGATCATTTCTTGTCTATTCTTTCCCGATGCTCAAATTTCAAAATCGTGTTCAACTATGCATAGTTTCTGCGTATGAAATTCATGAAAAGTTCCTAAAGTTTTATATTTAAAAAAGTTTTCAAATAAACCTCTCGTGTTGGTGTACATGTTTACCTATTTTCAATCCAACAGATTTCGCTGACCTCGATGAAGATGAATGATGATTCTCGCCCCAATTAGTATTCTTTCGGACTACTTTATTGATGAAGGAGCAAAGAATATCTACAAGAGCTTTGTAGAATTTTATTCATCCAAACACGTGCACTCGCACCTACGCAGCCGTGGATTAGTGAGGAAATAAAGAAGTTGATGCAAATGGGACAAGAGAATATCGTAACAACAGATTGGTACCTCTACAAAAAACACACGTCGAGATCAAGTGGTTATGGTAGTGAATTGGCCCCCTATAAACTCGCCCAAGCAATTTCTATGAGAATATTTTCACTTTAATATATCGACAAAATGATGAATGCATGTGAGGTGAATTTTCTCTCTCCTCGCCAAGAAAAAGTCACAATCTCAGATCAAATCACAAATTGGTCCATTTATTTGCAAAAAAAGAGCAACAGGAGATGATGCAGATAAAATGTTGAAGGAGACGAAGTTCACACATATATTCACTTGGTCCTACGATCTAATGGGGATCATATCCAAGAAGAGGGTAAGGTCAAGTCCACACCCACATTCATACCCATAGATTGGAGATAGAGAATTATATAAATAAATAAGAATGATAGCTAACACTCTCTAGGAGGCAGAAGAGTAGGTCATATCTACTGTGACCAAACACCAACTCCACAAGAATGAAAAGTCATAGAGCACAAGATTACAAAGGAAAGGAACCGTAAAAGGAGGTGGGAAGCAAGAGGACTAGGGAAGATCAAACAGACATGGATATTGATTCTTAACAAATAATTCAAAACAAATACAGGGAGAGGGCTCTAATCCCATGGCATCGACTCGCATGCTGAGAAAGATTGTATATACGTATCACACCAGATATTCACCAAGATCATCTCCAACAAAGGACAAACAATTTTCTCAACATCCTCTACCACCGTGCCTTTCAAACAACAAATAATGTGTAGACTCCAACATCTATTACCACCGTAGGGAAACAAGAGGATGATATATATGATACATTCAAGGAGATCAAATGAATGATGTCTTTAATACCAACACATATAATCAGCTTTTAAACAAATAAGCAAACTCTCCCAAAGCAGGCTTTTCTGGGCCTTTTGAATCCGAAAAGGGGAGAAGATGGCCTTCTTAGAAGTTAGTACAATCCTCAAATTTCAAAATACGACAGACTACAAGAAGAAATATTTTTTAAATTTTGATATAAAGAAAATTCATCCAATATACCAAATGGAAATGCACAAGTAGGTAGGAGAAATGATTTCCTCTACACTAACTAATACAACCATGAGTCTCTCAAAGTTTCAACCGACATTATCCAACACACATTCATAGTTGAAGATGGAAAATATCTCCTCCATGGAAAAAGACTCAAGGATTAAATCTCCGGGAGGATTTAGTGATGCAAATTGGATAAAATCCATCAAACCTAGTAGTAAGGTAAAATGACCGGTAAAGAAAAAGAATGCATAACTACTTTGAAGAGACAACTTAAGATGCTAAGGATGAATATCCTATGGCCATGGAGATAGAATCCAATGAAACATAGAAGGCAAACAAATGATGCAATTGATCCTTGAATAAGAAGAGAAGATAAATAAAATGGAGAATGAGATGGAGAAAATTCTCAAAGAGAGACATAAAGAAGTGAGAGAGGCAAATGAAGGAAGTAGCAAAAGAAGCAAATTTCAAGACCACGATTCCACTACAAAGCTTCCGCCTTTATAATGATTCTAGCATCTACAACAACAACATGTACACCGTGTGAAGGCACTGGAAATTATCTAAAGCTATGGAGAACATGTCCTTACGTAAAGAAGAAATTAAAAAGCCACAAGATCGATTAAAAGGAAATATTCAACACATGCTAAAGAGTTGCGTATAAAAAAAAGTTAAAAGAAGGTTTGCAGGTCCTTCAGAGTCCTCAATTGCACTCATGGTAGGAAGAGCCAAAAAAATTATTTGGTTGATATAATTGAATATATGAATGATATATGGCCATCAATTCAAATAATTTTTTACCGTAGGGATTTAATTGATTCAAGAAAGTTTCCATCAAAAGAAAATGATGAACTGGGATAAGCCCCAAATTACCATCAATATCATCGAAACCCGAATTCTAAAAGTAGTCATGAATTGGAACAACTGTAAGAAGAAAACGTAACAACCACCATACTTGAGGTAAAAATGGTGTTGAACAAGAAGAGTCTAGTTACACATCTAGAAGAAAGATGTCATTAGTTGGAAATTGAGTAAGAAGATTTTTCAATATGATTGAGCCACTTAACAAAAATGGATTGCCTTCCTTATTTGTTATCAATGATAAGTTGATTCCTAGGGAGAGATTATGCCAAATATCTCATGTATATTTCAAAGGATACATCCAAGCATACTGAGCCTTAGAATTGCCTTCTCTTTACAAACCTTCACTTCATTTCATCATTATTTTATCACTTCATAAGCCTAAAATCAATGAAGAATGATTAGATTGCTTAAAGGTTACATGAAATTGATTAACATATTGTATTTTCATGATTTTTGCTATTTTAACAATTTTCAGAAATAGCCATGTATCACAGTATCTCCAGACAGTCGACCGCGCATTCGTAGCTGATCCCGAATTCGCAAATTGCTTACGCCTTGAGTGGGTTACGTGCTGCCTCAAGAAAAACCGCATATGGGCTTATTCCACGTCATGTCTACATGGTTTTTTGCTCACCATGAAGGAAGAAACGAATTTCGTGTATGGTTTTGATATGTGGGAACATATTTTAAGAAAGTGTGACTTCTAGTAGGACCGTCTCAAATTCAACTGCCTACAAGAAAAGTACGTGTACCTTCAATAAGAGTTTTAATTTGAATAGGGAGTGGGAAAGACAAGAATCCCTATGTTATCTCAAGAAGCCTTGTAATTTCATTATAAATATGACTTGAGGATCTACAACGCTCGTTAGATCTTAGTTATATTTTGCCGTGTGCCCAACCGTGAATACTCGTTTTAAGTATTTTTCTCCTTTAATGAAAAAGCATCATTCCGTCGCATGAGCCGGCCGATTTTGAGTTAGGAATACGTGCTACCAGTGGTGGAGGCCCCTACCTCCGTGCAGCTCTGTTTTTTTAATTTAGATAACTTTCGTTTCATTCTTAGCTTAGTTAGTTTTCTTCGAATTTCCGCGTTTATGTTCATTTGTATTGAATTCTACAAATTTAATCTCATTCAATGAATTCTTCCAAAATATCTCGTAATGATGAATGGGAATTAACTGTGGTATTTTAGGATTTTAATTGTGTTTTCATTTCAAACTCGTGTAATTTCATAGATTAATGGCATGTCAATTTCTCACATAGAATACTCCGAGGTAGAATGAATGTGGTTCAAATTTTGTCCTTTCTTTTCAAGTATGATAATGGCTCTTTAGTTTAATAATCGTTCATTGCAGATTAATATCATCTTAGTTTAGTTTTAACTCATTGCTTTAACACTTCAAGTTTATTGTTGTCCATTGTAGCTTACTTTGTCTTAGTTGATAAATTCAATCGCTGTGCTTAATTACTTAGCTAAAAACTTCTTTTGTTCAAAATTCATACTCATACACAATTATCTCGACAAAAGATAGTATTATTATAAGGTCCGGAGTATTTTTGGTACTCTTCTTTATCATTTCTCATTAAACAAGCCTCTTTTCTCAAAGACTATTTTTGAAAGGAAATCTATAACTTTTGAGAAAGGTTTAATGGTGTTAAATTGAGTTGCAAAAATGTATAGAAACTAGTTTAGAGTAGAAACTTTACCTTGTTACAAATATTCTTTTCCACATATTTTCCAACAAATCTTTATTCATGGATGAGATGTTGCACATTGTAAGTTGACTGTTTGATTAGTGATTTAGGAGAAAATCCTATTTCCACTTAGCTTGTTCATTTTCTCAGTCCATTTCAATTTCATGTTGTGAGTTTACACAGAGTCATTATCAAGCTTTGTATTTGCTGGTTGCTAGTCATACACTGCTTTGTTCTCGCATTCGCATTTATTTACCATCATAGTTTAGGCTTCACTCGTTTTGACCAATAAGCTTCCCTTCGCTTAGCACTTAGTTCTTTTCCTTTTCAAAATAAAACCATAAAACCAAAAACATCATAAAACACTAAACACAACGAAGTAGGAAGAGGTTACTTAGGGCACATATGGTGCACTTCACTTCAACAAGCTTACTAACCCCGGTTGACAATTAAAATGAGCTCAATTTAGGAGACTAGGTTGAGACCAAACATTTTGGCGCCGTTGCCGGGGAAGTGTAACTAGGTATCCCGATTTCCTACATCCACAAAAACAACAAAAACAAAAACTTCAATCACCTACCACACCCACTATATCATGTGGTGCAAGAAGAGCTTACACATCCACATCATGAATTCATATTTTGGCAGGTAGAAGAAGAGGTGACAAAGCAAAAGTTGAAGAAATGGATGGAGATGATGACAATGAGGAAGATCCTCGATTTATCCAAGAAACTCGATATCAACATTCAAATGAAGAAAATCCATCCATCCGTACTTCCTAACTTTAAAAGGTATGAGATCACATCTCTAAACCTTTCTTTTTGAATTTGAAATAATTTGTAGATCTTATGGCTATTCATTGCACATTCAAAAAACAACTGCCTCCTAAGTAACATCAAGGATATTAGAGCTCTAGATGGTTCATGACTTTAGGAACAAATTCTATAAGGACATGGGATGTATATGAAAAGAGTATTTTTGGAAAAATATAAAGGTTATCGTGATGCACCATGACCTTAGAAATGAAGTCTTTAACATGAACCAAAAAGAGGATGAAAGCCTAGAAGATTTAGTAGAGAGATTTACTTATAATATCAAAAGATCTAAATTGCATAATTTAGGATAAGATGCATTAAAAACTCTCCTACTAAATGCTATAAAGGATGAAATGGATTGATCTTCTTAATCTTGTGGGAAAAGGAGATGTCTATCAATTGCCATTTCAAGAAATTTGTGAACTCGTGTAAGAACATATCAAGAGGAAAAAGCAAAGTGTGTAAGATCCCCTCAAGATCCATTTATGGCAAGAGTAAGTAAGTCAGCCTTCAAGATTGGTAAGTCAAACCGAACCTAACACCGTTAAACATTTTTGGTAATTTAAATGAACAACTCAGACATGCTAAGAATGCAAAACAAGCAAAAAGCTTCTTCATTTATATTTTGCTCTAGATGTAGAAAGAAACATGCTTGGCATGAATGTCCACTCATAACATTAAAATGTGTAAAATTTGTGCGAGATCACATACCACCGAAGATTGCCCATCATTACCAGGGTTGAAGGTACTAATGTATGATAATGGAGCAAATCAAGCACAAGAGCAACTTTGTTATGTAGCTCCAAGAGGACTATATGTACCTCTACCAACCCAATATGATGCAATATCCTTATGCAATGGGCCCAAGGTTATGCACAACAACCTCAAGGTAATCAAGTGAACACCTCTGCCTTCTGAAACCTTGCTTATCTCAATCCCAACTTCAAAACCAACCTTGGAAACCTTGGCCATATCAATCCCAACCCCAAAACCAATCTTGGCAACAAAGTTGGCAAAGGTCTCATAAAGGAAATCCACCATATCCTCAATCTTTCCCTCTCTATCCTCAATACCATCATCAATGTTATTCATACCATTTGCCTCCACCACAATATCAATATCACCTCATTTGACCTCAATCCAACCTTTTCCATTACCATCCACACAAACACCCCAAAGATTCCCCACTCCACTACCTCCACAACCATTTCATATCCCCAATAAAACACCTCAATCAACTTCTACAACCGAGGTATTGCAAAATGATTCACCAACCGTCATCACAGGCAACAACCAGCCAGAAGAAGACTCGTATAAGGTCCAAGAATCGTGGATGTCTATCGATAAAGAGGAGATATTGGAACCAGAGATTGAAAAGTCTCATGGCTGCCTAATACTAGATTCTATGAATGAAGATCACATCTCTGATTTCATGATAGAGTGAAAGACAAGGAAGACAAGATTACATTGAATTCGTTCAATTCAATCATTGGATTCCAATGCTCAATTAGTCAATATCTTTGACATCATCTAAATCAAGACAAGCAGCATCTCATATACAAATACATATCAAAGAGTGTCTTTCAAACTCGCATATGAGTTTATCTATCATCTTGTTACGTACATGGTTCCATCGAAGTACCATAATTGAACAAGATTTATTTTTTTCAAGTAGAGTAGGACATAAAAAAAGAAAAAAAAAAGAAAAGAAAAAAAGAGTAAAGAGAAAAAAAAAAAAAAAAAAAAAAAAAAATAAGTCCTATCATGAAAACCAGCTATTACACCGACATGAGCTTTGTTTGAAAAAACTGTGCAATCAAGGCAAAGTTCACAATAAGTTCTGCAATTTCATGATGGTTTCAATCTTCATGTCTTCAAATCATTCTCGTTCTATGCTCGAGCTCGGGATGATGTGGAATTCCTTAAGGTCCACCTTCCATCGCATGTTGTCCCATCGACCTCAACACTTTATCCGGGATCAAGATTAGAGATTATTTGAAGTGCCTTGGAGCTTGCATTCATCAATGGCAAGCCTCGTTGATAAATAATGGGAATACAACAATACCTCGATTGTCAAATCTCACAGGGTGTACTCGACTTCGACACATCTATCTGTCTGTCAAGATGCACCGAGGTACCTCGATTACCCATTTACATATCTATGGATTTGTCTCGTATCAAGCACCGATTTTCATTATTGATCGGTAATCCAATGATTTCTTCCTATGCTCGACTTCGACACATTTATTCGCATGGTAAGAATTTGCACCATGAATGTTGGTTTCGATAAGACTAATGGTTTTATGGAATCAACAACAACTTGCAGCAAGAATTTTATTATTTTCTTGTGGCAGCATGTTCATATTTTTGTCAATTCAATAACAAAACATGAAAGTGGCGTCATAGCCTATTGTCAGAAAGGGGTACCGTTCTTGTTTTTTTGCAACTTTTTCCGTATAAGTGCTTTGGTGCAATTTTTGTAAGAGATTGGAGCAGAAATAAAAAATTATGAGCTTCCCCGGGTTTTCTAATATGATAAATCGAGTAATACGCGATTAATTTGGAAAAAATCAATTTTTAAGGGCATTTCAAGGGTTTTTCTGTGCAGATTTTTCAATTTTCGGGCCAAGATGTGATGTATACAGATGCATTTGAGTATTTTTGCACAGCACCTTTTTCTTCATCAAAATGAAATTTTGAAAGTATGTAGTTAAAGGAGAAGGTAAAATACGCTTCCCTTTGAAATCACTCAATTTGGCCTTAAAATGAGTCCGTGCGTACTTTTTGTTGCAACATCAAGTAAAAATGAAGGCAACAGTATTAAATTGATTTTATCATAACTTTCTAAAAACCGTGCATCCGTTGGTCCTGAAATTTTTATGGTAAATGCATTGAGGTAGGGTGAATAAACACAAGAAAATTTCAAAAAAAATTCAGTGTGTATTTTTCAAGAAATTGGCCACTTTCACCTACAGCCATTTCTCATTTTTTGGGAGATCCGTGCAACCAATGGCCGAGATTTTTCAAGAAGATGCATAATAATATTGCGACAACCTCAAAAAAATTTCAGGAATTCTGATGTACCATTTGAGAGAAATTGCAAAATTAATTTCTGCCCTACAAGTCCATTCCACTTTCACTCCATCTTCACGCCATTTTCATTCCATTTCACAAGTCATACTCCACTTTCACTCCATTACATTTCACATCCATCTTCTCCATATTCATACTTCATTTCTTTCAAGGACAGTATGTTGCAGCCACATCTTGTTCAATGCTCGACATAATTTATTGTACCCTACAAAGAGATGATGATTACAGAAATCAAGGATTCTCGTTTTTGAAGATCAACATGCTCAAAGAGGACCAAAGGAACAACATCAAGCACTCTGCACTAACAAGGTCAAAATTCGAGGTAAATTGAAAATTATTTTAATGGGAAGAAAAAAAGTCAAAACACAAAATGTATACAAATGTATAATCATGTGTTTCAAACAACCTATCATTCGAATTTATTGAGTTATATCCCTATCCAACATTCCATATCTCATCACAAGGTCATCATGTAACTTCCATCGATCCATAGCCACTTCATTTTCCCTTATAGCTTAATCACCTCCATCCATTCACTTCCATTACACCTCGTTGTACCAATCCATCTCTAAGTGCGTAAAGGTAATTCTACATAGCATAATTAATTAACCACATCTTCTGTCACTATATTACGCTTTCAAATAAAGTATTAGACTCGTAGGTCAATCTAGCTTTCCGCGATAGAAAAGTATCTCAAAGGAAGATAATCAAGACGTGCGAATGTAATAATTCTGCTGTGACACAATCAAGAAGTCAAGTATTTGGAAGGATATCCACAAGTCAAGCAGAGCCAATACAATAAGAAGGAGGCCAAATTTTACAGAGAACGATGGCTTCCATAAGGAGATTATACAAATCTTTGTCAAATCTCGATGGAGCAAGTTAGTAGAGAACCGACATGCATATCAAAATAAACTCGACACTCCACCAAAAAGGAAGATGAAGAACTAATCTCTCCGAAAAGTTAACAGAGATTAGAAAATAGATTAGGCCAAAAAGCAGCTAAAAGAGAAGACAGATCAGATGTTCTAACAAGAGGTTTCAAAGCACATGGAATAAGTTTTCAAGGAAATCGCATGAGACATGCAATAGTCTCGTTAGCAAGTATGTTGCGCCTTAGAATCGCTCTCTTCTCTTTTACAAACCTTCACTTCATTTCATCATTATTTTATCACTTCATAAGCCTAAAACTACTGAAGAATGATTAGGATTGCTTAAAGGTTACATGAAATTGATTAACATATCGTATTTTCTGAAGTGATTTTTGCTATTTTAACAATTTTCTGTAACAGCTACATGGACACAGTATTCCGTAGCCTCTGACCGCGCATTCCGTAGTCATCCTAATTCCGGCAGCTTGTTTTGTCAGCTTTGAGTGGGGTTGAAGGTGTGTGTCGTCTCAAGAAAAAACTCGCATATGGGCTTATTCCACGCTGTTTTACATGGTTTGTCAGCCACTATGAAGGAAGAAACGAATTCTCGTGTATGGTTTCGATACGTGGGAACATACATTTAAGAAAGCGTACTCTAATAGGACTGCTCACTCAAATTGCCTACAAAGAAAGTGCACGCAGCCTTCAATAAGAGTTTTAATTTGAATAGAGTGGGAAAGACAATAATCCCTATAAGACCAAGTTCGTTATGTAATTTCATTATAAATATGACTCGGGAGACCAAGCAACGCCGGTTAGATCTTAGTTATATTTTGGCTTTTGGCAAACAACCGTGAATACTCCGTTTTAAGTATTTTCTCCTTTAATGAAAAAGCATCATTCGCCGCATGAGCCGAGTCGATTTTGAGTTAGAATACGTGCTACTGTGTGGTGGAGGGCCCTCACCTCCGTGGTACTGTTTCTTTTAATTTAGATAAGTAACTTTCGTTTCATTCTTAGCTTAGTTAGTTTTTTGAATTCTGCGTTTTTATGTTCATTTGTATTGAATTCTACAAACTTTAATCTCATTCTTAATGAATTCTTCCAAAATATTTGTAATGATGAATGGGGAATTAACCGTGGTATTTTAGGATTTCAATTGTGTTTTCATTTCAAACTCGTGTAATTTCATAAAATAATGCGTCAATTTCAATAGAATACTCCGTGAGGTAGAATGCATGTGGTTCAAATTTTGTCTTTCAAGTATGATAATGGCTCTTTAGTTTAATACTGCTTCATTGTAGATTAATATCATCTTAGTTTAGTTTTAACTCATTGCTTTAACACTTCAAGTTTAGTTGTTGTCCATTGTAGCTTACTTTGTCTTAGTTGATAAATTCAATCTCACAGTTTAATTACTTACAAAATTTCTTTGTTCAAAATTCATACTCATACACAATTATCTCGACAAAAGATAGTATTATTATATGTCTCAAGGGTTTCTATGTACTTTCTCTTTATCATTTCACAAACAAGCCTCTTTCTCAAAGACTATTTTTGAAAGGAAATCTATAACTTTTGAGAAAGGTTTAATGGTGTTAAATTGAGTTGCAAAACAAGTAGAAACTAGTTTAGAGTAGAAACTTTACCTTGTTACAAATATTCTTTTCCACATATTTTCCAACAAATCTTTATTCATGGATGAGATGTTGTACATTGTAAGTTATCTGCTTGATTAGTGATTTAGGAGAAAACTTCATTTCCACTTAGCTTGTTCATTTTCGTGTCCATTTGAATTTCATGTTGTGAGTTTACAATAGAGTCATTATCAAGCTTTGTATTTGTTGGTTTCTAGTCATGTTGGACTGCAGCTTGCTTCCAACATTTGCATTTATTTACCATCATAGTTTAGGCTTCACTCGTTTTGACCAATAGTTTCCTTCGCTAGCACTTAGTTCTTTTCTCTTTTCAAAATAAAACCATAAAACCAAAAAATATAAAAACACTAAACACAATGAAGTAGGAAGAGGTTACTTAGGCACATGGTGGTGCACTTCACTTGCCAGCTTACCAACCCCGGGTTGACAATTAAATGAGCTCAATTTAGGAGACTAGGTTGAGACCAAACACATACCAATATGAAGAACACTATGACAGGGAAAGCATTTTATGAAGTTATTAGCAATGATGTCTCCATACATCATGATATTGGGCACATATTTCATTTGAGGCCAACATTTGTGAAGTACACTGAGATTGATGAAGTCTATAGAAATTTGAACAGTAATCCAAGATAATTTCGACTACAAAAGGAATGGGAAAATTTATGGACTCTAGGGAGGATGACAACGTAGCATGATGACAAAACAGTACTAACGAATACCTACATCAGCAACATCTAGTGTATTAGAACAAGTCAACGCGTATCAAATTTAAGCGCATAGTAGACCACTACAACACCGAATAACGACTGAGTAATGAATTTAGACATATGTTAAAAAATTACATAATGTGTCCATGCATGAGACACACATGTCAAATTTCGCTTATTTTGTAATAAATTAACATATTGCCTCTTTTGATACGATAATCAAGAGAAATTAGATTAAATATAGAATTTTATTCAATATTAGGGGTTGGACCTTAGATTGTAAGCGCTTTTCATTTGGAGCTTTGTAATTTTCAAGTCGGAGCATCAATAGAAATATCAATATGCAAGATTCATGTGTTGTGTTATCCTTGTGATGTTTTTCCTTTTATCAAATTTAATGTTTTTCACCGTAATATTTTCATGTGCACTATTTAAAACTCTAAATTGTAAAACAAATGAAAGTTAGATTGATATTTAGTGTCCAAAGTACCTTAATTATGACTATTTTAACAATTTAAATGTTTTCTTCTAATGCATGTTTTAAGAATTTTAATTTCTCTTAAATTATTACTCGAAATTGTTTTTCTCTATTTCATAAATTCACTCAATTATAAAAAATTTGTATTCATAGCTAGCTTGCCTTGCATTTGTTTTTAAAATTGATGCACATACCCAACCTATTTTGACTCATATCCTAATGGAAATCAAGCGTAAAGAAATCCCTTAAATCCAAAAACACAAACAAATTTTAAACAAAAACAACTCTCACACTTAATTCAACTAGTCAATATCGAAACAAATCTAAATCTTATAGAGAGATCCTTTTTCGAGTCTAGGAGGGCTAGATCCTAGGTTTCATGGTTTTGATGTTGTTATTTATAATTTGGTCTTTCCAATCTTATAAATTGAGGGAGCGATAACAAACTTAATAATTTTCTAAAAAAATGACTACATCCCCGATATGTAAAGCTAAAATTAATCGTTCATAGCATATCATCAATACTTCACTTAGAAGGAAAAATTTAATAGGGTTTCGTAATAATTCAACAATTTACCTTTATTATTTCTAAGGGAGAGAAAAATGGATAATTTTAGATGGTAATTTCAAATTACTTCAATAAATATAGGCATGTCATATGTTTCCAAATGTGAATCCATAGCCTTGAGCTGTGGTTTCCTTTTTAACCCATTTATATGCTAAAAGATTCCATTCTACTAAAAAATATTCATAACTTTATTTTTGTGGACATCGATAAAATATTCCTCGGGGTGGTGACCAATTGGTAACATTGTCATTCACCATAACCGATGAGGCGAACAAGTAAGCTCATGATGAGACCTCTTTTCCTTTGACCCAAAATTGAATGCCATTACCCTAGCTTGGGTGACCAGAGTGGTAATGGCATACCTCATTAGGCCCTGTGATCATGGTAGGTCACCGTGATGAGACCTCCTATCCTTTGTCTAATTTATTCTTTTGTTTTCATTGTTATTATTCATTTTTTTTTGCTTTTACGTAGAAAAAATTAGTGAACAGTGGTGGCTCTATGTATCTCCTTAAGAGTTAGGGATGGTGTAAAAAGTATTTTAATAATTAATTTTTTAGCTTTCCATTTTTCTTCCTCAAAATAATTTTTCAAGATATCAAGAAAAATAAATTAAAATGAAAGAAAAATCTTCCAAGAAAGATTGAAGAAATGTATTATAAATATTTTTATGTATTTACAATATCATGGTTGTTAAATTTTAGAAGTTTATGTCTATTAAAAATTTCTCATACTAGAATCATTTAAAACCCATTATATGACCATGATATCAAATAAGGGCTTCAAAATCAAATAAAAATAATAACTATTTCTAGAAAAACAACAATGGCTACAAAACAACAATCATAAATAAGGGAACAACAAAGCAAGGATCAAGAAATGAAGAATCAAGACTAAGGAAACAAAAAACAATAACCAAGGGAAAATATGCTGTGACTAAGTCAAAACAACCGTGACTAAGAAAAAAACTCGCAAACAAGGGAACAACACTGTGACTAAGACAACAACAACCGTGACTAAGGGAGCAACAACCGTGACTAAGGAAACAACAACCACGACCAAGGGAACAATAGATGTGACTAAGGGAACAAAAAATGTGAGTGAGGGAATAAGAACAGGAATAAGGGAATAAACAACTATGCCTAATAGAACAATAGTTGTGACTAAGGGAACAACAATTGCAACTGGGAACAACAACAGGACTAAGGAAACAACAACTATGGCTAAGGAAAAAAATGTGGCTATGTGGAAAAAATGGTTTTGGGCTATAAACAACAACCTTCTTCTTTTTAAAGTGATTTTTTTTTTTAACATTCACAAAAGATATATACATTATATACAAAATGAAAGAGATTTTAATGTTTAGGTTATTTGATTAGAAGTTACCTCCTGACATTATGGGAAATTGCAAATTAGAATTGTTACTTACCTCATGAAGAGAAGACTCTTGTGTGAGTGGTCAGAGAGGATAAGTCAAACATTGAAAGAAAAAGGGATGCCAAAACCATCAATTGTAGTAAGAATCACCATGCCATTTTCATAAAATTTAATGACTCCTACAAAGACTTTCCTTGGGAAATGGAATATAGAGTCATATAATAGCGCCAATCTCCTTTCTCTCGGAAAGTTTTTCTTAATCAATCAATCATGCCATTACATTGTTGTTATCAAAAATTATGTGTTGTATACAATATGTACATTTATTCCAGCTCATTGTTGCTACAAGCATTGTTTTTGTTCTTCCGTGAAGCCCAACCCAACTCTTGGTGTTTGAGAGTCTGATTTCTAATTATATTGGAAAAATGGGCTCCTTACCAAAACCATGATAAGGAAATCAACAAGCAAATTGTTATTATTAGGCCCGTAGGGCCTCATGAGTTTATGTACCAATTATGGCTTTTGCTGCATATTGCCTAGTTACTACCTCCTTAAATTTATAGTATCACTTTTCCTTTTTCTTGAGGATAGTAGGTAAAATTAATTATGTGTTTAATGATATTTTTGCAAGGTAGCAGATTTTGTGGGAAGTGAACCTGGTGAGCCCCGTTACAGACAAATAACCTCCTCACTTACCAGAGAAGGTAACATGGAAGGAAGAAAATAACCTAGACAAGGACCCATTTTTTCCAAGGGCACCTTAAATACGCCTAGACAAATAAAGAGAATGCACTGAGCCATGCAAAGGGAGAATTAGTGCCTAGGCAGTTTCCGTCTTTCCAAGGGGAAACGTTAACCGTGTTTATGGCAGTGTAGCATTCCGTGTAAAACCTAATCGGCATTTCCAAATTTTCTCTCAAAAGGGAATCGTCTAAAAATAGAAACTAAATGGCACAAACCTTTTATTAGGAATTGCCAAACATAATCGTTAAAATTGGACAACTAGGTCCAAACTCGGGTTGTGTCAAGCCGCATGACGGATCCCAATATTTTTATTGGATTTCTCTTTCGGAGAGGTGTAAGATTGATTTAAAGATCATCTCGATTGGATGAGCAGAACATGTACTTTGAATTTATTCCACTTATGTGCTAGGTCGGCCTGGAATAAAATATAGACTTAAATGTCTTAAAGGACATGTCACACACCCCCAAAGATTCCTATATATTGGAGAGACTTAGAGTTCATTTGACACACATTGTTGTGGAGGAATTCTCTCTTTGGATAATATTGGAGCTGTTATATATATGAATGGTTATGTGTTTGGGTTGTTCTGGGTTATATGTGACACGCTTGGCTGAATGACCTATTGGAGACTTTCCTGGTAGAAGCATCTTGCTGATCGCCGTAACGCCACCATCTATCATCTCTGTGTTTGGCTTGTTTTCTATCTATCTATTAGTATGTTCTATCTTCTTCAGTATTGTGCCCTAATCTGAAATGGCATAGAACATGTTCAGAAATTAACATGGTATCAGAGGCAGAAGAAGACAACGCCGAGCTTATCTAACGCCAACGATTATGGGTTATTCTAAGCGCTGAATATGACACAGCTTTAGAGCAACGTATGTGGACCGCTCCCTTTAACACAGAGGATTCATTAATTATGGTCAACTCAATTTTTTTTTGGCTCCCGTTTCTTTAAGATATTCTAGTCAAGGTGGGTATTAATGCTAGATATGGATTTGGAAGGGAAGACTAAGTTGTAGGGTATTAGTGGCAGGCCATGAATATTCTATTAAAATGTTCCGTCCACGCTACAACACTTGCTAAATTGAGAATTATTTCCATTGTCAACGAAACTAATAACGCAAAGGACACTCTGGACGGGATTACGAACATCATGAATGATGAACGCAATAATAGCTCTATCTCTGTCATTTCTCCTGGGCTTAGCTTTCGGCTCGATGCTCGCAGGAGCTAGAGGAGGAGAGCGTGGATATGGATCCCTGTCGTCAGAGGAAACAGAGGCATTTATTTTGCGTGGACTTGTTAAATTTGAGTTCTGGAATTTGCTATCCAGTATATCGGAAATTAAAATTAGGTTCATGGCTAAACTGGCCCGATTGTTTAAACGGTTGATCGCTGCGTGTCCACCGAAATTTGATGTGAAGACAATTAAGAAGTTACTGCCCACATCTGCAGCTCATCAAGAATAGTTAGGTTCTGTCAGAGTTGGGCCTCCTCTCGAAATTATAGCAGTGTTGCTTGTCATTCAACAAGGGTTGGATTTTCAAAGCACACGCAAATGCGTTGGCTCATGAACGATTTACTATGAAATTGAAACGCAATTTTTTTTTATTTTTTATTTATTTATTTATTTTTTCTGCACCTTCAAGACGCGTCGTTCGATTTGCTACTGCCAGACATATTGTTCATCACAACATCATTATTGGAATCATTGTGCAGATCAGGTTGCAGATGGTCGTCGAGGGCTGTGGATGATGCAAATTCTTAGAATTCCCAGTCGTCTACTCGAATAAATTCAATTCTTCCTCCGGCAGCACCTCAGACTTGGAACGCTTGGGCTCGGGCAGATCCGATGAAGACGCACGCTTGTTAAACCCGTTTTTTTTTTCTGGTATTGTTGTATCATCTGCATTCTTCATCCAAAGCCTCGCTATGGAGATGGATTTAAAGGAAAAATGATAAACCAGCAAAATTACCCTAAAAAATCCGGAATTTAGAGATATGCGTGGCCAATATGATGTCGAATGCAGCAGATAAGAATGCGACCAAATCTGGAGACATTGAGTAGAGTTTCGATGGGTGGTCGAAATAAAGAGCCAAATACGAAAATAATTCAAAATTATAAGCAAAAGCTCGTTTGAGAAGTGTTGCAGTCCAAATCTCTGTTATCCAGAAATTACAGTGTTTGCAGTCCAAGTGCTTGACGTCGCAGTTAAGCATGTCCATAAATTACAGCTATTAGGTTTTTATCGCCCTACAAGCCGCCAATAAGGAGCTCCCACGCATTGAGCGATGTTTTGGGGGAACGTAGAACGATTGGGAGAAGAGACAGGGGCTGCCTGATACTCTTCTTACTCAGTTCCTAATCTTCAAATCGAGATAGTTGTATCCAGATTCTAAATGGCCAAGTTTGTAGGTATACTAGTGGAAATTCTGGGCAGAGTTCTTTTTGGGTAATCTCTGTATCTGTGGGTTGGATTTCTGTGAAGTAAGGATGAGTCTCCTCAGCAAATTGAAGGTGGTTATCATAATTTTCTTTTACTGTGTGTTCACTCTGTATTTGATGTCTCTCCTGGGGTAGCCGTTGGTCCAAACCAAAGTTGGACATAGATCCTTGATGCCCTATTTGAGGGGTTCTTATGTGCAAGAGAAGTTGAAGTTTTATCCCTTTGTGGTCCAGATCTGTACATAAACATGATACACATGTAACATTTATTGATGACTTGAGATTTATCCTGATAGATGATAGGGGTTGGAACATTGATGAGCAAGATTGGCCTGTACCCTTATGAAACTCTGATGAGCAGAAGTATCTTATGACTATGTTAGATTTGCATAAGAGAAAGGTATCACATAAGAACTGAGAACTAAAGATCAGTCAACCATTAACTGTAGCTGGGCAGATCTGGAAGCCCTAAAAGCACATTTTTTTTTGGAGCTGGAAGTTTTAAGGGTTGATTGCAGAAGTCCTTGAGGCAATTCTATGTAGTGGTCAGATTGTTGACGAGATGGGCATAGATGTAAGTCATTGAGCTAGGAAAAATTTTGACAGCCCTAGGAGCAGTCTGCTGAAATAACCAGAAATGGGCAGATCTGGAAGAAAATCAGGGTGCAATGCCTCAAGTGCAGGATAAACCAAGGCAGATTGGATCCCTAGTTTAGTAAGCTGCAGTCTTAGAAAGCTGTTTGAAGAAGCTACCCTCAGAATAATAGGTAGTTGCTGTAAGGACTTCTAACATAAGCTGAGGCTTGTTGATATATCCTCCCTGTTGGACAGTGACATAGATAGACACCTATGTAGCAATAAGCATGTAACTATATCAGTCTCACATTGGAGCGTACTGATAAAGTGTGAACTGAGAAGTTTTTGCAGCTTTCAGTCACGTTGTTGGAGTCTTCAACAAAACCCTGTGGTCTTGGATGGTTTTGACTGTGGGAGAATAAGACTCCTTTCCAAGCTGGTGTCTGAGATGCCCTCATTTGACATAGATGTCTTCTCTCACAAGAGAAGCTGGCATTAAGAGGAGAATATATCTGTATATGCTCCTGGGCGGATACCTTTGTTCAACGAAAGAAGATCCTCATGGCTCAGGGACACATGGCTTCAGAGGGGGAAATTCCGAAGGAAAACCAAGAAGCCATATAAATACCAGGGTATCTAGCAGCCATGAGTACTATTGAAGCTTGGATCCTTTGAGGAAGTCGTAAAGCATAAACTCTGGAAGGATGCTATGCACGAAGAGTATGAGTCCATTATGGAGAATGATGTCTGGGATTTGGTTCCAAGACCATAGGACAAAGCAGTTGTCACCTCGAAATGGCTCTACAAGATCAAGCATGGATCTGATGGAAGTGCTGAAAAGTTCAAGGCAAGATTCGTTGCCCGCGGCTTCTCTCAAAAGGAAGGCATAGATTATGATGACATATTTGCACCTGTGGCCCGATACACCACCATTCGATCGCTACGCAAGGGTGGAGTCTTCATCAGATGATGTGAAGACCGCATTTCTGCTTGGTGCGGTAAAGGAAGAGATATATGTGGAGCAACCTCTGGGGTTGGAAGTCCAGGATCGGGACACCCATGTCTACAGGTTGAAGAAAGCCCTCTATGGGTTGAAGCAAGCACCAAAGATTGGTACGAGAAGATAGATAGCTACTTGATGAAGCTGGGCTTCACTCGAAGTAATGTTGATCCAAACCTATACTTCAAGGTTGTCAAGGGAAAACCTCTCATTCTGGTGCTGTATGTGGATGACCTCTTCCTGACAGGTGCTCACCCTCTCATTCATTAGTGCAAGAGGGAGCTCGCTGCTGAGTTCGAGATGAAGGACCTAGGACGAATGCCTAGGCCTGAAGGTCTAGCAGAGACCTGCCAAGATTTTCCTTTCTCGAGGAAAATACATTACGAAGCTTCTGGTATGATGGACTGTAAGTCCGTGTCGACATCGATGAAACTCAACTTTAAGAAGTTGAGTGGCAGTGCTGCTGGGCCCATCCTACTGAGTATCGTCAACTCATAGGGACCTTGATGTTCTCAGTGAACACCTGTTCGGATGTATGTTGTGGAGTGAACACTTTGAGTCAACACATGGTTGATCATAACATTCACTGGGTTGGTGCCAAGAAACTCTTGAGATATCTTTGAGGCACGATAGACCATGGGCTGAGATACACTGCCGAGAGTATGACACTCCATGGATATACTGATGCCGATTGGGCTGGCAGTGTGGTGGATCGCAAGAGCACATCACGGATGCTCACTTCACATGTAGGTCACCTTGGCGAGGAATCTAAAAGTCGGTAGCCTTGAGCACGGGAGAGGTAAATACATTGTAACATGTATGGCCTATTGTGAAGTCACTTGGTTGCGAAAACTCTTTAGTGAGTTGTTCGAGCATGTGCTAGATGCCACCGTTATCCTTTGTGATAACTAGAGGGGGATTCGTTTGTCATAGAATCCTGTGTTCCACTAACAATCCAAGCATGTTGATGGCTGGTACCACTATCCGGGATATGGTACAGCGAGGCGCCGTAAGGCTCGATCATATAGGAACTGATGAGCAGGTCGCGGATATTCTCACTATGCCCTTGGGGAAGGTCATGTTCCTAACCTTCCGTGAGAATCTTGGTATCGTGGAACGATCCTATTCTGAGGATCCTGTTGGACGATGAGCTCTGGGAGCTCTGGGGGCTTTGGGGACAGCTTCTCGGAGCTATGGGCAACCACAAGGCTAGGATTGCCAAACCTTGTTGGTGTGCTTGGACCCCACCGTTGTGATTTTGAGTTTGTTCACCTCTCATTATCTAATATCTATGCCCCGTATGCATCCTACCCATTGAGTTTCGAACTCATGAGAGTACCTCTCATTTGGCCAATGAGATGGGAAAGGCCTAGAGACTAAGTAGCAAGGCGATGGACGTCTGTGCTTTGTACTCTCTATCTTGATGGCACGGTCCAGCCACTTGATACGGGATCACGAGTCCTTGAGTCTCGGACCTGCGCGACTTGGTCCGAGATGAACCAACCCGGGTTGGTTGGAGACTCTTTGTAAGTTCGATAGAGGTTTTGGACCTCTGGGCTGAATCTGTCAGCCGGGGAATGATGTCTTTGTGACTGACCCACTTCTGTTCTGAAATAAAGAGGCCAGCAAAGCAAGTTACGGCGGGATGACGCACGATGTTTGGATTGCACTAGTGGACGGAGTTCTCCCTAGTTGAGAGGGAGTGTTAAAATTGGACAACTAGGTCCAAACTCCAGGTTGTGCTGCTTAGATGACGATCCCAATATTTTTATTGGATTCCTCTTTCGGAGAGGTGTAAGATTGATTTAAAGATCATCTCGATCGGATGAGCAGAACATGTACTTTGAATTTATTCCACTTATGTGCTAGGTCGGCCTGGAATAAATTATAGACTTAAATGTCTTAAAGGACGTGTCACACACCCCCAAAGATTCCTATATATTGGAGAGACTTAGAGTTCATTGGACACACATTGTTGTGGAGGAATTCTCTCTCTGGATAGTATTGGAGTTGTGATATATATGAACGGTTCTGTGTTTGGGTTGTTCTGGGTTATATGTGACACGCTTGGCTGAATGACCTATTGGAGACTTTGCTGGTAGAAGCATCCTACTGATCGCCGTAACGCCACCATCTATCATCTCTGTGTTTGGCTTGTTTTCTATCGATCTATTAGACACAGGGACAACAACAATTCCCCTTGAAAATAGCCACCCAAGTAGTGCCTTAGCACTTTAGATCAAAGATCTATGGGTGGGGAGGCTAAGAGATGTAGGATAGACTTTTTTAGATCAATCTCAAGCCTTACACTAGCAATAAAATGCAATTTTCAGCAAGTTGGAAATTGCCTTGTTGAGCTTATGGTTCAAACTAATGTTGCACGAAGTGTTGATTTCTGGTAGCATCGAATGTGCTCTAAGCCTCAAAATTTGCAGAGAGGCTAGGACACATGTATTCCATAATACCTAGAAATCGTTTTAGGAAATTCCACCTGGAGAAGGTTTTATTAAAATAATTAATTATTTTTAATGGATGCCTGAGTCTAAACTTACGGAATTAAAATAATTAAAGGGTATTAATATAACTAGGTGTGAAACCTCTAGAAAAGGACGAAGATCGAGTCACATGACCGAGCCACATTAGAATCTAATTTGGGTCATACTTCTCAACAAGAAGATTATAAGGACTTCGATGGGCATTTGGAAGACACATCGGGAGAGGATCAAGAGATCAATTTCTCAAGTGAGCAGCGCAGAGCAGTCGGAGATATCATCAAGGAGATTCTTGTAGTGAGGGGCATAGATAATTTTCGGTTGAAAAGTTTTTCTTGGGTCGGGGATACATCGCAGAGAAGGCAAAGAGAGAACGAGAAGAGGCAGCGTAAGGGCTACATTGGCCAGTGCAAAGCCATGTAGAGGCAGCGCTAAGCCTCTGAGGAGATCCGCTATTTTGTTGAGGATCAAATCAGATCCAATGCTAGGAGTCGGGGTGTGAGACTAGAGGGCCAAAGGATCGAGTATCCAGCTTGTTGGAACGTGTAACTAGGTTTGGTCTTCATATTGACTATGTAATTATGTATTTATGTAATGAAGAAGACAAAGATAATAAAATGTATTTTTGTTATGCTTGCTTCATTGGTTTCATGAGCAAGGTTTTTATTATAAGTCAAAAGAGTTCTTCTTGATGTCTTTTAGGGATTTGTCATCTTGTCATAAATGTACTAATTAAAGAGTCATGTATATGAAGAGCCAAGAAAATGAAATAATGCTCAAGACCTTGTCAATAAAGCTTGAAGACACAACTCCATATAATGCTCAAGAGCAGTGTTGAACATCTCCTCTAGACAACCAATGAGTAAGTGGACAAGTTAGCTCATATACCCCTGAACAAGTTGGCCTACACACAGATTGGAAGGTCAACCTAAAATGAAGGAAGGATGTCACTATATAAGAATAGGTCTGTGGTTCATTTGGACATAGATAACTTCGGTCAAGTCTGAAATAGCAGTGCAGATCACAGATTCATAAGAACAGGGTTATGTAGGGAAGATCCTAATTGGAAAAGGTGTGAAAAGGTTCACTGTAATCACAGAGAGCATTCTGTAATAATATCCACACAATCACAGAAGTCTGAGCACTGTTTCAGAGCAGTGCTTTTTGTTGATGTTTTGTGTCAAAGGTGCAGAATAAAGTCACAGAAAGGAATTTCTTGAAGAGCGAAATAAGAAGACTATTGGAGGCCAAATAGAGACCGAGTTTCTTTTAAAGTGACAGGTGGAGAACAGTGGATAAGAGGAAGACAAAAAGGAGAAGGTTGTGGAGACAAGAAGTATGTATAAGTGGAAGACTAGGCAGCAAGATTGAGTGAAGGTGCAAGGTGTGCACAGGACTGTCCATAACCAAGTGCTAATATCTCAGTAAGGTTCACATACATCCAAAGAAGGGAAACACAGTGAGAGATCGAGATCTCTAGTCTTGGTGCAGAAAGGTGCAAAAGGGTGCAGAAAGGTGCAGGAAAGAAGGATCAGCTCAAGGAGTCAGTGAAGAGGTAGTGACAAGGTCTTGGAGGCATACATACGTTAAGACTCTGAGTCATGGTCATGGTACTTGTCAACTGAAATTCTATAAGAAGAATTTCTTGTGGGTTTTCCTCTCCAAGAGGGAGAGGTTTTGGCCCTGGTTTGAAGAGCCTAAATTTGTGTCTCGTGTGTTTTGGTAATTGACTTGATGAAAGACATAAGAAGCTAAGAAGAGAAGACATAAGTAAAAGAAGTAAGCTCACAAGTAATTATCAAGAAGAAAATTTGAATTAAACATAGCCCTACCTAATTTTCAACATGGTATCAGACCTAAGGTGCTAAAGACAAGGGCTACTTAGCAAGGAGACACTCAAGGAAGCAAGAATCAAAGTCCAGGTCAACGTTTGTGTTGAAAAGTCAAATCAATTTGCAAGGAAGATTCTCAAGCCATTTCAAGAAGACATTCAATCTCATTCAAAGGATCCACTCATCAAGGAGATAATCTTTGCCATCAAAGATTTATGACCTTGAAGACATTGTTGGAAGTCATATCATCAAGCACCATCCAACTTTATCCAATACCTTTGAGGACATCTACATTGGAGAATACAATCTAAGAGGGGGTTCCTAACTTCATCTTCATCATCATCAAGGAAGCTCCTAGAAGGAGGAAGTCACTCTATTCAAGTAAGTATCTATGACCTCATCTAAATTTGTCAAAATGACTTATTGCAAAGAGAGCAACAAATTGGTTGGACCATCAAACTTTAGTGCATGGAAGAAGAGGACAAATTTGAATCTAATCGAAGACGAAGTTATGGGCTACTTCGAAGGATCTACAATTCAACCCTCAAAAGAAGATGGTCCAGCTCATGCAAAATATATGAAAGGAGAAATCAGAGCCCAGAGGATTCTCGTAGAATCCATTAAGGACTCACTCATAACCTATGTATCAAAACTAGAAACTGCACAAGAAATATATGAGAAACTGGTGGAGCTATTCTTTGTGAGTATTGTAGGAGAAGCAATCTCTCTAAGGCAAGAACTATAGAAGATGAAATTGTCAAGAGAGGAAGGAATCACTTCATATTTTATGAGGATTTCTGAAATTATAGACCAACTGCAGGAATTGGGAGAAGTAATGTTTCATAGTGAGATGACTACAGTGGTACTGAATGCTCTATCGGAAGAATGGGGAAACTTCACTTCAAGCTTATACGGGAAGAAAGAAGCAACACCATTATGGGATCTATGGTCTCTATGTAAAATAGAAGAAACAAGATTGAAAGCCAAAGCTGATACAAGAACAAGTGAAGGGAATCAAGCCTTTGCAACCATGTCCAGGAAGAAAGGAAGATTCAGAAAATTTGGTCCTCAGAATAAAAGAAGAAATATGGCAAAGTACGGTGCTTTGGATGTAATGAATTTGGGCATTATCAAAGGGATTGTCCTAAATCTGGGAAGGACAAGAGGAAAAAGGAAGAAGCCATGTCACAAATGAAAGGGGAGAACCCAATGTAAATAAATCTAAGGAAGAAGAAGAAAAACATCTTTATTATGATTGAGATCATCTTCCTCTTTAATTGATTTCTGTTGGTTGTAAAATAGTATGACAGGAAGAAGAGTATATTAATAACATCATGATAGAAGCATGGAAGGATCACTTGAAGAAGTAGCTCCTGGGAACCTCACTGATAACAACATTGATGGAAGATAGTCATATGGATCAAGGGTCATCATTCAATAATCAATATGGAAACAACTGCTGCCATTTTTCTAATGGAGTCCTCTCTGGATTCAATGACTAGAAGGAAAGCAAAAGGTTTCATCGAGAATTCTATATTGCAGAATTCGGGGATTAGAACAGGATGACATATTGATGAAGCAGTTCAAGGGAATGACGTTCTTCATTCTAGTAAACTTGTTGCAGGATGACTCAAAAGGAAAAGGATGAAGTACATATATCTATGTGCTGACACTGGATGCTGGGAAGTCATGTCATATGGTTGCATGTAATAAAGTATGAAGGAGGATCTCTTTTGGTGCGCAGGTTGCCACTAACGGATAAAATTAAATATGTCCTCATATGGAATATGATGTGATTTTATACAAACAAGGAATTGGATACTGGAAGTTCTTGGGGATGAAGCTATGTGAAGAAAGAATGGAGGAGATCATGAAGTAGAACCATGTAAAGAGGCAGTTATCATCCGGAAGCCAAGAATATGTGACTAGGAGATCTCTTGGGAAGATATGTGGACTTTGATAGAAGTATAGTAAAGAAGAAGACCCTTGACAATACATATCTTTAGGAGATGTGTCAATCTGAATAAAGGATGCCGATGCTTACAGGAGGATGTCATGGTGAAAGATCATCACTAAGGTAACTTTTGATTTAAAAGTTCTTATGTATATATTCATTTGGATGAGTTTATGCATGGCCACCTATCATGTGGAAGGATGTAAGATCCTTGGGAGATGGTTCAAAGGAAAGCATCATGGCATAAAGGTGGTCTAGATGAGAAAGATTGATGAATCACTTTCTGATGGTTGAAATGACTCGTGGATGAAAGTGATGGATGATCTGTATGCTATGAAGCCAAAAGTTGAAGATTCCTCAATATCGAAATCCATGACATCGAGGGGAGGAATTCTTCATGAGCTGATGTAGGTCCCTAGTTGAGAGGGAGCTTGGTGGTAAGTTTCTTACTTGGAAGAAACTTGAAGTATGTCCTTCTTGAGTTAAGAGGGAGTGACGCATATGATTCTCTAATTCATGTGTCATGCACTAGACCAGGATTAACAACCGTAAGTCTTAGTGAAGGCCATGAGGAGAATAGATAGGTACACCATTCTGGTCTTCACCCGGGAAGACAGAGTGGAGGATTGGGTAATCATCTAGCATCTGATACTCTTTGAGAATGAGATACAACATTCAAGATAAGAGTAGTCGGGGACCGATATTCTTTGAGGGCTGGCTACCCAAGAGAAGAATAGTCCAAGAAGGTCATACTCTGGGAACACCTGGGTGGAGTATGTACCTTGGAGAGACAATGACTATGGTGTCTATAAGTCATGTGTCTCACCAACATTGTAGCCCATTGTCTCGTTGAGAGATGGGGCTGTTAGTCAAGTGCTTGCACTAGGACAATGTTGGCTGATATGATGCTATACAAATGCGATTACCAATTTGATTCTTCTTATGAGATTCTTCAGATTGAAAGTGACCATGTACCTGTATAAATACCTCCCTAGTTAAGAGGGAGTGTTGGAAAATGTAACTAGGTCCGGTCTTCATATTGACTATGTAATTATGTATTTATGTAATGAAGAAGAGAAAGATAATAAAATGTATTTTTGTTATGCTTGCTTCATGGGATTCATGAGAAAGGTTTTATTATAGGTCAAAAGACTTCTTGTTGTCTTTTAGGGATTTGTCATCTTGTCATAAATGTACTAATTAAAGAGTCATGTATATGAAGATTCAAGACAATGAAATATTGCTCAAGACCTTGTCAATAAAGCTTGAAGACACAACTCCATATAATGCTCAAGACCAATGTTGAACATCTCCTCTAAACAACCAATGAGTAAGTGGACAAGTTGACTCATATACCCTTGAACAAGTCGTCCTACACGTAGATTGGAAGGTCAGCCTAAAATGAAGGAAGGATGTCACTATATAAGAATCGGTCTGCAATTCATTTGGATAGAGATAACCTCAGTCAAGTCTGAAATAGCAGTGCAGATCATAGATTAATAAGAACATGGTTATATAGCGAAGATCCTAATTGGAAAAGGTGCGAAAAGGTCACTGTAATCACAGAGACTATTCTATAATATTATCCACGCAATCACAAAAGTTCTAGCACTGTTTCAAAGCAGTGTTGTTCGTTGATGTTCTATGTCAAAGGTGCAGAATAAAGTCACAAAAAGGAATTTCTTGAAGAGCGAAATAAGAAGACTATTGGAGGCCAAATAGAGGCTGAGTTTCTCTAAAGTGACAAGTGCAGAAGAGTGGATAATAGGAAGATCGAAAGGCAGAGGTTGTGGAGACAAGACGTGTGTATAATTGGAAGACCAGGCAGCAAGATTGAGTGAAGGTGCAAGGTGTGCACAGGACTGTCCATAACTAGGTGCTAATATCTCCGTAAGGTTCACATACAACTAAAGAAGGGAAACACGGTGAGAGATCAAGATCTCTAGTCTTGGTGCAGAACGGTGCAGGAAAGAAGGATCAACTCAAGGAGTTAATGAAGAAGTAGTGAAAAGGTCTTGGAGGCATACATAGGTCAAGGGTCTGAGTCATGGTCATGGTACTTGTCAACTGAAAGTCTATAAGAAGAATTTCTTGTGGGTTTTCCTCTCCAAGAGGGAGAGGTTTTGGCTCGAGCTTGAAGAGCCTAAATTTGTGTCTCGTGTGTTTTGGTAATTGACTTGATGAAAGACATAATAAGCAAAGAAGAGAAGACATAAGTAAAAGAAGTAAGCTCACAAGTAATTATCAAGAAGAGAATTTGAATTAAACATAGCCCTACCTAATTTTCAACACAACCAATAGATTGGTCAGCCAGAGGGAGTGAAACAGTCCCTATCAGTGGTGACGCAGAGCAGCATAGTGACTCCGCATAGGCAAATTGGGGCTAACCATTCGGGGCTGTGGATCAGTGCCGAATCGCTAGTGATAGTGTGAGGTATTTTTCACTAATTTTCTTCCAGTCACATTCTCTTAATTGGATGGCCAGTAAGGTATCCTAGATTGTATTAAGAACTACTGCTTAATAATACAAACCCTCAGCTGCTGCACTGGTTTTCCTGCATTGGGTTTTTCCAGGGACATTTGTCCAAAAACAACATTGTCAATTGTGTGTGTGATATTTTCTTCTTGCCCAGTTCTTGTTTCCGCATATAATTTAATTAGTGAGGTTCGCAGTTGTATTTACTTAGATATTTACAGTTTAACACAGTAAATAACTTGCATGGAATTAACAAGTAGGAGAAGTAATATCAGATTGCTGCAATAGGGATTCAAGATTACGAATTTTCACATGAAGCAGGGATGCGGAAGCGTCATTTCCCAAAAATCTAGAAAGCAAAGCATCTCGGAAGTGTATACTATATATATATATATATTTTATATTTTTTTCCATTTATATTAAAAAAACATCCAAAATACCAAAATAGTTGTAGAAGACATGAATACATGCATATTTTTACATAAATCAAGATGGGTATGGCATCCATTATACATCAATGATTAATTATTCCAGCATCAACCATCTAGAATCTAGATTCCTCTTCTCTTGTTTAGCCTTTGCCTCTACTTCAATTCTATAGGGATATTAGTCAACATTGCCTAATTTTGATCAAACAACCTAATCCAAGCCTTATAATATGGTAGAGAAAGCTTATCATGCCCGATCAATGATTTTGACTTGAGTGAAGGGTACATAATTGCGAAGGCCATGACAAAGGAGTTCAACAATTAACATCACCAACACTAGGGTACATATAGGGCTTGGTACTCTTGATTAAATTCCAATCACATGCCCTCATACATGATATAATCCGATGAAATGCCACAATCCCATTGATTCTGAAAACTGTTAAGTTCGCTGAATTTTGAATGGGATATGAAATTCTATTGTCCCCATATGAAGTCTAATGAGGTTGGTGTTGTAAAATGTAACTAGGTCGATCTTCATGTTGACTATGTAATTATGAAAAGAATGAGACAAAGATAATAAAATGTATTTTGTTGTACTTGCTTCATTGGTTTCATGAGAAAGATTTTATTATGTAGATAGACTTCTTCTTGATGTCTATTAGGTTCTGGTGTTCTAGGTATAAATAGGATTAAGTTTCAAAATCATGAAGGATCCAGTTCAGATGGATATGCTCCAAGACCTTGTAAAGAAGCTCTCAACAAATATGGTGCTCAAGATCAGCGTTGGAACATCTCTTCAAAACAGCCTATAAATAGTGGACAAGATGCTGGAGATAAACCTTGTAAAGTCGGCTTGAAAAATGCTGGAAAGGTCGGCTCAAATTATGTCCCAACAGTTCACTAAATAGGTTGGCTAATTATAGTGTCGAATAACTATAAATAGGCTAGAAAACTTCGCATAAATTACAATGAACAAAATTGAGACATGTCTGAGATTTTCGGTCAAGATCTAAGTGATAAGAAATCTGCGGATCAGTCTCAGCCTTTTCAGAGTTTAAGTAAGGATCTAAAGGACAAAATTTGGTGCGGATTCAAGAGTATAAATTGCAGAAGGAACAATGCAGATCTGAAGGAAAATGCGAAGTCTGAAGGTCTAATGGTAAAAGCGAACTCTGAAGGTTCGAAAGTCTGAAAGTAAATCCGAAGTATAAATTTGAAGTGCTGTAGGTAACCCCGAAGTGCTGAAGGTAAATTCGAAGTGCTGAAAGTAAATGCTAAATACTGAAGGCAAGTGAAGTGTTGAAGTGCAGATCTGAAGTGTAATGTAAGGAAGGTAAATCTGTGATATACCTTCCTACAATAAAAGTATTACTTTTGCGTAAATATTTTTGTCCTATGCATTTTGATAATTGACTTGATGAAAGATTAACTAAGAGAATACATAAGCTACACAAGCTAGCTCACAAGTAATTATCAAGAGAATTTGAATTAACCGTAACGCCTCCAAATTCTCAACAGTTGGAACCACTCTCAAACAAAGGATGGAAATGAAAGATAAACGAGAATGTCACAAAGGAGAATGTCACTTTTACATCCTTTTACTTCAATAATTTAACATTACCATTAGGGAGCATCTAGGAAGCGTCTAGGGAGCATCAAGGGGAACCTTGGGAGTATTCAGAAAGTGTAGTTCCTCACATAACAGTTCGAAATTTCCAAAAAAAAAACTCATAGAATCGTTTGAACTGTCCACCTTCTCTCGGATCCGCTTGCGATTCATAGTGGATACCTGATCTTTTCCAGCTCTGTGGATCGGGCAGCTGGAACCGTGGATCGGGCCCCCACGGATCCAATTTTCTAGGAATCGCCAAAAAAAGTCGGAATCACGATTCCGATTTTCAGATCCGCAGTTCCACCTAAGGATCGGTGGCGGATCCGTATGGGATGCGGTTCTGCCTCCAAATCCTGGGGGGGAGACGATTCCTACAAATATGGTTGAAACCCATAAAATTTTCATCTGATAGAAGTTGGAATCACGGATTCGATATTCGGATCCATGGTTCCACCAAAGAATTGGTGGCGGATCCATACGGGATGTGGTTCTGCCTCCAAATCCTTGGGGTGGAGACAGTTCCTGCAAATATGGTTGAAACACATAAAATTTTCATCGGATAAAATACTTGAAAAGATATATTTAGACTCTATAATCAAGATGTTATTAACTAAATTCAATGTAGAGTCTACCCACAATGTTCTAGTTGAGATACTTGGGAAAGCGCTTGGAACCTTGAAAATCAATTGGATCTGTCATGCTACAACAATGTATCAACATACATCTAAAACATAAAACTCATATACCTTGAAGAATGTAAATAAAGCTCAAGAATAGGTATATTGATCCTTGGCTTTATTTTAACTTTATTGTTCAAAGTCTCAAGGATCAAAACTAACTATTTGATGATAAGATTATGAAGAACAAGCTAGTTAAACAGACTAATCTAAAACATAAAACACAAGTTTTGATTTTTATTTATAAAATGATTCTTGAAGAATAACTTGTTTTTACCACAATACTTCACCTAAAGTTGCCAAGTTGTGAACCATAGTTGTTCTCAAGGCAATCATGCAATTTGGATACTGACGTAGGCTTGGTCCCAATGAGAGTGTATCGCTCCCAACCATGTCTAAAAAATTCCACACTTTTCGGATCCATCTAGGAGCGACCTCTAGTGTGACGTCTCTGATCTTTTGGTCAACTATACAATGAATGCTACTCTTCTTTGCATTAAAGATATCTTCTCAATAGATTGGTCCAACCTTTGTCTAAATGATCCACTTGTAACAAGAAGATGAAGTAGACTAGCAGCTAGTCGTAAACCCTCAATGGATTGTCCCTCGAGTTTCTATTGTATCTTACTTATTATGGAAATATTTTATATTAAGCCCTGTTACAACATAAATTAACGAAAAACAATACAAGAAAATCCAACCCACACAAAGCTTTTACACAAAGGTTTGTAAAATGAGTTTTTTATTATGGCATAAATGAAAGAGAGGAGAGAGAGGAGAGAGTAGCCTTTTATAGTTTCTTTTCTAACAACTAGTTAATGGCTTGTTCAACCACTCTCTCAAAATTAATATTTTTTACTTGTCATCCACATGCCTAAGACTAAGTAAATTACAAAAATAATTTTTAATTACAATGATTTGTCCACTAAGGGGTTTGATTTGGTTCATTTGTTTCTTAGAAGGCCAATGTTCCACTTGCATTGACTCTGGAAGAGAAATAGATGAAGAATAGTAGTCAAAAGATGCTCAATGTTCCCCCTTGACGACTTCAACAACTAGTTGAAGTGGTTCGCTCCACTAACTTTGGTTTAATTTGGTCCTTGACAATTTGACTTGGTCCATGGAAGCTTTCTTTGTTTGAAAAGAAAAGATGATTTGACTTTTGCAACTACATTTTGCCCACACAATGGTCCAACAATCCATTTGACTCCCAAATGACTAGTTTTGATTGCCAATGTTTCTCTTGAATTGACTTTAATTGCTACTAAGAAAGTCAACTTGGCCACCTTGGCTAGACTTCAATGGCCTTGAGATTTTGAGGATTTCAACACCTAGGTTTGTTCGGCTAATTTTTAGCAGAGCTTTTGACATATTGCATACCCATTTACGCCAAGACTCTTCACCCATATGTGCCATGTCATCATCCTTAGAGAGTGATTTCCATCGCCCTAGAGAGTTTGGGGAATCTACCACCCTAGTATTATTCGAATGATTTTGTAGACCACTTTTGATGTATTACATGTCAAATTATGTTAAGATTTTCCCTTATCTCACCTAGAAGCTCCACATATTATTGGGCCAACTTTGATTGCCATTTTCTTGATGGTGCCTTCACATTTTGGAAAAATTTCAATGTGGCATGTCATCTAGAATTTTTGCTAAGCATTTTGATTTTTGGGACCACATGCATCGGGAAACATGAATTGCCTCAGGAAATATGAAAATGCCGATTTTTTGAGACTACCATGTTGAGAACTGTTTCAGGAATACTGCACCAAGGCCAAGGCCACACATAGACTTAATGGCACAAATAACCATGTGGTAAGACAGGTGCAGCCTGACATGGGCTGGATTGACCCATACACTAGTGATCACCCTTGCATAACCAAGGCTCCTCTAAACCATGAGTCCTCTTGAGATCCATCCACAATCTCTCGATCCTATACAGGGCAAAGAGACCAAGGACTTAGTCCAAAAGGACATGCAATGGAAGACCATTACAAAGTCTAGGACACCTAAATACAAAGACTCACATGGTTTTTATAAGGATTTTGATTTGTGACCTTGGGCTTACAATGGTGATAAATGCAAGTAAAAAAAATATATGCACCCTTCCAAAAATGAAGGGTATATACATCACCTTTTAGCTGGGTTTTGTCTCTTATTGGGTTTCCTAGGATAAATATTGTGTTCATTTGTGTGGATGGTGTGTATTTTGAGCTTGTTGTTTTATTTTCATATTTCAGCTATTTCTCAATTCAAGCCAGAAGCTAGAGATAACAAATTTGAGATCTAAAGAGTAAACTTGCATAATCTAGGGTTTTTGTAAGATTATTGTGACAAATTGTTCACGTGGAATATCCATGGTAGTTTATAGATCAATTATTGAAGTACTACGCTAGAGCATAGATGATCAAGTTCCTCACATTTTTATGAAGCTCCTCATAGAAGCCAAATTTTTTAGAGCTTCAAACCTTGTTAGGAGTTGAAGTTATGATTAATAGGGTATCAACTCTATGTGTCCTTCTCCTTTTGTCCCTTTTGTAAATCATTCAACCATATTCCAAGTTGTTCTTAAAGGGGGATGTTAGGATATTTCAATGTTAGGAGCTAGTTTAAGTCCAGTTTGGTCTAATGTGCTTTTAGGTGAAGGCGTGCTTTTATTATGTTTGTTTACTATGCTTTTTTGTTTTATTAATTTGATAGTCACAATGATATAGTGCACATGAATGATTGGATAGTTTAACATCTCCTCGAGATTACTGACACTTGATTTGTGGCTTAACACTGGACTGATCCATGATCTCTATTTTAAGAGCACATGGGATTGCTTGTTGATGAAAATGGAAGATGTTAATGTAAATTAATTTGCATTAATGAGTATCCTCTTATATTCCTTCTTTGATGGTTTTTAACCACATAAACACTAGTGACTCTATCTTGATCTATGTTTGAGTGAGTGCCTTAAGGTGTTCAGCTTGTGTGAATATATCTATTTTTTCAAACAATGTATATAGCATTTGTGCAAGGCCTTTTTTTCTATTTTTTGTTTTTTGTTTTTTTTTTTTGGTTTATTTTGGACATGGTGGTGCATTGGTGGGACCAGGGTTTTTGAGGGACATTCCACATGAGAACTGGACAACTGGTTGAACCAGGGGGTTGAACTGATTGAACTAGTCGAACCAGCCTGTTTGGCCCCTCTCAGTTGTGAACCAGTCTGGTCCAACTTGTTCCGAATAAGACTTGTCATATTAACATGGAACATACTCCTCAACAAAGGATCTGCCACTTCGTTTTTAGTAAGCTATCATAGGAGTGAGGGAAGATGCTATCACATCAACCTAGTATGTGGACCAAGGCCCTATTAGGAAATTATTTCTAAGCCAAATAAAGTCAATAAAGGAGTATAGGGAAAGCTATTGGTTACATGCACTAAGAATTATAATGTCATCCAATTACTTGAAGAAACAATCATACAAGAAGGATCATTTGAGGTGTTCCAACCTCAAATAGGCTTTACACCTGAACTGGCAAGATATGAAGCAAACACTGTGGTTGCAGGCACATCAGCATCTCGAGCTAGTGCTTTGAAATGTATGCCCTTTTGAGTTATATGTGGAATTATCTTAGGTTGTGTGTAATTATTGGCTCTGGTCCTAAAAAGGCTACCCGTTCAAAGTTAGCTTCATATGGTTATACTACCATACAGATGCCTGTGTTCCTTGACACCACAATATCTTATATTAAAGATAATACCGTCAAAATGAACTCTGAAGTTGGAACATGAATTTTGAGAATCAAGACCAAATTCAAGTTTCAGATATATACAATAAAATAATAAGTTGACATTCAAACGTAGTATCTCAAGGTGGGGTCCATTGTGGTGCACCTGATAAAATGCTTGTAGGAAGGTTTGTGCTTCAGCTCTGCTTGAAGGCTAAACCATGTTGAGGGAGAGAATATGATGGATCGTTGGGATTTAAGATCCCAAATGTTTTTAAATAATCTGGTATAGGACACTCGATATAACTTGCTTATGATAAATATTATCAATTAGTAGTAAATAGTTTCGATCTAGAGATGCTACAATAATGTGTAGGTGTTCAAAAGAACATGCAATGTCTAATATCATGACAGAGATGCTACAATGATGTGTAGGTGTTCAAAGAACATGTAATGTCTAATATTATGACAGGCTTCAGTGATTGTATAGATGCCACCTTTTATTTGATTACATTATTTACAAAGTAACTGGCCATCATAAATCCTGCCTGTTGTTCTAAAACCCCTCTTTGGTCACTTAAAAGTTAAAAGTAAGTTATAAATTGCATTATAAATGGTTTCCTTGCAGTGATTCTATGTCTAGTGTGTGTTTTAATCCACTCGGTAACAATTATTATTACTCAGTACCAAGGAATTTAGTTCTAGAGATGCCACAATAACGTGTAGGTGTTCAAAAGAACATCTAATGTCCAGTTTATGGCAGGCTTCAATGTCATTGTAAAGATACTACCGTTGATTCGATTACATTATTTACGGAATAAATGGCCTGTTGTTCTAAAATCCATATTTGGTCACTTGGTGAACAAAAATTTGTGCGATACCCACAAGTTTTCCTTACATTTTTTCCATGTAATATGCGTCTTTTATTCCACTTGGTATTTAAATTAAAAATTGGACTGTTTTGTGGTTTGTATTGCTCTTTTCAAAGCTACTATTATATACGGTGAAGACATTGATATGAACTACCATTGAGGCCAATCTAATATCCTCAAATTATCTGTAATAGCTGTTGGAATCGGGCGATGCAAGATTGGTAATGGGGGTTGCTGGCAGCATACGAAGGATGGACAGTCCTATTCTGCTTGTGTGGTGAGAGCTTTTTGTTGCATAATGAGGTTCTTTCCTTGACGAGACTTGATTAGGAATTCATTGTTTACATCTTACAAATTTGGAAGTAAGCATTATCACCTTTGCAGCCGACGGAGTCTAAGGGATGCCGCTGTCCTCCTGGTTTCAAGGGAGATGGCATCAATAAATGTGAAGGTATATGGGCCTCATATACTTCTTTCTTTTCCTTCACTGTAATAAAAATTGAAAGGTTGTTGCAATCTTATGAATGTGGGTCTGATTTTATCTTCAGACGTTGATGAATGCAAAGAAAAACACATGTGCCAATGTTCGGAGTGCAGCTGCAAGAATACATGGGGTAGCTATGAGTGCAGCTGTGGAGATGATTTCTTCTACATGAGGGAGCTTGACACATGTATAAGTATGTTGATAACCTGTTTCTTTTCTGGATAATGATATATCTTGTATTCTGTCAAGAAACTCCTATAATTGTTTTCCGTCGCATGCTTGATTTTGCAGGTAAGGTTAGGACAGCGCCAAAGGTTGGGTGGGGTGCTGTATGGGTTATTTTATTAGGCTTGGTTGCTGCTTCTGTTGGAGCTTATGCTGTTTATAAATACAGACTAAGGGTGAGTCAGAAGTTGGCATGTTGTAATTTCCATTTCTTCCCTTTGTTAGAGGACCCATGTTCGCGTGAATTATTTTCATGATGTCAGACAAGGCCATGAAATGGTATCTAAAACGGTTATCTCTGGCTCATTACTTGCAGTCATACATGGACTCAGAAATTAGAGCAATCATGGCACAGTACATGCCATTGGACAGCCAAGCAGAGACTCCTAATCAGCTTCACGATGATACATTATGAAGAAAGGGTGAGTTCAAGTTGTTCCGTGGTTGTTGCATTGAAAATTTCTTAGGTTGATGAGCAAGTAGCGTTTCTAATGGATCATCAAATTACATTTTTGAATAGATGGTTGTCAGGTAAAATCTGGTTTATTGTTGTGCAGAGTTATTTATACTAACTGCTATGCTTGGAGGGTAGTCGTTACAGGCCTATTACAAAGAGCTGCTTCAGTTGCTTGTGCACATTTATTTGATACTTTGTATTTTATAGTTGTTTGTTCCCAACTCATGAATGGGATTTCATAATTAAGTTGTACATCTAAAGGAGGTAGTCTCTATAATATCTAACGCTTTTGGTTAAGTATTTCTGTAGTCACACAAATTTTAATTTATTCTGCTCTTCAATGTGGCAGCATTTAGATCAAAATTTTGTTCTTACCCTTATGATCCAGACTCCATTGCAGAGAAAGCATATTTCAAAATTCAAGAATTCGGTGGAAATATTTGTAGAAAGGAAGGTTTGCAAGTATAGGATATATCCTTGTAAATTTCGGAGTTTGTGTGTTGTATGGATAATTTTTTTAAATAAGCTCTGTATATGTTTATAAGACCATTTAATGATATAAAATCTTTTAAACCAGTGAGTAAAGGAATTATTTCAACTAGATTATTTAGGTCCGATGGAGATATTTGGAATTGATATCTGATTTAGTTGATATAAATGATGAGTAATTTTGCTATGGATATTCAGATTCCCAGCTTATTATTTTTAAATTTTTTTAACCATACGATATGGTAACTCAGATTCCTGGCTTATTAATTTTTATTTTTTTTAACCATAGGATATGGTAACTCGATGGAGTGATCTAGGCTAGGTCGGGGGTCAAACCTATGGACTGCCAGAATAACTCGAGTATATCCGACAGCCTGCACGTCAGATTTACCAATAACTTGTGACTTAGCAAGGGCTGAGGTGCCCATAGGCAGACCAGACTGGACCTCTATCCTAGGGGCATCTACCCTTCTAGTCTTATCACAGCATTCTAGTCTTACCACAACATTGCAGCATGTCACTTGCGGGAATTTACCCTGGTGGAAAGGAGAACGAACAGTCTGCCCAACTACACGAGCTATGAACCCTAGACAGATTCTGGGCTTCTTATTGTTGATCATGTTCTAACTTATTGTTGGAGATAACCTCAACAGCCAATCTGTGGCAAGGAGGACGAAACTTCAATTCTTGATTTAAAGGATGAAGGACAGAAGCAGCAGCGATTTCTTGTTTGTTTGAGCACTCAACCGTGCATTCAATTCCTTGTTTAAAACCCTGCAAAACCATTTTTTCTCCATAGGCCGTAGCCCTTTCCTGAATTGAAAACTGTGGTTTAAACTACGTAAACCTCGTCATAATGGCATTCATTTACCGCCATAAACTGATCCAGGTGGATATTGGTGGTCACCCGCCTATTCCACTTGGGGCTCCACCATTGTCTCTTTCAGTTTTTCAGTTTTGGCACAATTTACTATTTTTAGTAGTTTTTCGGGTCCTAAACTTCCGGAGCTGTTTTGAGGCCCTAAACGACGTTTTTTGGGAAAACGGAGAGCAACATGGGTTTGTGAACGGATGTTTCTTGTTCCAAATTCGTAGTCCTCGGATAGATCTTTCTAACGAGGTATGGTATGCGTCAAACGGAGATCGTATGCCAAAGTTACGCCCCTGGGAAGTTGAAACACCAATTTACCCAAACGGGGCCCATAGTTTTGGCGCTTCATCTCCTAGGGTTAGGGTTTTGGCTGTTTAGGATTTCCCATTGTTTCTAAATAATAAATAGGCCCTCCAGCCTCATTGTAACTCAGTTCAGAGGCCTGTAGCCGCCACATCTCTTCTCAGAGATAGCTACCAGCGCCCTAGCTAGTTTTATTTCCATTCTGTCTGTAAGCAAATTTTAGTTCTTTGATATTAATGAAATGAAGTGTTATTTCCGCTGTTTCTTTGTATTTATGGTTATATGTTTATTCTGTTGCGTTTCTGCATAAATCTGGATCAGTGGTATCAGAGCTCCCCGGTACAGTTCATTGTCGACAATGGGAGCCAAAAGAACTTCATTTCAGCGGACGTCGTGAAGCGGTTGGGCTTATCAACCACAGTTCACCCACATCCATACACCATCGGGTGGCTTCACCAAGGACGAGATCTCTGCGTCAGGCAGCAATGCCGGCTTCCCTATAGCATCAAGCCCTTCACGGATGAGGTATTATGTGACGTTGCTCCTATTGATGTTTATGATGTATTATTAGGACAACCATACTTGTGGAAGCGTCATGCTGTGTATGAGTCTTGGCCTCGCGCTGTTATTGTTACTTTGGGAAATAAGTTGTACAGGATACCAGAGGTACCACCTCCTGCCGCTATCTCTTTGGTTACTGCAAAACAATGCATTAAGCTCATTTCCCAAACCAGGAAATTCGTTTCCCTGATGATCCGCCCCCAGGGCAAGAAGAAGACTGTGGCCACGACCTCCAGACAGGGCTCCTCTGCACGACAAAAACAAAAGGATAAGGTTGTGGAGGAGTACGGGGACATCTTCACCTCACCCACAGGGGTTCCTCTGCACTGTCAGAACAAACACCCGATTGATCTGACCCTAGGTGCGCCACTACCCAATGGACCGATCTATCGGCGCTCTGTTCTGGAGAATGATGAAATCAAGAGGCAGATTCAGGAGCTGTTGAAGAAAGGTCACATCCGACCAAGTTCATTGCCCTGTGGGAGCCTGATTGTGTTGGTACAGAAGAAGGATGGGACATGGAGACTCTGTATTGACTATCGGGCGCTGAACAAGATCACTGTTTGGAATAGGTACCCGATGCCACGGATTGATGACTTTCTGGACCAACTCAAGGGTGCAAAATATTTCAGCAAGATCGACTTGAAGTCTGGGTATCACCAGGTACCAATTGAACCCTCCGATGTGTGGAAGACTACCTTCAAAGCCAAGGAAGGCCTTTTCAAATGGTTGGTCATGCCTTTCTTTCATGAGGATGATGGACTTCTTGCGGCCATTCACCAACTCATTTGTAATGGTGTACTTGGATGACATTATGATCTTCAGTCAGACTTGGGAAGAGCACCTTAACCACATCCGACAAGTCCTCCAAACACTGCAGCAACACAAGTTGTGTGCCAATTTGGAGAAGTGCACTTTTGGCATGGCCCAAGTTCAATATTTGGGATACATTATTGATGAAAGGGGGGTGCATGTGGATCCAACCAAGATCCAAGTCATTTGGGATTGGCCAGCCCCAACCACTATAACATAGCTTCGCAGCTTTCTGGGTCTTGCTAATTTCTACCGTAGGTTCGTGTTGGGATTGTCTCATATCACTTGACCCTTGAGTCAAGTCACCAAGGGAGGAGCGAGAGCAAAATTCTTTTGGTCGGAACCTCAACAGAAGGCGTTCACAGAGTTGAAAAATCGCCCCTGTTATGCTCTAGTGCTCACATTACTAGACTTGCAACAACCATGTGAGATCGAGACAGATGCCTCTGACTATGCTATTGGGGCAGTTCTTACTCAACAGGGACATCCAGTGGCATATCACAGTGAGACATTGTCTGACACAGTTCGCAAGTATCCCACTTATGACAAAGAAATGTATTCCATTGTACAAGCTTGTCGACAATGGAAGCATTACATTTTGGGGAAGGAAACAATCATCCACACAGACCACCGACTCCTACAGTTCATACAGACACAAGGGAAGTTGCAGAATGATTGCCATCAGAAGTGGTCCACATATCTGCAACAGTTTCATTTGAACATCAAGTATAAGAAGGGTAGCACCAATAATGTTGCAGACTGCCTCAGCCGACTACCGATCATGGCGCTCACAACTGTTCTCAACTCTTGTGGGCATACAGACACAAGGGAAGTTGCAGAACGATCACCATCAGAAGTGGTCCACATATCTGCAACAGTTTCATTTGAGCTTCAAGTACAAGAAGGGTAGCACCAATAATGTTGTAGACTGCCTCAATCGACCACCGATCATGGCGCTCACCACCGTTCTCAACTCTTGTGGGCATGAGACTTCTGGTTGGCCGCTTCTCTACGAGAGCAACCTAGAATTCAACCACACTTACAAGGCACTCTTGGGGGGTACACAAGTTCCAAATTTTCACCTCCAAGATGCACTTTTATGTCACCTGGGACACCTTTGTGTTCCTTCAAGCGAGCGTGCCAAGATGATACGGGAAGCACACTACAGTCGAGTCGCTGGGCATTTCGGGGTTGAGAAAACAGTTGCAGTGCTACAAAAGTATTTCTATTGGCCGAACCTTCGAAAGGATGTTGGGAAGCACATCAAATCCTGCACTGCCTGTGCCATTGCCAAACCGACCATCAAGAAGCAAGGCCTATATACTCCGCTACCTACCCCTAGTCGACCTTGGGAATCCATCTCCATGGATTACATGTCGGGCCTGCCTTATACTAAGCATGGAAATGACTGTGTTTTTGTGGTCGTCGACAGATTCTCAAAGATGGCCATTATGGTGGCCTACAAGATGAATATCACAGCAGAAGCCACTGCTAAGCTCTTCTTTGAACGAGTGTTGGTGCACTTTGGGATCCCACAGTTTATCATATCAGATTGGGATAGCAGGTTCCTCAGCGCATTTTGGTTCAGCCTCTGGTCAATGTTGGACACCAAGCTCACCAAGTCCACAACTTTCCATCCCCAAACAGATGGACAGATAGAGGTCGTCAACATAATGATTATACACATTCTGCGCATGTACAATTCAAAGCATCCACGCACATGGGACGAGAGCCTCCCCTATGTACAACATAGTTATAATCGGGCTCTCCACAGTTCAATCGGCCATAGCCCCTTTCAGGTGGGCTTGGGATTCCAGCCACTATGTCCCATTGACGTAGCCATGCTATTTGCGGCTACTCAGGCCGATTCGGCTCATTCCAGTGTGAAGTTGACAAAGCAAATAGCTTCATCGAGCGCATTTAACACATCCGCCAACAGGTTCATGAAATATTGGACAAAGCCAATGCTAAGTACAAGCAATGCCATGATCAACATCGGATGCCACACAACTTCCAGGTGGGCAACAAAGTATGGCTACATTTGCAGAAGGAGCGCCTCACTGGACCCCACCGCAAGCTTCGCTCGATCTGATATGGGCCGTACACCATCACCAAGGCTGTAGGAATCTGGATCATAAACACTAACCACCGATCATGTTAACTCCTGCCATTTGATTTAAATTTAAAACAATCCACGACATTTCTGTGGTCCCCACGACTCCACGTCACAATTCCCTCGACCAATCACGTGTTATCGCAAGCCTTTGAGGCCTACGTCACCGTGCCATGTTACAAGCCGTTGACCAATCGGAGGCGTATTGCACGGTTTAGTGCTTACATCAGCAACTCTCCAAAACTGCGCAATAAGGAGGACCCACCATCGCCAAGTCGTCAAGCGCTCGGCCAATAGCGGCGTTTCGCATAGTTCTGATGCCCAGTCATTGGGCTGGCTTATCGATGCGAGAAAGCCTATCGCATGGTTTAAAAAAAGGTTTTGTATTATGTTTGAAGTCTGCGAAATGTAATAAGGTTTTAGAACCTTGGTTTAAATGTTTTTGTTATATACGCCGCGCCAGTTTTATTTTATTTAAAACTTAGGTTAAATGTTTTATGATATATATTGTAAACATGAATGTTTACAATATATATAAACATATGTAATAGACAACAATATATTTAGTGACTGTGTGTAAGTGAATACATATGCCGAGAGCAGAAAACAGAGTGTGAGCGAGAATGTGTGAGACAGTAAGCTTGAAGAGTGCTGCGTGTGTAGCAGCCAGGAGCAATTTTTTTTGTAAATCCAAAACATCATAGTTCTGAGGGAAGAATTTTTATATTGTAACAGTCTTGCATCATTTACATGAAATAGAGTTTTTACTCCATCTCTGTGTGCATATTACTTTATTGTTATCTTTGTGTTAGAAGAGGAACTTTTGTTTCCTCACTATTGTTATTCTCTCTATTCAATGAGCGGGTAATAAACTTGTTTATCGTCATCAATGATGGGATAATTTTGTTGCGTTCAACATACTAGTATGTTGCATTAGCGTAATACAAAGCAATTTTCAGACACTAGCAGACTCCCTTTAAAGCTATGCTATATTCGTATGTTTCAACTTTCAATTCATTTGATTCTTCCCTTGAAGAAGTAAACCAACAGTTTGTTTATCTTTGCTAATTGTATTTTGTTTCCTCACTTCTTCCACCCTCCGTACCACAGTATGTAAATCCGAAGTTGTGTTTGTCATTGCACCGGATCCATATTAATTTCCTTGGTTCTTATTTTTTCCTTTGAAAATGCATTTTTAGATTTTGATCCTAGGAATGTCTTTTATGCATGTTAATTTACGTTCATCTTATGTTAGCAGGTGGTGGGGGGAATCTAAGACACACAGTGGTACGTTCGCTGAGTTTGAAGCTAATTTTCTTGAATTGTAATCCCCAATTTATTTGTGAAATTTGCTCTTTTGTGCTATCATTTTGGAGAGGAATTGCTTACACTGTTTGGGGCTTTCAACTTAATTATTTGTAATGGTTTGGACAGATGGAAAAGGTCTAGGAACTTCACTTGCAACACTTACAATGGGGCAAGTGTCGTTGATTATGTGATTTGTTCACAAAGCTTGATAGAAAAGATAGACAAAGTTAAGATTGGAGAGAATAATTGGGACTTAAAATCAGACCATAACCCAATTTATATGAGTTATCAAGGGTAGAAGAAATGCAACATAAGAGAAAAACCCAATGCTCTCGACAATCACTACCAAGGGGCAAAATTCTTCTAACACAAAAAATTCTACCATCTTCAAGACAATGCTAGAGAGATTAATTCAAAAAGAGAAAACTGGTTTCCAAAGCTTCAATAGTCATAAGTTAATAAATATAATTCAAAGGGCACTTGAGAAGTGCAAAAGAGCAAAAAATAGGAAATCAGAATCAAATTGTTTTCTGTAAATGCTTGGTTTGATGAGGATTGCAAAATGGCAAGGAGAACCTTGAAAAACACTGACAAGGAGAAGATGAATGTAAAACCATATAAGTAATACTAAAAAGGAAAAAAAATGAGTTCATGTAAACAAGGCGAGATGATTTAATATATCTAGGCAAGAATAACCCAAGAAGTAAATGAGTACAAATGCCTCAGGATTGATTTCAACAACAAACTTAATTGGGAGGACTGTTGAAAGAAGAGAATCTTAGGAGGGTGGAAAGCATTATATGCTTTTCAAAACAGATGCAGAGAGGAAAAATTATGGGATTGGAAAATGATTAAAGTGCTTTTTGGACTCCTAGTTTGTCCAGTGATGCTATAAGGGTGTGAATTATGGGCTAGCAACACCCCTGTCTCAAAATTGAAGCAAATTGAGAAAATCCAAAAACGCTTGATCATGAGAAAGTTCAAAATAAAAAGTTCGGTACCTTATGAGATAATGTTGAGTGAAACAGTAGCAACTCCCATCGAAGCAATTTATATGGTGCGGTCATAAGATATCTAAAAAGAATTGGGAAAATGAGAGTAGGTAGATGACCTAATGTTATCTTCAAGGAAGACATGAGTGAAGGAAAGAAAACATGGATGAGAAAAAACTACACATGGATGCAAAAATGGAATATCTACCTCAATGCTTGTCCAACAAATAGCAAGGAGCTAAATACTTTTGTTTTAGAGAAGTTTCATAAACATGTATGGGGAAAAGAGTTGGGTAGAAAGAAGTACTACATTAAAGAATTCAACCCTACGCATGATGTCCAACAGAAAGAGTACATTGGAGCTAACATTCCGTGGAGGGAAAAGGTTCTTATTGCTCAATTAAGAACCAAATTGCACGATCTTTGGTGTGAAATAGGACAATGGAAAATGCCTAAAGAAGAATTTTTTGTATTGGCTTGAACACAAAAAGAAAACATTTTGAAGTAGGTATTTTTATTTATTTATTTTTAAAATTATGTATTTCTTAGATTCTATTAATTTTAGTAAATAGGGGTCTGCGAGTGGGGCTTTAATCCCTGCATTTCAGAAGATATAAAAAGTAAAGTTTATTTTGGCATCCTTACGTTAACATGCTTGTTTTTTTTTTTTTTTTGAATAACGAGGTGCATTAAGGCTAGCAACTAAATAGATCCTTTTGACACATCAAATTTCTAAAAAATACACAGATCAGAACATACATTCGATATCTTGATAGCCTTAACAAAACAGGAGTTTGAAGTTGGCCTACATGTGGCCAATCTTACATATGTACACAAGAAACTAAATATGACACTGATGGATGCTTCCTTTTGCTATTTGCCCCACGTTAGATTGAGGCGAGCCAAGACCTTCGATTTCCATAGAATCATGACGCTGATGGATTGATTCTTCGTTCCAGATTGCTTTGATGGGACCTACGCTGCACTGGCTGTGGGGATGGTGACAGGGTAGAGGGGGACAAGTTTCTGGACAGCTAGAGCACACCCCAAAATTTTCAAGGGCCGATAGGTTGGGGACAAGTGAGGCAACTAATTTTTATATTTATTAAAAAATAAAAAATAAAATAAAATTTAGTGATTCAGGGTAAATATGAATAATAAATTAAAATATTGAAATTAGAACTATTACTAATTTTGAAATTCAAATTACAAAATAAAATACTAATACTATCTAATCATCATTGTTCATCACAAAAACAAATCTTGTTATTATTGCCTATTGTCAAGAACTTAGTAGTACTACTATTATTTTGCTTCAACATACAATCTACTACTTTCTACATAATCATCTTATGATGATCGTCATCAACTTTCAATGAGATAGGCAAGATAAATTTGAAATTTAAATGCCATGTAAATTAGATTATAAAGCATATACCTTGGTGTATAGGATAATCTAGCATCAAATGTCATGCATGATTTTTATCTCTTATATTTGGTGGTCACTATTCATTTTTAGTGATTGAAAGCTTCCATAGTTTATTCATATTGGTAGAGAATTCCGGAATAGAACTGTGTAGACGTGTGTGTTGTCCAACGTTTTGGATGGTAAACATGAATGATACATTAAAATATAAAAATTAGAATTATTACTAATTTTGAAATTCAAATTACAAAATAAAATACTAATACTATCTAATCATCATTGTTCATCACAAAAACAAATCTTGTTAACATTGCCCATTGTCAAGAACTTAGAAGTACTACTATTATTTTGCTACAACATACAATCTAATATTGTCTACATAATCATCTTATGATGATCCTCAAGATAAATTTGAAATTTAAATGCCATGTAAACTAGATTATAAAGCCTATACTCTGGTCTATAGGATGATCTAGCATCAAATGTCATGCGGTATTTTTATCTTTTATAGTTGGTGGTCACTATTCATTTTGAGTAGAGAATTCCATGGTAAAACTGTGTAGACGTGTGATTTGTCCAACGCTTTGGATGGTTTCTCCATCCATCGTCAAGGACCAAATGTGAGTGTTGAGAGTAAACTCTTAATAAGAAGATTTCTGGGTGATGGATAATGATCACAAAAAATAGTAATATTTGACCAATTGATTAATATTTGAAAACAATGATTGAACTATTAGGAGAGATTGTTACAGACTAAGCTAGTATTGGAAGAACCTTAATAACTTTAATAGGGAGGATGGTTACAGAGTAAGCAAGTCTTTGAAGCTTCTCATCCACCATCTTACCCTTTGAGTCTTGACTCTATCCCACCCCTCGCCTCTCCCTTATCTAATCCTTTCCTTTATGATTGATCTCTCTCCTAATAGTTCAATCATCGTCAATTATAATTAAGTCAATACTTAGTCATTATTTTATACAATTCAATTATATTCGTTATCATTTAATACAATCTAACTAATACCCTTAACTGTTTTTATACATTTCATCACATTTTTTCCCCCTTCTAATACCCAAATCTAATCTAATCGTTAATGAAAATCTCATTTAAAGTATTCTTTTCAAATATTAATCAATTGGTCAAATACTCTCAAGACCCGCTTTGGTCCTTGATGATGAATGGAGTAACCATCTGAAATGTTGGACGGATCACGTGTCTACATAGTTCTATTTCGGAATTCTCTACCACTATCATTTTGTTAGATAATATTTAATGCTGTAGAGGTAGTTGAATTTTTAAAACCATTTTATATTCAATTATTTTTATAACACAATAATATAAAGTTAATTGAATTTAAAATTATTAAATATTAAACGATTTTCTCATATAAAGGTAGTGGAATATAACACTACTTTATATTTAACTATCTACTTTTATTTTACTCATTTCAACAAATAATATTGTAACATTTTAAATCAAATTCTAATTGCTAATTTAAAAAGATAAATTCTAATTGCTTTACGTGGCCGCCGCCTAAAAGTTTTCTCGACTCTTCGTCTTAAGCACTACATGAGATATTATATAGCATCCTAAACACTTTAGAGTGTGGTTATCACTCTTTACAAAAGTGGAGACATCAATAATCCCTCTAATTACCAAACTATTATGTTCAATCCTCTTCTTGGGAAATTGTTTGGGAGTATGTTGCAGCATAGAATCAACAATTTAGCGGAAAAAGAGGGTAAAAGAGGTAAAGGGCAAGTTGGTTTTAGGCCAAGGCACTCTACCATTGATCATTGCATCACTCTTAGCCACTTCATCGAAAATTTTTGGGACGTCCCGAGCGAGGAGGCCTTTTGTTGCTTTGTTGACTTCAAGAAAGCTTTTGTTGCTTCGTTGACTAAGGAAGGCTTTTTAAAATGCTTTGTTAGTGACATTGGGGTTAGGTAGGGGTGCCCCCTTTCCCCCACGCTTTTCGGTTTATATATTGATAAGCTCGAAGAATGGGTGAAAAAAACTAGTGGAGAGGGTGTTCAATTAGCAAACATGTGGTGAAGCTGCTTTTGTATGCAGACAATCTTATTCTAATTACAAAATATGCTCATGGTTTCAGAGAGAATGTGAAGGCATTAGAGATTTTTTGTCATGAGGTGGGGATGCAGGTAAACACCAGCAAAACTAAAGTCACGATCTTCTCTTTGAAGCAGAAAAAACAAGAAGTTAGCTTTATTTTTGAGGGAAAAGCCTTGGAGATAGTGGAAGAGTACAAGTGCCTAGGAATTGTTTTTCACAATAGGCTTAGTTGGAAGACACACATAACTAAAAGGATTCAAGGGGGATGGAGGGATTCTTACCTTCTTTATAATCGATGTAGGAAAGTAGAATTATGGGATTGGAAAACCAAGAAACTCTTTTTGGATTGTTAGTTTTGGAAAACCAAGAAACTTTTTTTGGATTGTTAGTTACTCTAGTTATCCTTTATGGGTGCGAAGTTTGGGGGAGAAACATGTCAGATCACAAATAGAGACAAGTAGAAAGAATTCAAAAACACCTAATCATTAGTAACCTCAAAGTCAAATAAAAAAATCCCATATGAGATCATGCTGGTAGAAGTTGGTTTGTTTCTGATGGAAGCTTTATCAATCATTCGTTTGTTAACATATTCCAAAAAAGGTGGATGGCATGGATGAACACCATTGGCCCAAGTTGATTGTGGTAGATAAGTTAAAGTGTAGGAAGAGAACATGGAGGAAGAAAAATGACAAGTGGATGAGAAAATGGGGAATCAATTAGCAGGATTGTCCTAATTCTAATGTGGATATAAAAATTTGGGTGCTGGAAAAATTTATGATTTCCATGTGGGAAAAACATGTTGGCTGTCAAAAAATGATAAATGTCAATAACTTCAACCCAACATGGTCGCATGATGAAAAGACCTATTTGAGTGCCGCAACCCGTGGCTTATCGTTTGGCCTTGCCCAATCATATCCGTGTACACAACGTCTTTCATGTATCATTATTAAAACGATACATACATGACCCAAAGCATGTAATCCATTGGCAAAGTATTCAGGTAGGATATGAGTACAGGACTTGATTTGAAATGTTTAAGTTTATGAGAAATTAATTCAAAGTTTGCTGATTGTAGGTTGAATTGGACGATGAATTTTTGGTCAAGCCTCAATGTATAATCGATCAGAGAGAAATCATGCTCCAGAAACGAGAAATCACCCAAGTTAAGGTGCAGTGGAAGCACTTTGGCCCGGATGAAGCTACCTGGGAGGACGAAGGTTTTGTTTAGGATGCTTACCCAGAACTATTTGCTAGAAAAGAATGAGAACACCGAGGACAATGTTCACTTCTAGGGGGGGAAGTTGTAACAGCTGGCTTAAGTGCTAATTGATGATTATGTTATGTTGTTAAGATATTAAGACATTAATTGTTATTTTATTTGGAAACAATACATTATGAACATAAATTATTTTTTATTAAATAAAATTAATTATGGAAGTGATTTTCATAAAAGAATAATAGACTGATGGTAAAAATTAATTCAAGAACTGAGAGTTAGTTGGACAAAATTAGTTCAAACAATTACCCCAACCTTTGAGGATAAAGGCATAATTCGAGTGAGGGAGGGGGGTTCTGTTGGATAAATGGAGAAGGAAATTGTGAGAGAAGAATTCCCGAGCTGGCGGTGACTAGTGGAATTACTCAGATTCTTGAGAATGTCCTGAAGTCTCTTCCAGAATCTGTCAACTCACATAGCTCAGACTTGGAGCACGGGGGAGAGACGAGGACATGATTTCCTCTCTCGAGGTAGGGAGGACAACATCAATCAGAAATTGAAAGACAGATAAGTTTATTTGTCACTGGAATTATTAGTTTGGTTATGAAAGAAATTGACAATTTGTATGTTGTGAATTTTGTAAGAATTACAGTATGTGTTTTTACAAAATAGGTTTGCTAGTTAGAATTAACTCAAACACTATTATCTACACGACAGAGAACTGTTAACACAGAGCCCTTAAGGCGAGGTTCTATGTAGGTTGTTTTTTGTATCTATGATATTACACGGACAAAATGGTCCAACCATTTTTAGTGATAAAACAACAACGAGAAAAGAAAATACGAATAGAGCCATGCAGAATATATATATATATATATATATATATATATATATATATATATATATAATTTGAGTACTGTGATTAAAGATGCATGCTTTTAAACTTAAATATATATGTTAATATAGAACAAGAAAGAAGACTAGACTTTGGTATGGAAAGAAATAACACTTTGCTTTGCAATGTTAATTCTGTAATTCAAAGAAAATAAGCTACAAAACTCTTTCTTGGTTCATAAAGAATTAGCAACAGTAATGCTAGACAAAGACATAATAAAATAGAGACAAATTGAATATTATAATAACAAAGCCAGAATGAAGCATGTCCACTGTATAATATATTTTTTGTGAAAAACCAGAAATGTTATATTCTGTACTAAGTACCCCGGTAGTCCAAAAGATAATAGTAAAATAATAAATATATACCAGTGCTGGTGGCACCAACTTTCATGACATTGTTGCTACAGACATAACAGATATGGTACAACAAGAAGCTCATAAAGATGAAATGTATAACACTTAAATTACATACAAAATTCTAGAGCAAGAAATGTTCCATTATAAATTATGACGCAAACTAAGAACGCCTCACCTAGTGAAGAAGAACTCATTAAAATTACAGCTTAAAACTTGGTGTTTCCGAGGGCTTACGCCGAGACCTCATGAAAACGCGCATAGGGAAAGGCTAAAATTTTAATAGCACAACTAAGGCTAAAAAACATTTTAATAGCGCATATTAGATTGCCTGAAGGTTACATACTCTTTTTGTAACAGTCCTAGCTACAATGAAAGGGGTGGTGTTATCTACAAACATAATGGTTACTTGGTATGTTTAAAAGAGTCTTATCGAATATGGTTTTCCTCCAGCCAACTAAGGACTAGATCCCATATTACTAAGGACTAGAAATTTGGTTTTCCTCTAGCCAATTAGGTGCTGACAAGTGTCGAATGGTGGTTGGCCCAAATTTCTGATTTGTTGGCAGATTTTGGTTGGTTGTGGACAAACAAATGGGATTCTGACACGTGGCTAGCCTGGAGGTTGCCGCGTGCCCCTCCTAAAGGAAGAAGTTTGGTTAAGTCCAAGGTCGAAATTTCATATATGTTATGGTGCAAAAATGTATTATGGTGGATGGGTGGAGGTTAGGCTCGACCCCACGACCTTCCCCACACAATGCACACAACCTACCAACTCTTCTACAACGTGGGTCTTAACATATATGACAACACACACATATTTGAACTCTAATAAAGGTTTGGAAGGAGGGAAATGGGGGCTAGCCCCAACGCTCGGTCCACTGGACTACGCGCATGGCCAAAGGTGGGAGGCCAATGCTAATGCATAGAATTAAACGCATTAAAACGGTTTTATACCACTAAACTATGGTTTATATGCGTTAATCCTTCATTAATGTCATATTAGTTTAAACGCGCTTAGCGCGCTAACTACCATTTAAACCATGCTTATCCACTAATTAACTGCGCTTAACTTGGCAGTTAGATTGGTGGAGTCCGGCAGGTCGCGAGCGCCTCCGAAGCAGAGTGGAGTTAACTGGAGTTTCTCCAGATTTAGTGGAGCTTTCCTATGAGAAATTGAAGAAGCCATAACTTTGGCATATTTCGACCAAATTAGGCTAAAAAAGAGTCAATCCTAGATGATTTGGATGCTCTAAGAATGATGGTGTAGGTTGCAGATGCAAAGGAGCACTTGTGTATGTGATTTTTCCACTTTGAATATTAAAGAATCCTAGGGTCACCAGGAGAGGAGGCCATGTCTAGATCACCTGAAGACCATTTGTAGAGCCAAAAGAGGCTACCTAGGGGTTTTTGGGTCTTCTGAATCTATTGGAGTAGGTTTCAAAGCCATTGGAGCATTGTAGGTGCATGTAATCAGATAATTTACCATTGATCCAAAGAGGGAAAAGCCATTGAAGTAGGTCCATGGAGATGTAGCCCAGGAGGGGTGAACTCCATTATCAGCGCTGTGTAATGTGTTATTTCTTTGCAATTTATTTGATGTACACGAGTTTTTAAAATCTAATTTAATTAATGAAATTCTCATAAAAGATACACAAACTTGACCATAAAGCCTCTTAAAACTTGCTAATTTGAGACGATCCTTAAGCACACTTTTATTTAACTGATGCAGAAGCTAGCACAACAAAACTAGTTTGTCCATATTCAGATCAATTGGTATCATAGCACAGTTTAGCTCATTATAGCCCTGAGATATTTTTTCCAAGGTTAGATAGATATAATTAGCTATTGGTTTTGTACTGTGCAAGGAGAATTTCACTGTGTGCAAGTTTATGTGTATCTCCTAAAGAGAAGTTCAAGGTTGAGGACTCAGCTCTCAAATCACAACAAAGAAGCTTTTTATTGTGCAAGTGTGATGGCAGTGTCGTCAAGTCCTGTTTCTAGTCAATCTTCCTTAGCAAGACTCTTTGATAAAGAGATGTTGTAGAAGATCTTCATCATGAGAGATATGGTGCAAGAGATGTATGAAGATAAGAGGGAGAGCATTATACTTCAAGAGCAGTTGATGGCCATGAAGGAAGAGAAGCAAGAGCTTCTTGAAAAGATGCATGTGATGGAGACTCAACTCCATATTGCAAATGAAAACCTAGCAAGGTTTCATGAGATGGAGACTCAACTCCATGATGCCTAGGAAACCTTAGCCAAGTATGTGCATGAAAAAGAGGTATGAAAATCAAGTTTATCTTCTATTTCTTCTCAAAATGAATGTGTAGGTGATTTTGAAAGACACACTAGAGGAATAGGGTCCAAATTATTGATGAAAATGGGCTATGAAGGTAAAATATTGGGAAGACATGCATAAGGCATAGTTGAGCCAATTGTTGTTCAGGAAAGGCCTAAGTATTTGGGTCTTGGTTATGGAAAACATGATGGAGAATGCTCCAAAGCCAAGGAGGCACACAAAGGTGTTATAAGAAGGACTTTCATTGCATGTTCATTACCTCAAGCTTGTAAAGTTTGTGTTCATGAGGAATACAAAATTTTTACACCCACTTTGCAAGAAGATGCTCATAAGCATGCAACTAAAGGAAATGACAAACAAGAAGATGTTGAAAGCTCTAAGGTCATTGAAGCCATTGTTGGTATTCCGAAGAGAGCCAATATCTCATCAAATTTACCTCCTCAAGAAAGCGACAAAGGTGAATGTGCAAGGTATAAATATGCCTTTAAACAAGTTGTGTTTGATTATGACAAACATGGTAAATCCTCACATAATATTTGGATAAAGTTTACATGTTAATTTTGTTGTTTGAATAACCATATTATTTCGAGTTGTTGGAAGAAGTTTTCCATACATAGGAAACTTTCAAAACAAAGGAGGCAGAAAGCCAAAGGTCCATTGGATAATGCAAACCATGTTGAAAAGAAGATGCAATTATTTTTCACTCATTGCCATAAATAGGGTCATCTTGTAGACAAGTGTTGGACTTTGTATCCAACAAGTCGTCCACGACATTTGAAAGGTGGAAAGAGATCTTGACAAGAATGGAAAAGAAGATTCCATAATCAATGTGGGTTAGGATGATTCACATGATGAAGTGCAACTGAAAGAAGCACCATTGAAATGGTTTGGAAAGGGATGGTTATATTTCTTAACCAATTAAGGCCCTGCATTTATTTTGATGATTGATGCAAATCTTGCCTTATTGATGCATTTATTTTCCAATTGAATGAATTTCTTTTATCTTCAAAGTATGTTGCATATTGCATGAAGCATGATGTTGGAAAAGTAGAGTTATGTTGACTCACTTAAATGCAACAAAGATGACAATTTGTAGTTGCAATTTTCATGTGAATGCATTTGTTTTTCTCTAGAATGTATGTTGCACGTTTACGCCAGGAAGGTGTTTGAAAGTGGAGTATGTTGACCAAATTTGCTGCAACATACCAAAGGTCGAATTGGGTCTAAAATTTATCATTTTAGATCTTTAAATACTTGTACATGCAAATGGGATTCGTGTACTTGTGATTGTACTTGCGAGAGACTTGAGAATTATATACATGCATGAGAGTCTGTGTGTGAACAATGGAATTGTTGATAGTTTCATTGTGCTTGAAGATGCATGAGTGATCGACTTGTGTTGGTTGATTGCTTTGTTTATCATGTATGTTTGTCAACTTGAGAGTGTTAAACATTTGCACATGCATGAGTGTTGACTTGTGTTGGTCGATTGTGTGTTACATGCATGTCATATCGACTTGGAATAGCTGATTTTGTCTCCAAAGATGAAAGGGAGATGTTGACGAATTGTTTCACGAGATGTGAAATTCTTGTTCTTTTGAGAAAAGAATTGTCAAGTTGTTGTACATGCTTTTGTTTGACTTGAGAGTTAGTTGTTTGAAGAGGCATTTTTTCTCGACTTGTGTTTGGTCGATGGATTTGTACACCAAGTTGTAAAAATTCATGGCGATGTTCACAGGATGTGACATTTTTTTGCTTTGAAGGAGAAAAAGGAAGAGGTCGTCAAGTTATGTTTCTTGCATGATGTGTTTTTTCAAATTAATGGTTTTTCTTGTGACAAGATGTCTCAAGATTTTTGGAAGGTCCACTCTTGAGCGAGAGGCTTATGATTAGCCTTCATTCTCAAATCATGGCATGAGCAACATGTCAATACTGGAGGATGATGGAATCAAGAAGCAGAAAGTGGACAAGATGCCAAAAAGATTGCAGCCAAAACAACAACCATTGTAGACCATTTGATTTGTTGACACCAAGAGGCGAATGCATTCTTCTAGATGTGGAATTTGGAACTGTGGAGGTAAAAAGAATGGTCATTTCTTTTCTTGTTATTACTGATGTTGGAACTTATTTATGTAGTACTCTCAGACGGGCTTAACTTGGAAAGTGGTTTCCAAGGAGAAGCTTGCATCAAATGAATGTGTGTGAAAATGAGGAACAAGATTCTCAATGGGAAGGCCATCAGTTAGTTTTCCAAGCACCGAAGGATCAATTTGGTACAACAAGGTGTTTAATGAGTCAACAAGTGTTGGATTGGTTTAGCAACAAACGAAGGACATTGGTTGAAGTGCCAAGCCATTTTCAAGGTAAAGCATGTCAATGAACCCAAGTGGTTGTCATGGAGATTTTTCCAAGTAGAATCAAGTTGATATAGCCTGGGAAAGAGAAGAGTATTCAACTCTCATTAGGTAACCATCTTTTGTGGGTCCAAAGGCCTATCAATGGAAATGAGTGACCAGAAGTTAAATTGGGGGAAAAAATTTGCTAATACTTCAAAGTGCTCATAATCGCTCCAACCAGAATGATCAGGTAGGTCTCGTTTCCAGGAATCCCGCGCACTTCGTTTCATCGAAAAATGCCTCCGTATGTGAAAGTTAGAGCTTGTTGTTCGCTTTGCAAAATAGGCGAATTTAAAAAAAAGGTCAAACAAGGTCAAAGGGGTCAAAATTTTGGTTTTCCTCCGGCCAATGGGGTGATGGAAAGTGTTGAATGTTGGTTGGCCCAAATTTCTGGTTCATTGGCAGTTTTTGGTTGGTTATGGACAAACCAATGGGACGCTGACACGTGGCTAGCCTAGAGGCCGCCATGTGCCCCTCCCAAAGGCAGAAGTTTGGTTAATTCCAAGGTCGAATTGCATATATGTTATGGTGCAAAAATGTATTATGGTGGACGGGCGGAGGTCGGGCTCGACCCCACGACCTCCCCCACACTACACACACAACCTACCAACTCTTCTACAATGTGGGTCTTAACATATATGGCAACACACACATATTTGAACTTTAATAAAGGTTCGGGTAGAGGGAAATGGGGGCCAACACCAACACTCGGTCCACAGGATCACGCGTACTACCAAAGGTGAGAGGCCAATGCTAATGCACGGAATTAAATGTATTAAAATAGTTTTATACCACTAAACTATGGTTTATACGCACTAATCCTTCATTAATGTTGGATTTGTTTAAATGCGCTTAGCGCGCTAACTACCATTTAAACCATGCTTATCCACTAATTAATTGCGCTTAAATTGGCAGTTAGATTGGTGGAGTCTGCCAAATTTGACGCTACCTCTAGAAATAGTGGATTTAACTGGAGTTTCTCCAGATTTAGTGGAGGTTTACTAGGAGAAACTGAAGAAGCAATAAATTTGGCATATTTCGACCAAATTAAGCTCAAAAAGAGTCAATACTAGATGATTTGGATGCTCTAAGCATGATGGTGTAGGTTGCAGAGGTAGATGAGCACTTATGTACGTGATTTTCCCACTTTGAATATTAAAGAAGCTTAGGGCCACCAGGAGAGGAGGCCATGTCCAGATCACCTGAAGACCATTTGTAGAGCCAGAAGAAGCTACCTAAGGGTTTTTGGGTCTTTTGAATCCAATGGATTAGGTTGAAAATACATTGGAGCACTTTAGGTTCATGTAATTAGAGAATTGACCATCAATCAAAAGAGGGCTAAGCCATTGAAGCAGGTCCACGAAGATGTAGCCCACAAGGGGTGAACTCTATTATCAACTTTGTGTAATGTGTTTGATGTGTGTTATTTATCTACAAATTATTTGTTGTACATGAGTTTTTAAAAGCTAATTTACTTAATGAAATGTTCATAAAAGATACATAAACTTGACACACAAACCCTCATAAAACTTGCTAATTTGAGACAATCCTTAAGCACACTTTTATTTAACTAATGAGGAATCTAGCACAACAAAACTAGTTTTTCCATATTCAGATCATTATGGAAAGTTTTAATATGTAATGAAAAATTCAAGAACAAAAGTGGAACATAATAAAATGGAGGAATATTCACAAAATATCATTGTTGTAGTGAAAATCAAAGAAAATAGAGATAAGGAATATAAATACATTGTATTGATTCCAAGATCCATAAAAGCATTTTTATCTTTCTTCATGAACTTTTTAAAAGTGTGCACACTTTTAAAAATTATATTCTTTTTTTACAATTAGCATACTAATCAACCGATGTTTTGGAGATTTCTTAGAAGGAACCTTTATTTTATCATACATAATTTTCAAAGACACAATGGAATGCAACAAAGAACATAAAAGAAGTGCAACTATGCAAGTTCATAGTCTAGAAAAGGGATTTAGGAAAGAAATGTGAAATGCAAAATTTAAATTTCATAAGACTTAGATTCAAATATATGTATATCAAAATTATCGATGCACCAACAAGTAAGAATGGTTGGCCATAAAAAAGATGGAATTAATAGTCCAATTTATTAGTGTACTAATTATTGTTTTCTTCTTCAAAGCATGGACAACTTAATATGAAAAGTGAATATAATATCTTGGATTTATAAATGTTATATATGTTTATGATTGAATTCATTATTTTTGAACATTTATTTAATTTAAATTTTTCTCCTTGAATTTAGAATAACATTGTCCATTGTATTTATGATTATTCCAAGGTTTTTTTTTGAAATATCTGTAGCAACTCAAAAATAAATGAGCTTATCATATATGTACTATGGTTATAAGAGAACATTGTTCCGCATTTCATGTAATAGCATAGACAATTTGCAACAACCTAAAAGTATATTACAATAAAGTAAAACTAAAAATTTAGGCAAATTATTTTTGATATGTAATAATGATTGTCATAAATTTATCATATCATCACTTGTGTATTCATATGCACATGATTGTAACTCAATAACATGAAAGATAACAACATGTAACAACATAGACCATTTGTAACATACCTAAGTATATTACAATAAAGTAAAATAAACGATAGGCATGCTTGTTTTTGGACTATAATTAAGATAAGAGAGACCTATTTCCATCCTTGATCTGATTTTTAAGCATTACAGTCATGCCATTTTCATTATGAGGATTGTTGCAATATGGTAATGTGTATGAGCTCATGATGTAGACATGCTAAAAAAAAACAATAAAAAGAATATACACAAATTCATATAACATTATAAGTGGTCATTTGCATAAGAACGCATAATGGGATATAAGGAAATGATATTACATATATACCATATTTGGTAGCACGCATATATAAATATATGATGAAAATTTTCATACTCAAAATTTTTTATTGATTAATTCAACCTCATAACACCCAAAAGTAAAATAAAAATTAAATTCTATGAAATATTTCACATCTTATGGTATTTTTTGTTTTTTATGTAAGTGATCTTGTCAATTACCACTAAAGTATCATTGTGCATCTATTTGAAACAATAGCCTAGAATACAAGAATGCCAAACCAATATAAAGGGGCCTTGGATATGGGAATTCACAATCTACACTCAAATGCTCCACCAAATTTTATTGAAATGGACATGTTCATCTTTGATACTTTGTGAGGATGATATTTTAAAAATACTGGAGCATTCTTATCTTTCATTGCAATATTTATGTGTTTTTTTTATAGTGCAATAGAAATGTGAAGCACATATAGGTAAAGTAATGAGAGGATTTTAGAGTTTCTAAAAGTACAATGAAAATGAAAGAAGTTATATAAAGAGACCGAGATATTTATATTCCTTTTGACATGCAATAGAAGAGGATCAACATAGAAATTCCTTTATAACTTAATTGTGGGGTGAAGATATTTATATGTTGTAATTTGTAAACATAGGAAGCTATCAAATCATTGCTCACAACTTTTTCAAGGAATATCAACTTATTTTCATCCCTTACATCATGAAATTTGATAAATAATACTAGTGTGAGAATAAATTTTTAGGCAGATAATTATGTAATTCAAACTCAATCGAAAATATCAAATGAAATAGCCTTTAAAGGAATATACTTATAAACTACAAAATATGAATGAATATGAATTAAAGTCATTATTCTTCTTGTGAAATTTTCAATCTTTTGGGATTCCAATATTTTATGGCAAGTTTCAAATGGTCTATGCTATTACATGAAATGTGGAACAATGTTCTCTTATAACCATAGTACATACATGGTTATAAGAGAACATTATGTTAAAAATGTGCACACTTTAACATAAGAAGAAATGATATTCTTCTTCTACACTTAGCATACTTAAAAACCAATGCTTTCAAAATTGTTTAGAAGGAACCTTTATTTCATCATACAAAAGTTTAAAAGACACAGTGGAATGCTACAAAGAACATAAAAGAAGTGCAACTATGCAAAGTTCATAGTCTATAAAAAGGATTTAGGAAACAAATGAAAAATGCAAAATTTTAATTTCATGAGACTTAGATTCATGTATATGTATATCAAAATTAACAACGCACAAACATGTAAGAATAGTTAGCCATAAAAAAGGAATTAATCGCCCAATTTGTTAGAGTGTACTAAATATTGTTTCCTTCTTGAAATGTACTTAAAAGCATGAACAAATTAACATGAAAAGAGAGAATATAATATCTTGGTTTTATAAATGTTATATATGTCTATGATTGAATTCATTGTCTTTGAAAACTAATTTAATTTAATTTTTTCTCCTTGAATTTAATGTGACATTGTCCATTTCCATTGTGATTATTCCAAGTTTTTTTTGGAAAGATCTGTAGCAACTCAAGAAACAATGAGTCTATCATGTATGTACTATGGGTATAAGAGAACATTGTTCCACATTTCATGTAATAGCATATACCATTTGTAACAACCTAAATGTATATTACAATAAAGTAAAATTGAAATTTAGGCAAATTATTTTTGATATGTAATAATGATAGTCATGCCTTAATCATATCATCAATTGTGTATTCATATGCACATTATTGTAACTCAATAACATGAAATCTCTCTCTCTCTCTCTCCAAGATGTAGTAGCACAAACCATTTGTAATATACCTAAAAGTACATTACAATGATATGGACATGCTAAAATGAAAACAATGAAAAGAATATACACAAATGTGTATAACATTATAGGCTGTCATTTATGTAAGAATGTATAATGGGATATATGGAAATGATATTACATATATACCATATTTGGTAGCACACATTTATATAAATATACAATGAAAATTTTCATACCAAAAAATTAATTGTTGGTCAACTCACCCCATAACATATAAAATTAATTTTCCTATATTTGTTGTTTGTTATGTAAGTGATCTTCTCAATTGCCACTAAAGTATCATTGTGTATCTATTTGAATTCAAAACCCATATAAAGTCTATGGAGATGGGAATTCAAAATCTACACTCAAATGCTCCACCAAATTTTATTGATTTGGACATGTTCATCTTTGATACTTTGTGTGGATGCTATTTTGAAACAACTAGTGGAGTGTTCTTTTATTTCATTACAATCTTTATGTGTTTTGTTATACCTCAATAGAAATGTGAAACATGTATACACAAAGTAATGAGAAGCTTTCAGAGTTGCTAAAAGTACAATGAAATTGAATGAAGTTACACAAAGAGACTGAGATATTTATATACTTTTTGGCATGTAGTAAGAGAGGATCAAAATATAAATTCATTTGTAGCTTGATTGTGAAGTGAAAAGCTTTATATGTTGTGATTTCCACACAGAGGAAGCTATCAAATCATTGTTCATAACTTTTTCAAGGAATATCAACTTATTTTCATCCCTTATATCATGAAATTTGACAAATAATATTAGTATGAGAATAAATTTTTAGGGAGACATTTATGTAATTCAAACTCAATTGGAAATATCAAATGAAATAGAGTCTTTAAAGACATGCACTTATAAACAATAAAGATGAATGAATATGAATCAAAGTCATTGTCCTCGTGTGAAATTTACAATATTTTATGGCAAGTTTCAACCTATTTAATGTAAAATTCAAGAACATAAGTGGAACATAATAAAATGGAGGAATATTAAAAAAAAATATCATTGTTGTAGTGAAAATCAAATAAAATATAGATGAGGAATATAAATACATTGTATTGATTCCAAGATCCATGAAAATGTTGTCTTGAAGATGGATCCTCGTTGGCATTCGAAACGTCGACCATCGTTTTATAACACTGTGGATAATCTGGAGATTCCCTCAAATAATGATAACCACATAAGCTTGAAAATCACAAATGTTTTTAGATTTTTTCATGAAAATTTTAAAAGTGGACCACAAATGTTTTTAGATTTTTTCATGAAATATTTAAAATTGTGTATATTTTTAACAGAAGAAAAAACGATATTCTTCTTTTACAATTAGCATGCTTATCAACCAATGTTTTCAATACTTCTCAGAAGGAACCTTTATTTCATCATACAAAAGTTTTAAAGGCACACTGGAATGCTACAAAGAACCTAAAAGAAGTGAAATTATGCAAAATTTATAGTTTATAAAAGGGATTTAGGAAACAAATGTGAACTGCAAAATTTAAATTTCATAAGACTTAGATTAAGGCATATGTATATCAAAAATATCAATGCACCAACATGTAAGAATGGCTGGCCACAAAAAAAAGAGAATTAATAGTTCAATTGGTGAAATTAATGTCATGTTGTTTCATTAACTAATGAATAACATGAAAAGAAATATAATATTTAGTTTTATATATATATATATATGTTTATGATTGAATTCATTGTCTTTGAAAATTTATTTAATTTTAATTTTTCTCGAATTTTACGTGACATTGTCGATTGTCATTGTGATTATTCCAAGTTTTTTTTTGAAATATCTATAGAAAATCAAGAATCAATGAGCTTATCATGTATGCACTATGGTTATAAGAGAACATTGCTCTGCATTTCATGTAATAGTGTAATATTCCAAAATTTGCATGCAGCAAATTGGAATATTAAAGTTTGCTAATGTCACTTAGGAGATGAATAAATGGGTAAGGAGGCCCATACATTTAAGAAATGAGGATAAAATCCCTCATAGTGTGAAAGGGGATCATAATGCCAGTTGGATTTTACACTCTCATGTGTGAACAGGGACATTTTTCATGTCGACAAAGTCAAGTTTGACCAAGTCAACAACATAAATGTAGGAGGAGTGGATCAGTAATAAAAATAGCTCAATATGAATGAGGTTCAGCTTAGACAGCTATATGTGAGCTGGATTGAAGACCCTTAGGTGTGAAAAGGGCTGAAGCAGGTTGAAGAGGTCAACCTTGACCAAATCAAACAACACAATTTAGAGGAGTGGTTCTAATGAAGGTACAACATAGTTTTGGAGGGAGATTTTTCGTGTGATGGTGGAAACCCTAATGAGTGGGACTCAAGGTGAGAAGGCTCACTTAATTTATAAGGAAGAGGATGGAAACCATTTGGGGTTAGCTTCTGAATTATATTTTTATGTCTGCTTAGACTTTTGCTCTCTTTAGCTGTTTAGCTAAGATTGCTGGTGCTGTTTAGAACTAAGGTATTCCTGTTCAAGAATTCCTTCTCTTCCCTTTGAGTAGCTCTTGGGAGAGACTTGATCTATCATTCCACACATCTGGCATTGGTGCCAAGCTTCAGTCTTCAATTTCAGCGCAGTTTCTACAGGAGGTTGTGTTGAGTTGCAAAGTGTTGCAGTGGAGAGTTGAGAAACCCACTTTCTGAGTTGGTTTTGCATAGGAGGGAGGTTTCCTTCTATTGGAGGATAAGTTTGGAGGGTTCTTGGGCTGAATTTAGATATTTGGCAGCAGGGCAACACATTTTCATCACCTACAGTGTTATTCCATTCTAGAATTGCGTTATTTCTGGAGTACAGTTTTAGCAGTGTCTTTTGTGGCTCTTTCGGGGAGTTTTCCTGTGATTGGAGGGTTGATTCTTCCATGGGGGAATACCTTTGATTAGATCTGCATCAGATCTATATTCTTACAGCCTTCTACACTCTTGTACTTCAATTTTCAGTGATTATTCGGTATTTTTGTTGAAGGTCACCATTTGTATTTGGGTGTATGCCTAGAAACCCTTTCCGGGTTCTCTAGATTTTGTAATAAGGAGACTAGATCTTTGTTCTTGAGCCATATTATTTAATATAATCTTAGATCTATTTGTCTCTGCTATTTATGTGTAAAAACCCTCATTAGACTGCGCAGTCTCTTTTATGCAGTAATTTCTTTGTTGCAGTGTTTGGGGTTTTAGCCTTTTTTAGCTATCCTAGGTGTGGGAGGTCTGTTTAACCCACCTAGTTTGATTTGTTTCAGCTCTATTATTGGATTTACGTTGTATATTGACTGACCTAAGGGATCAAAGATCTTATTTCATTATTTATAGCATATATTTTTGAAAATGCGTTTTTTATGCATGCATGGTTGAGCAGTCCCTATTTGGGGATACTACAGTGGTATCAAAGCAAGATCATTGGCTCAACTTGTGGACTTCAAGCTAAAATGTTATAAGAAGAAGGGAATATCAAAATGATGAATAAAATGAGCTTTGTCTCATCGTTTTTCAGATCCATGAAGAACCTCTCCAAGGAGGTTAAACAAGGAGAAGAGAAAAGGAGCAGTGAAACTTCTAGAGAGTTTCAAGAGGAGGAAGAGCCATGCACTTCCTATGATCAGAAAAGGAAATCGGTGTCACTGAGAGCTCCAAAGCATTGGAACATATCCTTTCCTTTTGAGAAGGAGGACGAATTGTAGGAAGATGGAGGACACTTGGATCACAAGATTCTAAGTAAATACCTTGTTGAGTACAAATCTCAACCTAAAGCCTTCAAGGAGACTCTAGCATTCCCTCAGTTCATTCATTTGGAGGAAGAAAGAAGACCTTGTGGCCAATAAAGGATCAAGGGAAATAGGTTTCTATTGTCTACTTTTGATGGGTCATCTGCAGTAAGGGTTTGGGCAAGGAAACTAGATGCATTCTTCCTACTACATCCTGTGGTAGAAAGGGAGGTTGTAGAGGTTGCAACGCTGCACCTAGAGGGTGAAGCAAATATTTGGTGGTTCAGCCATTTGAGCCATGCAATAGTGATTACTTTTGCTGAGTTTACTCAAAGGTTGATTGGGAAATTTTGAAAGGAGAAATCAGAGGAGAAGATGCCCTCACCACCATTGGAGGAGACTTGTACCAACGCTGTCACAACTATGGGGGAGCGGCCCTTAACATATTCAATTGGAGGAGCCAACTCATTGGAGCAAGAAGCCCTCACATCCATACAAGATACTTCCAAATTTCATCAAGGTATGCCTAAATTTTCATCTCCTATTGTTTCAACAAATCATATGGAGGATTGTATACCATTGCATACTGCTCATATTTTAAGCCCTCACCACCAGTGGAGGAGACTTGTACCAGCGCTGTCACAACTATGGGGGAGAAGCCCTCAACATCTTCAGTTGGAGGAGCCAACTCATTGGAGGAAGAAGCCCTTACAACCATTCAAGATACTTCCAAATTTCATCAAGGTATGCCTAAATTTTCATCTGCTATTGTTTCAGCAAATCATATGGAGGATTGTATACCATTGCATATTGCTCATTTGGAACAACATAATTGCACTACGCTGTGCAACCTTGATTTGATCAAGGAAGGGATGAAACATCATCCTAATGGGCCACTATTGGGCTGCACACCACACTTGGACTTGGGGTGTGAATTCTTGGAGGATAGGATGAAAATTTTCCCAAACAAACTTATGAAAATCATATGTTCATCCTTGAGTTGGGACATGAGATATCCAAAACACCATGGAGGAGATTTACATTGCTGTCAAGAGGTATCAGTGAGGAGGCTTTGCCTTCAACTCACTTGGATCCTTATGGATTCAAGATGATAATTGGTGTGAGATCTTTTCTAGGAGATCTCCAAGGAGTTGCATTTCAACATCCCATGGAATGCAAAAAGAAAAATATGATTTGGGAGAAGGGTAGTCTTCATTGGAAGGGTACCGAGGTTGATCATGATGGGAGGCACCCACATTGGGATGAATAGGGTTGGATGGAGAGCAAGAATCTAGTGAGCTACTTGCAAATATATGACACCAGGCAGCAGGAGGCTTGGTTGCGTTGGCTGCTCTTGAAGGAGTTTGGCCATAATGGGACACATCCTTTTTCCAAGGGTATGTGGGTGGAAGGAACTTGGCAGGATACTTGCATCATTGGGCAACAAGGAGTGTGGATGCATTATGATGATATGATCAATATGTTTTCACCACATGATTTGTATGATGGAGGTATGAGGAGGCATCAAACACTTTTGTTGCTTTGGAGGTTCTTGGGAGAGCATGGGCAGATTTGCTCTCACACTTTGCATGATATTATATGGGTATGAGATGGAACTATCATGGTGCAAGGAGACTACTCCTTAGCCTTGAATGATCTGGAAGTACTTCCACTTTGGAAGGAAATTCTTGTATATAGCAGCATTATGGGATGAATCTTTGACAATGATCATGTCAAAGAATGGAGTTATAAGTTGGTAGGAGCCTATTTGCATAGGCCAACAACGCTGTCACTTTGGAGCTTGGACTTATTGAGGGAGTGTCCCAGGATCACTTCACATTGGATGCACTTGGTGGACAAGGAGGAGGTGAGAATGATGGAGTAGTGGATGGAGGCATCTGTTACTGTGATATGTTCTTCTTGACTTGGGTTTCCAAGCATAAGAAGGAGGATCTTCATGCAACATATGGTTCATTCCTCTTCATGGGAGTATGTCATACCACTATGGAGGACTTATTTATGGATCCTATCATCATCTTAATTTCATTGCATGGTAAGAACTTTGTTTTTTCATTTATTGATTGTCCAACACAATATTTGCATGCTCTTACCATTTCTTTGCAGTGCATTGCTCCACAAAGGGGCAAGCTTTTCTTTGGGCTCCATGGGCCATTTTTGGCCAACTATCATGATGGAGACAACCATTTATTGTATGACTTTGGGCAAGTTTTTGGTTACTTCTTGTATTCTCAGTTGATACACTTAGCCATTTACTATTTACTTGTAGATGTGATGACTTACATAACTAGCCGTTTGTCAAGAAACAACTTGCCATGCTATTTTATGAAGCTGCAGTGGGGAAGACTCCACTATGACCACTTGGGAAACTGTTGGTACCTTCCAGAACCACATGAAACCTTTAGTATTCCCTTCATTTTGATGCTAATCATGATCTAATTTGATGATATTGTTCTTGCTTTTATGAGGAGCATGATTGGGGGAGAAACACATTGGGTGGATGTGTTCTTTGGGAAGGAGGATTCCCACACTTTCTGCATTACATGTTATAAGGGGAGCATGGGAGGAGATATGGCCACCATAGAAAAACATTTGTTTTATTATGAGAAGGGCCATGAGATGGATGGGATGCCATATGGTGGTGATTTCTTATCCATCATATATAAGATGATTTGGGCCAACTTGATTCACAACGTTGGGGGAGGGATCTTTGGAGATCTAGTTTCCTTCTTGCCACTTGAGGGAAACATTATTGCAGCCCAAGATTAGCAAATGTTCTACACTTATCTTAAGTGGAGAGGAGGACAGCGTGGGGTAGGCTACTTTGTCTACCATGTTCAGATTTTCAGCCCACCTACTTTGCAAGAGCTCAAGTTGGAGGAGGATTTTAGGAGTTGCCATGTTGGGAGGTAACTCATTTTGTATGGATGATAGCTTGGGGATGGTAGATCCCAATATATATCAAACCTCATGCCTCAAGAAGGCCTTTAGACCACCCATTGTTGCCTCCATTGATACTTTACCTTCACATGATGATAGCTATTTGGGATGTTCACCAAAAGCTAGCTTGCTTACTTGGGAGGGGCAACTTGGAGATATATTGATGAGACAACACCTTGATCCTTGGAGGATTTTAGCTTATGAGGGTGCTACAGGGGGAGAAGAGGATGCTCTTCAGTTCTATCGTTGCAGTTGCTTGAGGACAAGCAACATTTGGGAGGGGAGGACTGTAATATTTCAAAATTTGCATGCAGCAAATTGGAATTTTAGAATTTTCTAATGTCACTTAGGAGATGAATAAATGGGTAAGGAGGCCCATAAATTTCATAAATAAGGATAAAATCTCTCATAGTGTGAAAGGGGATCATAATGTCAGCTGGATTTTACACTCTCATGTGTGAACATGGACATTTTTCATGTGGACAAAGTCAAGTTTGACCAAGTCAACAACATAAATGTAGGAGTGGATCAGCAATAAAAATAGCTCAATATGAATGAGGTTCAGCCTAGATAGCTATATGTGAGCTGGATTGAATACCCTTAGGTGTGAAAAGGGCTGAAGTAGGTTGAAGAGGTCAACCTTGACCAAATCAAACAACGCAGTTTAGAGGAGTGGTTCTAATGAAGGTACAACACAGTTTTGGAGGGAGATTGTTTGTGTGATGGTGGAAACCATAATGAGTGGGACCCAAGGTGAGAAGGCTCACTTAGTTTATAAGGAAGAGGATGGTACCCATTTGGGGTTAGCTTCTGAATTATATTTTTATGTCTGCTTAGAATTTTGCTCTCTTTAGCTATTTAGCTAAGATTTCTGGTGCTATTTAGCACTAAGGTATCCCTATTCAGGAATTCCTTCTATTCCCTTTGAGTAGCTCTTGGGAGAGACTTGATCTATCATTCCACACATCTGGCATTGGTGTCAAGCTTCAGTCTTTAGTTTTAGCACAATTTCTGCAGGAGGTTATGTTGAGTTGCAGGGTGTTGCAGTGGAGGGTTGAGAAACCCACTTTCTGAGTTGGTTTTGCATAGGAGGGAGGTTTCCTTCTATTGGAGGATCAGTTTGGAGGGTTCTTAGGCTGAATTCAGATCTTTGGCAGCAGACCAACACATTTTCATCACCTACAATGCTATTCTATTATGGAATTGCGTTATTTCTGGAGGGCAGTTTCAGCAGTGTCTTTTGTGGCTCTTTCGGGGATTTTTCCTGTGATTTGAGGGTTGATTCTCCCATGGGGGAAAGAATTTTATCAGATCTATATTATTACAGCCTTCTACACTCCTATAATTCAGTTTATAGTGATTATTCAGTCTTTTTGTTGAAGGTCACCATTTGTATTTGGGTGTATGCCTAGAAACCCTTTCGGGGTTCTCTAGATTTTGTAATAAGGAGACTAGATATCTGTTCTTGAGCCATATTATTTAACATAATCTTAGATATATTTGTCTCTGCTATTTATGTGTACAAACCCTCATTAGACTACGCAGTCTCTTTTATACAGTGATTTCTGTGTTGCAGTGTTTGGGGTTTTAGCCTTTTTTAGCTATCCTAGGTGTGGGAGGTCTATTTAACCAACCTAGTTTGATTTGTTTCATCTCTATTATTGGATTTAGGTTGTATATTGACTAACCTAAGGGATCCAAGAGCCGATTTCATTATTTATAGCATATATTTCTGAAAATGCATTTTTTATGCATGCGTGGTTGAGCAGTCCCTATTTGGGGATACTACAAATAGCATAGACCATTTGTAACAATCTAAAAGTATAGTACAATAAATTAAAACTAAAAATTTAAGCAAATTATTTTTAATATATAATAATGATAGTCAGGCCTTTATCATATCATCACTTGTGTATTCATATGCACATTATTGTAACTCAATAACATGAAAGAGAATTCCCTTTGTGTCTTTCTTTATATATATATATATAGATATATATTAACTTAGACCATTTGTAACATACCTAAATTTATATTGCAATAAAGTAAAATAAATGATAAATGTGTTTCATCACTTGTGTATGTACATTATTGTAACTCAATAACATGACATGGAACTCTCTCTCTCTCTATATATAGTAACTTAGACCATTTGTAACATACCTAAATTTATATTGCAATAAAGTAAAATAAATAATAAATGTGTTTGTTGTTGGCCTATTTTTAAGATAAGAAAAACCTATTGTTATCACCGATGCCATTTTTAAACATAAGGGTCAATCCATTTTCATTATAAGAATGGCTGCAATATGGTAATGTATATGAGCTCATGATATAGACATACTAAAAAGAAAACAATAAAAAGAATAGACACAACATTATAGGCGGATCATTTGTGTAAAAATGTATTATGAGATATAAGGCAATGATATTACATATAAATAAATCATATTTGGTTGCACACATATATAAATATATATATGATGCAAATTTTCATAGTAAAAAATTAATTATTGGTCAACTCAACCTCATAACACCCAAAAGTAAAATAAAAATTAAATTCTATGAAATATTTCATATCTTATTGTATTTATTTTTTATTTTTTTTCTGCATAAAAGTCACAACCTTTTATCGAGATATAAAAAGTTGCATCTGTACATGCCCATTGCATCCAATATTTATCCAACATGTACCTAAAAAAAAAAAATCCAAAAAACATATCATAAAATAGATACGAATTTTTACATATCCAAACCATGAATCTGTCAAGTTTTTAATAGTCCATTTTCCAAAAACTGTCCCTAGCCTCAATCTATACCAAAAAAAACTTAGTCAGATACTAATTGCAACATACATGACAATTTTCAGCCAAGATAATCAACATTTATGTTTAGTAAATAACAACTAATAAAAACACAACAAGAAAACTAAATAAAAATACGGTCCTATTAAATTGCAGACCTACCAAAAGCCCAGATCTTTACCACAACTTAGATAGTTGATCTGCCTATGAATTCCGTTCCCTACAAATGTGATGGAAATAAACAAAATCAAAGGCATGCTAATTTTAAGTAAAAAACCTCTTCAAAATTATGTAGAAATTTATGATTATGGAACCTCTGGACAACATTGAGCCAATTAATCACATTTAAAGAATCTCCAAAAAATTGTTGAGAGAGACATCCCAACTCTAGTGCCCAACAAAGAAGAATTTTTAAAGATTAAAGCTCAACGTAGTTGTTGGTTCCTAATCCTATGCTTATCTTGGATTTTATATCTTGGATTTTAGGACTCATTGTTGATTTAAATGAATGACAAGTCCCACACCACAATGAACCTGTTCGTCACAGGCCCCATCAAAACAAGCCCAGGGGATCTCTTGTTTGATTTAATCCTCTTCCACGATAATGGTTGTCGTGGCTGTTCTTTTGCGATCCATGAGGGAAAAATGTCTTATACTTTACAAGGAATTATTTTTGGCGCTGAGGAGCTATATCTGAGTATCTCTTTATTATTTTGGGCAAGCTAAATTCCCCAACAATAAAGTAGAGGTATGTTCCTATGCATCTTGGGACGTCACTTCCCACCACCGAGTCCAAGCTTTTTCAAGGGACTAGCCTGACCAGACCAGGTTACATTTAAGCCTATGCTTGATTATATCTAGAGTATTGAGGGCAAAGGGACAATTAGAAACAAATGCATGACTTATTCCTCAACGTTCTTACACTGGCTATACCAATCTGGACCGACCTTCCTTATTTTTTTTAAATTGTACCAAGTTGTGATTTTATTTTGGAGTGCACACCAAAGGAAAATATCCGATTTGGCAAGGCAAGTTAATTCCATAGTTTGGACCAACACTAGGCTGATTCTCCTTGGAGTCGAGATTCAATCTAAAAATGATACCCAAATTTGTGTCCACAGAGGCCTAAAGGTGAATGTACCCATCTTAGGGAATCTTCCTGATCAATGATTCTTATGCGTGATATTCTTCATTCTAGTATATACTCCTGCCATATATCTGCATCATCATTGTTTAGCTAGAGTTGCTCTGCATTCATACACCCCTGTGACCAAAAGATGGATCTTCTATTGTTTGCTACTTGGTTTAAGAACACTTTACCTTGTGCATTTAGAGTGGTGACTAAGTTCATTGGAAGAGTGAAATTTTCCAGCCCCCTACCTAGGGATCCAGTTCAATTCTGAACCTTTCCCCATCTCCAACATACCAAGCTAGACAAAATCCTACCAGATTAAAAGATTCTTTGGTTGCATTCTTTTGACAGGTTTTTTTATCCAGTTATCCGAGGATCGAGGAAAGATACATTTCCTTGTAACCACAACGGTCCTTATATTCTCTACCGATATGAGTCTCCATCTAGATTTAGCCGATAGATATGTTGTAAAGCTTGGGAGATCCTTCATTCCCCAGCCTCCCTAGGATTTTGGAAATGAAATTTTGTTCCATGCAACCAAGGGGAGTGTAGGGTCTTCTTTATTCCTACTCATAAGAATATGATACATAATTTCTTGATGTCCTGTAAAATACCTTTCAGAACCCAGGTGAGAGCAGCCAAAATAAATCATGATAACTTTGATTACTTCTTTGGTAAGTACTCACCGAATTGCTATTGATAACCGCTTATAGAGTACTAACCGACTTGCTCTTGATAACTGCTTATAGCTCTAGTGTTTGATCCTCTTCTTCGCTTTTAACACCAACTACCTCTAGTCAGTTTTCCTGTATATGTTTGCCTTCAGATGGAACCCTAGGTATTTAAAACTCTCCTTGATAGGTTTTTCTTCAAAAGGGAGATAGGATTGAACTACTCGAATTTCCTCCTGTGATAGACTTGCACGGGAAATTGATGAATTCCAATAATTTATCATCATACTTGTATATTTATGAAATAGTACGAGGGAATTCCTTTATGTTGAATCCTTAGTTAAACTGAGAGGGGGGGGGGGGTGAATCAGTTTAACACATACATAAGCTTTTTAAAATTTTCATCAACTTATTTACAACTTAATTTTATAACCAACCTTAATATGTGAATAGTCTTAATATGTTGCAGCAAGTATTAAATTAATGTGACACCAAACTGATTATGAGAGCAGCAAATGTCAAGCAGATTTGGTAGATCATATCAACACATAGGCAACACACATAGAGACAACAGATATAAGTGGAAACCCATAAAGGGATAAAAACACATCTTATTATTGTTGTGATGCAAAGGCAAGCTCCAACTCCCTCTCACCACTGATTTTCTGTAGGCACCAACCTACAGGAGGCTCCTACCTCAATTCTGCAAGCTACAACTTGCAAGGAAGCTCCAACTCCCATCAATTTTCTGCAGGCACCAACCTACAGAAAGCTCCTACCTCAGTCAACTACAACTGACATCTATCAAGCTACAACTTGATAGGGATGCTCCAACTTCCTTACTCTTTCAAAAGAAATGGTTGTTGATTTACCTTAGATATCAACTATGTTCTGTAGCATCTCTTTCTGCTCCTCTCTTCCTTATCTTCTTTGCCTCAATTTTCCATACTCTGCATTCTCTATATTCACTCTCTCTAACCTCTTTTTGCATATCTAGATGATATTAATTATAGAGAATTCCTGATGATTGTTTGTATTCCTCTTAGGAATTCGAAATGGATAGCCATACCTCTTAGTCTTCTGCCTTCTCATTTATTTTCAACTCACTCAGAAAAATATAACTGTATGTACTAATTTTAACACTTTAGTGGGATAGTTGTTCTCCTCCAGAGACTTGCCAATGCATCACAAAAAATATAAAATCAATAACAACATTTACAGTCAAATACAATGAGAATTCCAGCTCAACTCATTCAGCCTTTTGGCTCGTTGCGCATTTGTCTTTTCTTTGACTGTTTCTGTCTTTTCTGTGACTGTGTTTGGCCCTTTCGGCTCTGATTGATTTCCTGCTTACTGTCGCAGTGTAACTACCATACATATGTAACTGTGCTTTTCATATATCAAAATTTAACTCTCGGCATGATAAGAATTGATTTTACCATATAAAATCCCGCGTTCAATATAACAATAAAGAATCATTTTAATACATAAAAAATGCCCTTTCAGGCCCACTTGCCTAGCTTGTATTATCCTCCGATGTGATGCGATCACTCCAATTCGATGCGATGCGATCCCTATTTCCGATTGCGATTAATCGCAATCACAACTTGCATTTTCATGTTCCGATGCCCTGCTCCTCCGATGCGATGAAACTCTGTTTACCGGAACTCAAACATATATGAATCATAGTTAATAAGCCCATCGGGTCCGGAACTTCATCGCAATCGCAATATTTTGTTAACATGTTCCGCTGCGAACTTTCTCCGATGTGATTGGGTGAGGGTCCCACAATATATGATTTTTTTTTGTTTTAAAACCAAGCAAAAAAAAAACTTTTGGTTCTTTTGATCTCGCGCCAAAATATATAATACATATGTTTTGTATTGTACCTTTGGTCCCTTGTCCATAAAGCGCTCCATATATATATATATATATATATATATGTGGTTTGAACCTTTGTGTATAAGGCGCAATATACATAGGGCGTTGCATATATATATATAGACTTTCTGCTTCAGCTTTAGTGTATCCTCCAGCTTGGGTTATGATTCTTGGAATAATATGTAGGGGGGTCCCACTCTACACACCCAATATATTCTGTCAACATTATATTAAGTCTTGGACTTAGACATAAGCCCAGCACTAATATATATGTATATATATAACTTCTTGGGCTCCTTAGTTCGTTTAATGTTTTTGCTCCCAGCATAGACTTAGCCATGTACTTCATTAGAAAACCTTAGTCTTAATGCTATAAATGGTTCTGGTTCTTTTAATTACGTACACCGAGCTTATAGTATTCACTCAAAGTTTATATATATTAATGCAACACACATTTCATCTTATGGATCACGGGTCCCACGCTCTACTAATCACCCTCGTCAGTTCTCCATATAACAATAAAGTCCGAGCTTATATAGGACATTCACAATACCTTTGCATACATTGACTTGGCGTTCACTAGTCAACCTTGTACATTCAATCTTACAACTCGACCCTGGTTCAATCCAAACTCAACGCTTGGCATGTACATATATTAACCCATATATCACACAATTCATATTGCGCCAACTTCGCATATTCAACCATTATATGTGCTTTACAATATATATATATATATATATATATATATTACGACCTTCTTCAATTTTGGAAGCGTTATAACAAAAATCGACCACATAGGACATACCTCAGTTAAATTCGCAATCGTAGTTTGAATAGTCCCGATCAATATAAATTAGAACTGGGCCCCGCACTAACGACCCTTCCACATCCAATGGCGGACAGGACGTCGCACTGCTTCAGATGATCCAACGTCCTCAATCAAATATCGTGTGACTTAGATGCATGGGGTTTTAACTCGTGATGAGAGTGGTATCTCCAAACCGCTTAAGGCCACGTGTCAGCCTATGGAATTTATCGCGTTCGAATTGGAAATACAACTTACCGTACAAAGGCGATGCGATATGGGAGGGGTTGGTTTCGCAAACCCGCTGTCACTGTTCACAGTACTCGTGGTTCCTCTCCTTTTCCCTTAGGGTTCCGTCGCGCTTAGATATATATATATATATATATATATATATATATATATATATATATATATATGAACCCTGCCTTTCATGTGCAATTCCTTAACACAGTTTCTTGGTCCATACTGCAATTACCAACGACTCATTTCGATTCAGAATTCCTTAACACAGGATTTATTTCTTATTTCTACAGTGCTTCAATATATGAAGCCTATTTCATTATTACGTTAATTCAACATCGATCATTTCACTGTTTGATAACGGCTCTGCCTCTGCCTCCACTGCTCGACTGTTTCTCTACCTCTGTGTTCTCTGCTTCTGCCTCTGCTGCTCAACCTCTGACTCCACTACTCGACCGTTTCATCTCTTCCTTTGTATTTTCTGTCTCCGCCTCTCTTTTTACTACCCTGTCTCTATTCTTCTTATGCTCCTTGTAAATGTTACCTACTTTCTTCTCTGTTGCTTCTGCTGTTGTCCTTTGCCTGTCTCTGCCTCTGCTGCCTCCTTTGCCATCAATGAAAACATTTCCAACACTTTAAACATTCTTGATCCCTTCTGGATCCATTGCTGAATATTAGTATGTCATCCACAAAAAGGACGTGGGTAATAAAAAGGTTGGATGCAGTTTCAATTCCTTGTAAGCCTCCTCTTATTTTGGATGCTATAATCACTCTACTTAGTCCTTTGACAACTAAAAGAAAAAAAAGAGATGATAGAGGGTTCCCTCGCCTCAAACCTCTTTCTGAATGAAAACAGGAAGAGGCTATACCGTTAATCGGAACTGAAAATAATACATTTGAGATACAACCCATAATCGAGTTAATAAAAGGAATTTCAAAGCCCAGGTGGGTCAACAACATCCTCAAATAGATCCAACTAACTCCGGCATAGTATTTGTTGTTTGTTATGTAATTGATCTTGTCAATTGCCACTAAAGTATCATTATGTATATATTTGAAACAATAGCATAGAATACAAGAATTCCAAACCATATAAAGTCCCTAAAAATGGGAATTCACAATCTACACCCAAATTCTCCACCAGATTTTATTGACATGGACATGTTCATCTTTGATATTTTGTGTGGATGGTATTTTAAAACAACTAATAAAGTGTTCTTATTTTTCATTACAATATCTATATGTTTTGTTATAGCGCAATAGAAATATGAAATATGTAGAGGCAAAGTAGTGAGAATCTTTCAGAGTTGCTAAAAGTACAATGAAAATGAAAGAAGTTACATAAAGAGACTCAGATATTTATATACCTTTTAACATGTAGTAAGAGAGGATCAACATAGAAATTCCATTGTAGCTTGATTGTGAGGTGAAGAGATTTATATCTTGTTATTTGCAAACAGAGGAAGATATCAAATCATTTTTCACAAAATTTTCAAAGGATATCAACTTATTTGCATCCCCTATATCATGAAATTTGACAAATAATACTAGAGTGAGAATAAAATTTTAGGCAAATAATTATGTAATTCAAAATAAATTGGAAATATCAAATGAAATAGAGTCTTTAAAGGCATACACTTATAAACAACAAAAAGATGAATGGATATGAATTAAAGTCATTTTCTCTTGTGAAATTTACAATCTTTTGGGATTCCCATATTTTATGGAGAGTTTCAACATATATAATGAAAAATTAACGAACATGAGTGGAACATAATAAAATGGAGGAATATACACAAGAATATAATTCCTATAGTGAAAATAAAAGAAAATAGAGATAAGGAATATAAATATATTGTATTGATTCCAAGATCCATGAAAATCCTTTTATCCATTTTCATGAAAATTTTAAAAATACGGAAGAAAAAATGATATTCATGCTTATCAATCAATGTTTTCCAGATTGCTCAAAAGTTAACTTTATTTCATGATAAAAAAGTTTAAAAGGCACATTGGAATGAAAAAAATAACACAAAAGAAGTATAACTATGCAAAGTTCATAGTCTATTAAGAGGATTTAGGAAACAAATGTGAAATTTAAATTTAAATTTTATAAGACTTAGATTCATTTTTATATGTATATCAAAATTATGAGTGCACCAAAATGTAAGAATGGATGACCATAAAAAAAAAGAATTAATAGTCCAATTTGTTATAGTGCACTAAATATTATTTTCTTCTTCAAATGAACTTAAGCATGAACTATTTAACATGAAAAGATAGAATATAATGGATGGCCATAAAAAAGAAGGAATTAATAGTCCAATTTGTTATAGTGCATTAAATATTGTTTTCTTCTTCAAATGAACTTAAGCATGAATAACTTAACTTGAAAAGAGAGAATATAATATCTTGGTTTTATAAATGTTATGTGTCTATGATTGAATTCATTGTCTTTTAACATTTATTTGATTTTAAATTTTCTCCTTGAATTTGATGTGACATTGTCCATTGTCAATTTGATTATTCCAAGTTTTTTTTGAAATATCTGTAGCAACCCAAGAATCAATGAGCCTATCATGTATGTACTATTGTTAGAAGAGAACATTGTTCCACATTTCATGTATTAGTATAGACCATTTGTAACAACCTAAAAGTATATTACAATAAAGTAAAACTAAAAATTTAGGCAAATTATTTTTGATATGTAATAATGATAGTCATACCTTTATCAAATCATCGCTTGTGTATTGATATGCACATTATTGTAACTCAATAACATGAAAGATCTCTCTCTCTCTCTCTCTCTCTCTAGATATATAATCTCCAATATGCATAGATCTTTTGTAATAAACTTAAAAGTATGTTAAAATAAAGTAAAATAAATGATAAAAGTGTTTGTTCTTGGAATATAACTAAGAAAAGAGTGGCATATTGTTATCCTCGATGCAATTTTTAAGCATAAGGACCAATCCATTTTCATTATGAGTAATGATGCAATATGGTAATGTGTATGAACTCATGATATAGACATGCTAAAAAGAAAACAATATAAACAATATACACAAATGCATATAACATTATAGGCGGTCATTTGTGTAAGAATGTATAATGGGATATACGACAATGATATTACATATATACCATATTTGGTAGCACACATAGATATGAATATATGATGAAAATTTTCATACTAAAAAATAGATTATTGGTCAAATCAACCCCATAACACAAGTAAAATAAAATTAATTCTACGAACTATTTGATATCCTATTGTATTTGTTGTTTGTTATGTAAGTGACCTTGTCAATTTCCACTATAGTATCATTGTTTAGCTATTTGAATAGCTGTTAGGTCCCTATAATACTAGTGTGACCCCCTTATTGTTATTGTTAGTGTATCCCCCTTATTTTTATTGTTAATGTAGCCCCCATATTTTTATCGGTGTGCCCCATAAAAGTCAATTATTGTTATTTTTGTGCCCTTACATTATTAATGTTATGTAGGCTTTGATTATATTGTGACCCCTTAGACTACTATATATATAAAGGAGGTCTTGTCATTTGTATCATCCAAGAATTTTTCATTTATGTGATGTAAAAGAGGTTTCCCCCTCGAAGAAGCTAATTCTCAAGTCGTTGATCTATATTTTCTTCTATTTTGTGATATGGTTGCATAAAATTTGGTATCAAAGGTTTGGATTATAGGGTTTCTCTGCTCAAACAAGACATCTTGGAATTATTGCTATAAATTTTTTTATACGAGGCTTCATAAGCTAAAATTTTGACCATGTGGAGCCAAAATATGTTTTAAATTATTGTATAAATTTCAGATGTTGGTTTGCTATATTTTCTAAGACATGGTTAGAATAAATTAGTGTTTTTGGAGGCTCTAGAATTCAATCTCAAATATGTGACCTAGGGAAAATCATCATAACTTTCTCTCTAAACATTGGATTTGAATTTCGTAATAAGTGACTGAAAGGGAACTAAATTTAGCTTTTTGTGTATTAATTTTCAGGGCTGAAGGTTGAAAGAGCGACACGTGAAATTTCACACAAGTTCGCTTGGCTGAACTAGTCTATAATTAGGTCATCGTGGGAGATTAGGCATAAATTTTTTATTGAAGAATCAAATCTCGGTCTGACTTGTGTAGTTGGAAATAATAGTTAGAGGGATACCACCGGATGAAATTTATAACCCTGAAGATATAAAATTACAAAGGCACAATAGTTTCAATATCGAGTTCCTAAAAAGAAAGAAAAAAGTGTATAATTTTTAAAATTTTGTATAACTTTAGTTTGAAAAATCAATTTGAAGTGATTTAAAGGGAACAATGAAGCATAGATATCATTGTTTGATTTTAAAATGTCTCGAAACATAAAAATGGACACACCTGATAAGAAACCAAAAATATCTTCTACGACACATGAAGAAGAGGAATAAATGCAACATGATATATCAAAATTACGAGACCAAGTGCAACAAATTTCGCTCTCACAAAGAGTAACAAAAAACGAACTAGAAGCTAATATGGATGGTTTAGAAGAAAAAATAAAAGGCAATATGGAAGGCTTGAAGAATGGTTTAAAATCAGATAAGGGAGTTTTTAAAGTAGATATGGATGCGATGAATGTCAAATTGAAAGGGTTGACAAAGTTGCTGCAAGAAAGGATTCCCAATGGTGACAAGGTAATCCATGAAAATAATGATGAGTAAAAAAGTGTTGTAGCAACAACCCCTGTTTTGGATTTTGTTTTTCTTAATTAGGTTTGAAAGATATTAAAACACAAAAAATATTAAAATAATGTATAAAAATCATAAAAAAAGAAAAAATTGCCATAAAAAGCCCGAATAAGCCTTCGGCGAATCAATCAGATGCCTTAGCTTTCTTTTCGGCGTGCTGTTCAAAGTTGTTTCGGTGAATTGATCTTTTATCTATTTATTTATTTTTTTGTTTCGGTGAATTGTTTTTTGGTTTCGGCGAATTCATTAGTAGCATGTGTGATCCTTTCGCTCATTCGCTATTTCTTTTTCCCCTCTTGATTTTCCGAACTGCGTGTTATTATTATTGTCTCTTTGCCAAATCGCGCTTTTCGGAATAAGGAATTCGGGGATTACCATGTTGGCGCGTCAGCGATATGTTCGGTTCATTTATTCATTAATGGCTGTCGTGTTGCACATCCCAAGAGTATTCATTAATCCACGCTGCCATTAATTGTCTACTCGTGGCAACAAGACATGCTTTGATTGGCTGACGACATCAAGATTGCGCATTTACATTCTTATATCCTGTCATTCAAAGTTGCAAGTGTTAGAATTTATGAGTAAAATCCACTTGTGGATCTAGCCCATGTGATTCGAAATGATTTGCATTTATTTTCAGACCTTGGGGTAGGATTGTCTTTTCTTTATATATGCCTGCATCAGGCTAGTCTTTGCACTATGCATCATTCTTCCTTTTTCTTCACTAAGTGCTAAGATTGTCTGTTTTGCTAATCTTTAGATTTTCGCTTACGCATTTGCATCTCAGGTATTTTTAATTTTTTATGAATTGATATGCTATCTGTGAATAAAAGCTGACGTTAGTGTCGCTGTTTGGCAAGTTTCTAATTGTCCTCATGCCATGTCAAAAGAGAAGCGTTCCCAGGAATCTGAAAATTCCTAAGGCTCCTGGGGAGGAGGTCTTGAATGTCATTATGGAGGACTTGTCTGTTGATCACTCGTTTTCAGATATTATGCACAAGGTTGGTGGCAAAGACTCGCCATACTGGAGTAAGCTGTATCAGTATTTTCAATACCAGCAATATCCGGCGCTGCATGATGAACCACCAGAACATATAGAAGAATAAGCTGAAGACGTAGATGCCGAAGCATGTATTAGAGTCCGTAAGTCAGAGATAATTCTTGTTCGCACCCACCCTGACATGTTACCTTACTATGATGTTATTCGGTGGATATTGCAGTTCATTGATATTCCCCGTAGGCTGTTTCTCAGTGCTTTGGGTCTAGTAATTAGGTCCTTCCGATCAGAGGATCTTAGGAAATTCTACAAGCTTCCACCACCCACTGCTTGGTACAATCAAGAATATATCGATATGTTCAAAATGAAGAATGAGGACTATCTAGAGAAGATTAAGGAATGGTGGGCTTTGGATAAGGACCCCACCCAAAAAGAAAGCGAGATATACTCAGTTAATTCTCTAAAGTCGCCTTATCGAGAAGTCACGTCCATGATCATCAGATTGTATGGGATGGAGGATTGATCCATTTTTCAGATAGACTGGGTCCCTCTGATGTCCGAGGTGGTCGATGAAGGTTACATTTTCAATTGGGTTGATATGCTGTCCTCTAGTCTAGAGAAGGCCATTTATGAAGCTAAAGGGTCATCATCCTTCGAGCATGCGGTGTTATTCATGTCTGCGTATGTCCTCGACTGTGTGTGTGCTTGCAATGTGTTCTCAGGAATGGATTGGAAGTGGAACCCCGCCAGGGCTCCGATACATATATACTGCAACTAGTTGTGGTCATCAAGGTATGAATTTTTCTTCTATCAGATCTTCGAGCACTTTGTTCCATAAATGCACATTATCATATATGCGCATCCTCCTCCAAGATTCTCCGCGGAGGGAAAAAAGGCGCTGGGACCAATATGGGATTGGTATGTGGAAAAGGTCTACTCCTACATCAAAGTGTATGGGTTGATCGAAGCGCCACATTACCTTCCAAAGTATGTTCCGGACATATTTTTGTTGAGAGAAATATCGTATTAGGTGACTTATGGAGGTATTGGCAAAGGTCTAAAGGATAGTGGAAAGAGGCAGTGGCCCAATTAACTGATTGTTCTGGGTCAATATAATCTTGGAGCTTATGGCCACGCTGTTGAGGAAGCAAATCGTATAAGAAACATCCCGTTGGCTCGTGCCCCTTACAGGATACATGACCCATTCTTAGTGGTTAAAAATCATTTGTTGAGTTTGAAGATAGGCAATCGCTATGATCACCAGGGGACGCCTGATGATAGTATACACTGCTGAGCAGATAGTTTTGAAGAGGTTTTGGAAAGAATCCAAGCCTTAAAGGATGAGGAAGTAAAGAAGAGGTGGGAAGCCTATCAAATCAAGAGGTTGGAGACCGCTGCTACCGTGAGAGAAAAGTTTGACACAGAGCAGTGGGAGTTAGCAAAGACTCAGGAATTGGAAAACCTTGAGTTAAACTTCACCACCTCCAGTTCAGGGACTTCTGGTTCCTATGTTCATATTGATCTTGAAGTTGATCCTACAATGGAAAATTTGAAGCAGGCTGAAGCAGAGGCTAATACAAAGCAGGCTGGAGCAGAAGCCCGTGATAAAATAATTCAAGAGGAAGTAAAAGTCATGGAAAGGCTGAAGCAGAGAGAAAAGGAGTAGGTGGAAGAAGAAGTCGCTGCTCAAGAAAGAGAAAGTGTGAAGGCTGAGAAGGTTGAAGCAACAAGGGAACCTCAGGAGCTGGAAGAGGAGGAAAATAAGCGAGCAGAAGAAACAAAGTTGAAAATTCATAATCAAGGGGTGCATCATACTATGCTTCTAGCCTCTATTCTAGGAGTTTCCGACGTGGGTATTGCAGGATTGGAGTATATTGACATTGTGCATGATTCAATGGTTCCCATGTCGAATTATTTCTTCAGTCGAAAAGAGAGAGGGGTGGTCTCTCACCCCAGGAAAAGAGGAAGGACCAAGGAAGGAAGCGATCCCAATGCGGAAGTTCCTAGTGATCCTCCTATGGTCGTGTGGAAGTTGGGAGATAGGCCAGCAGCGTAAAAAAATTAGGACTCTACAACCTTGTTGTGATCTCTCGCAACAACTAATGAGTTAACTCTTTTCGAAGCACACCAGCTTATTTCTAAGCTTCAAATGTAGATCTTTGATTTTGAATTAGAGAAGGAAGAATTGCAAGGAAGAATCCAGGAACTGGATCAAAGGTTGGTTAGTGCGCATGCAGAGCATACGCATCAATTGCAAGAAGTCACAGACGAGAACCATAAATCCATATCGCAAGTCCAAGACAATTTCCAATCTCTCATTGAGTCTGAGAAGGTGGAAAGGGAGCAGGTGATTGCGCGGGCCCAAGCAGAAAAGGTTGAGTTGCTGCATCAGATGGAATTTTTAAGAAATCAGTCGAGCAGCTTAGATGGGCTCTTTGCAGAAATAAGGGATGTAAGCAGGGATGTGAGTGAAACTCATGTGGCCTTTTATTAATGCTTGCTTAAGGTTCATTCAGGCTATCAAGATGCCTTGCACTGTGGAATTGAGCTAGCTGTTAAAGGGAGTCAAATCAAGGGAATTCAAACCATGCTAAAGGCAATTGAAGCATTCGAAGCCCGATTCATCACCGAACATTTGGATATCCCAAGGCTGTTGCGTCATGAAAGGATGATTCATAGGGCTATGTCCGATGACTTGCTAGCAGTAGTCTCTGCAACTTATAGTGCTAGTAAAGACGCCATTCAAATGTGCATAGAGGTGTGGAGCGCGGGTGCAAAGCTCTTGTTTGCGTGTAGTATGCTCCCCTTGGTTACCATTGCTAAGGTTGTACCTGAACACTTCATACCGGTATGCCCAGTTCTAAATGACACAGAGATCGCCAGTCAGTTTTCAGGCTCAGCACTAGTTGTGTAGGACATTGTGGATGATCTAATCACCAAGCCAACCAAGAGATTGTCCGTGATCAGAAATTTCATCTAGCGCATGGAGAGGAGCCATTTGTCCATCTCAGATTACTTATCTTTGTGCCGATATCGTCTTGATTAGGTGGAACTAGCTCGATTAGAGTCAATCGTGACTCATCACGATTTATGGGCAAAGACCGTTGATCTTCCTGCCGAAGCATCCACCTCAGCCCCAAGATTTGTAGTCAGTAGTTCTTTTTAGGAGTTATCTTTCATTTTTTAAAAGGTAGTCACCCAAACGTTTCTTGGTGGGCGAAATTGTAACCCTTTTGATTTTTGTATAAATAAGTCATAATATGACGGCCAGGGGGAGAATAAGTTGGAAATAATTAGTGTGAGGGATGTATGAAATCTTGGGGAATGAACTTTTTTGAGTTGTGGAGTTATAATAGAACGATCGTCTCTTCATTTTAAAAATACAAGTGTAAGAATGGCTTGCTAGTCTGCGAATTTTCATGGATCATGCATTATTGCGTTAACACAGGTTTTAATGTTTCCATGGCCTTAGTTCTGTTTACTTCTATTGGCATGTTAAAACACGAAACCAATTTTTCAATCTATTCTATCAATCTTTGTTTATTTCTTTGATGAGAGTATTCTATGCGATTAGAATTTTTTTTGAAAGCGTCTTTTACTATTGCTGATATGCACTATAATTAATGTGAAAATTCTTCGGTTGGATTAATGGTGTCTGTATCGCAGCATGTTGAACATGAATAAATTTTTCTTCTCTTCAGCTTAATATCAAAATGATCCTTTACAAGGATAGGTGGTATGTTTGTTAGTTAAAATAGTTTCATTTTTTTTCTACCCTCAAATCTAAAAATAAACAAAAGAAAAAGTAGTTTTGATCCATCACCATCAAAGTCCTCTTCAAGGAGAGGGATATACCCGCATAGTAACGGAACTATAAATCCGTCGAGAGAAGTTACTCCAAACAACATAGGGGCTAATTGGAAACCTTTTTTGGGCTTTTCTCTCCTTGTTTCCATTGTGATTTTCGCCCGGTCAACAAAATTGGCACTAGGAGGGCCAGACTAAACCAAATTATCACTAAGACATTCATTAATAAATTTGAGCCACAACAACCTAACGTACCTCAGGAGTTTGGCAACCAGTTTTTGGTAATATCACAAATTTATACTCTGGTTCCATGAACTGCTCGCTCCCGTCATGAGTTGGAGCAAGCCTGGGATGCTCTAGCGAGAGACGACACTGCCACTGATAATCATCAGAAAAATAATTGACTCTGCATGGTAGATTCTGACGCAAGAGTTTCTCAACATCCAGAAGATGGTGAAGAGCATGCTTTCGCAGTCCCACTCCCTGAAGTTAAAATTTTTAGGCGAATAACCCGAAATTACGCTTGCCAAGTTGGTCTATTACCTACTGCTCCGTTATTGCCCAGGATAAGGCTATGAACTTTGCTTGTTACTCAAGCGGAAGATCAACTCATAGTACAAACTTTCGAAGACCTAGTTGACCTTGCCCTACACGAAATACTAGGATCAGTATCCTTTATCGCTCCATCTCACCATAACTCTGTAATAGGGGACGACGATCAAGACTTGGAGATTGACCAACCTCAGTCACCCCTCCTAGCCAGAGATGGTTCACATTCCTAACGTTTTGAAACAGATTCCTCAGAAGAAGATGATATGGAAATACCAGATAACGAACAAAATGGAGATGCTAATGCAAAAATTGACAGGCCTTGGCTTCTTAGGGATGTAGTCATAGTACAAGGAAGACAAACTCGACTTCTTAAACATCCTGAGAAACTACTTCCCAAATTTAACTCAGATTCTAAGGAACTCGCAGAAGACCATATTAAAAAATTCATGCTAGCTAACCGATTAATGAGTGCCCACACTGAAGATGTGGTGTGCCATCTCTTCCCTTATAATTTTGAAGGAAAGGCATCGAATTGATATTTCTCTCTCCCACAGGGATTGATAACAAGTTGGAATGAATTTCAAACAACCTTCCTCAGAAAGTGGGGAAGATAAGACACCCGCAGTCTTAGTCTTAAAGCTATCACATATGAGGATGGACAATAAAGAAAAGGTCAAAGACTTCAACCATAGATTCCTGTCACTAAGAAACAAGATCCCTCAAGACTCTAGGCTCACTAAAGGAGTTGTTATAGAGTTCTACACTTCTACCTTGCCCCAGACCATGGATATGTTCGTAAAACAAAAGGAAAAAAAATACCTTGCAAGAAAACTTCACTGAAGCAATTAAAGTACAAAAATACATGGCCAACTTAAAGGGAAACCTAGGGTAGTAGGGGACAGAAAAGGGAAGCAGCAGTAGAAGCCCCTCAAAGCCTTCAGGAGACAAGAGGGATCTTGATGTGTTCGATGTGGAAGGTTTGCAGAGGGTAGTAAAGAAGTTATCTAATGAAATTATAGAATTAAAAAAAAATTCAGGAGAAGGGACATTTGGGAGAGGTTATATTAAATTCCCAAATAGACAGAATTTTCCTCCGAGACATTCGTCTCCCTCGGAAGGAATTAATATCCAGGAATTCGTGATGGAAAATTTTTGCAGAGCTCATAAAGCTAACCACTTTGAGAAATATTGTTCGACATTTATCAATATGTTTGAATTGTTTATAACCAGGCAAGAATCCTCCTCTGGGATAACTGATGTTTAGGCCATGGAAGCCCAAGAGTCCCCTCCTAAAGAACCTGCGATTAATCACTTCTGGGATTTGTCTAGTTCTTTTGAGGAAGAAGATGAAGAGGAATTAGGATATGTGAATACCACTCAACATTCTTACCAAACTCAAAGTAAAGGACCACCAACCCCACTAGGTGATCTTTTCTCATCAATCCCAGCTGTTGGTAAACCAGATCCTCCCAAGAAAAGTGTCCCAAGTAAGCTAGCAACTACAGAACCAATTGTAAATAAAAATACTAAACCTGTAGATAAGAATAATCCTAGGAATTTAGATTTCAACATAGTTGATGAGTTAAAAAAGACAAGGGCTAGTATTTTTCTCTTCGAACTTACCAAAATTGCACAATTCAGAGATGAAATTGTAAATGCGCTTCCCGGAAAAGCCCCTAATCTTCCCCAGCATCTCATTTTGACTTTAGATATCTAGGAGCCTCAAATTGAAGGTTCCATGATTGGGCAAAGTCAAAATCGTAGACCCTTCCTTTCTTGTTAGCCTTCGAGATTTATAATCATAATGTCCACAACTATATGGTGGATTCAGGAGCTTCATCTAATGTTATGCAATACTTAGTTTGCAAGAAATTAGACCTTGAACCTAGTAAGAGTGGAACAAAAATAGTGCAATTGGATTGATAAAAAGTAAAAGTCTTGGGAGAATTAAAAAACATTCTTATAAGATTGTCCTCAGACTCGAGGGTTCACCAAATCATTGAAATTGTAGTAGCAGACATTCCTGAAGCATATGGTCTCTTGCTGAGCATAGATTGACCCAACCAGTTAAATTGTTACATCGCCACTGATTGGTCTCACCTTTGGTTTCCCTATAAAGGAACACAAAATCAAATAAGGGTAAATAGGGAGCGTTACATGAAACATGTTGTCACCGATTTAGAAGCTCCCAATGAGCCTGTGATGTTTATTAATTCTTTATTAGGTAACTACTACGTAGACATATGGTTTGGTGATTTCCATGATGATTCGTCAATAGTCCCAGAGTCTTCCATCTCAGAGCTGCTCTTTTGTACTCATTAGCCAACTCCTCGAGATGATGATAAGAGGGAAGATAAAGCCATGGAGACAGAGTTATGGACCTTGCACTTCGATGGTTATAAAACTAAATATGGTGTAGGTATAGGGTGTGTACTCCAAGATCCTAAAAAAGACAAGACCTTGATTGCTTTCTGATTAGAATTTGAATGTACAAACAATTTCGCAGAATATGAAGCACTCTTGTAGGGTCTTAAGAAGGGGATCGATCTGGGCATAAAAAATCTCAAGGTTTTTGGCGATTCTGAGATCATAGTTAAGCAGGTAAGAAATTCCATCCACTGCATATCAAACCGATTGATTCGCTATCAACAAGAGGTATGGGATCTTTTGTCTTGTTTTGAAGAATTTAACATTCTGTCGATTCCAAGGTATCAAAATATAGATGCAGATTTGCTAACTAATGTTGCTTCTCTTCTTATTCCATCTGAAAATTTCAAACCTGATGCTTTTTTGGTTGAACTAATTTTCAGGTCTTAAGTCCCATACAATATCACAAATTGGAGGGTATTCAATGATGACAAGCAGATTATCTATTTCCTAAGTTCCGAAGATACCTTCAAAGATGCGGAAATTGATGAAGAACAACATGATCGCGATCTGAAGAAAGGGCTTGAACAAGAAACTCCTATTCATGAGAATGCCATCCCACGATCAATGGTAAAATAAGAAAATCTCTACAACCTTCAAGATAAATTCAAAAGGGTGAAAAAATGCAAGAATCATAGTTCATCTATGCAATACGAAGTTATTAATCTTGGTATGGAGGCGAATCCTCAGAACATCAACCTGGGTGTTCAATGATCGCAGGTGAAAGAGCCGCCTTTATCAAGCTATTCAAAGAATTCAAGGATGTATTTTCATGGACGTACGATGACTTGAAGACGTTCGATTCAAAGATAATGTAACATTTCATTCCCATAAAAGAGAATTCCAAGCCGGTGCAACAGAAGTTACGAAAGATGCATCCTAGTCTTGAACCTACAGTCAAGGTAGAGTTAAACAAACTTATGGCTACAAAGATCATTTTCCCTATGAGACACACACAGTGGGTGGTCAATTTAGTACCAGTTCAAAAGAAGAATGGCAACATACGACTATGTGTCAATTTTCGCAATCTGAATCGGGCATCAGACAAAGATGGTTATCCAGTCTCACCGATGGAACAAATTCTACAACAAGTCTTTGGTTCAGAGTTGTTTTATTTATTGGACGGATTCTCAGGTTATAACCAAATCTTGGTAGCCCCGGATGATAGATTGAAGACTACCTTCTGAACCAAATGGGGCACCTATGCTTACTAGAAAATTCCTTTCGGATTAATCAACACAGGAACAACTTTTTAGCGTGCTATGGATGTCACTTTTCGAGGACACATTGGAAAAGCCGTGGTGGTATACTTAGACTATGTAACGGTGTACTCAAAATTTAGGGAAAACCATAGTGATGATTTGAGGATAATTCTAGAGCGCTATAAAAAAATATGGGATTTCCCTCAATCCTAAAAAATCCATTTTCTGTGTAAATGAAGGGAAGTTGTTGGGATTTGTGGTGTCTAAGGAAGGAATGATGATCGATCCTGAGAGGTCAGCAAAAATTTCTAAAATTCCTCCTCCTCATAACAAAAATTATATGCAATATTTCATGGGAAAAATCAACTTTGTAAGGATATTTGTCCCAAGCTTCACCCAAACAGTAAAAAATATGCAAGATATGGTTAAGAAGAAGGTAGATTATAAATGGGAGATTAAACAAAAAGAAGAATTCACTAACATAAAAGGAGCGATTATGGATGTGCCATCTCTAAGGAGTCCTGATTTCTCAAAAGACTTTTTCTTGTATACTTTCACGTCCAACGATTCTTATGTAGTTGTTTTGACCCAAAATAATGCTGAAGGAGATGAAGTTAAATACCTTAGCAAACCTAAGTCAGTCATTTCAAATTCACTTTTCATGACTGCTTTAAAATCAACAATGAGAGAAACATCATTGCCTATGAAAATCAAATCATCTATATATAAAACAACGATAAAAATTTTACCGTCATTTTCTTTGATGTAGAGTGTGGGTTCACCGTGACACTTGTCAAACCCATTGTCTATCAGGTAAGCATCAATCCTTTTATACCATGCTCATGGTGCTTACTTCAACCCATAAAAATATTTCTTCAACTTGCACACCTTGTGTCCTTGGCCTTCTATCTCATAGCCAGGAGGTTTTTCAACATATACCTCCTCTTTCAACACTCCCTTCAAGAATGATGACTTCACATCCATTTGAAAAACTTTCCACTTTTGTTGTGATACTATGGACAACACTGTTCACACTGTCTCCATCCTTGCAACTGGTGAAAAGGTTTCCTCATAGTCTCTTCCTTGTTTTTTCTTGTAGCCTTTGACAACAAGTCTTGCTTTGTGCCTTTCTATTTTGTCTTCAATGTTTCTCTTGGTCTTATAAACCCATTTCACTCCAATAAATTCTTTTCCTTGTGGGAGGTCCACTAAATCCCATGTGTCATTCTTTACTATTGCTCCTATCTCTTCATTTATTGCTTCAATCCATTTCTCTTCTTTGACTACATATTCAAAATGGATTGGGACATCAACATGAGAAAATAAAGCAAATAAAGAATTCAGACCAACATTATTATCAACTTCTTCTTGCTCATAAATTTCACTTAAATTTTTGAATCTTGGTCTTCTTGTATTTGCTGAATATGTGCTTGGACTTGCACTTGAAATTGAGGGAGTTGATGATCCCTGTGGTGTGCTTGGAGAAGAACTTTCTTGGCTTTGCACTATTGTTCTATTGCTTGGTTGCGGTGTGCTCTGTTGAGTTTGTGTAGGTGGAGGAGGAGCCACCATTGAGGAATTATTGTTTGTAATCAATTCCTCTTTGTCTTCATGTGAAATACATGTCTTCACATCAACTGTCTTCTCTAAAATTCCATCCCAAGTGTTGGGTGCTGGTTCTGTGATGGCGGGGGTACCCTGCTTACCCACATTTTCTCTCTCTGATGCTATGCATATAAAATGAAATTTAAATTCTTGTCCCGATTAAAACTCAACTAGAAATTTAATTACAATATGTTTGGAGCTTTAATTTATGCTTCAACCCTATGGTTAGAACCATAGGAAAACTCTCTTCTCAACATTCGAAATTTCATTCAAAAACCCAAATCATAATTCTGCATATGTGATTTTACCTTTGACCACTGGAATAAAACCCAATTTATAAATTGGATTCAACACACAACACTTGACCCTTAGCATTTAAACCCATGCAGACATTTCAATGTAATATTCGAACTTGGTATATTATTACCAACGCATATGGACGTTAATTAGTCCAACATCTATAATTATTATATGAAATCTTCACGGCCTTAACTTAAAACGCCATCACCACATAAAATACCATTCGGGCCCACAATATGCACCATTTACCTCATACCATCCAACGGACGATGCCTCATCGCATTCTTAACACCATAAATCAATGGCTATCACATTATTAAGATGCATGAGCCTTGTCCATCAAAAATGATGTGAAATAGGCTATATTTTAAAACCACTAAGGAAACGCATCCCTCAAGGAGAATTATCACGTTTTTTGTAGGCATTCCACTTACCGTCTAATAAAAGTGCAAAAACCACAGGTGGGTTCTAAAAACCGCTTCTCAAAAACTTCAATTTCTGATTGCTTTGAAGCCGGGTTTCAACAGGTTTTTAATTCGATTCAACCCAGAGTCAAATCGTTCCTCTCTAGCATGTCTTCCTCTGCGTCAAGCTTGGGATCGATCTCAATTTGTGTTGGAGTCAGAATTACCTCACTACATTAATTCAACAACAATGTTTCCCTTTTTCTGATATCACTCTAACAAACAGGGTTCTCCATCGATTCAAGTATATTCAATAACAAAGCTGTAATATTGTTTGCATCCATCGATAAACTCGTCGATTCATATTGAAAGCCTTACCCAAATTAAAATCCACCATATTCTGTAACAAAAGTACATGCGATGACATTATATTTACACTAGATTGCCATCGATCCTTGTAGTGATCGATGGACAATAAATCACTGAAATCACGATATGAACTCACAAATTTAGATACAAATAAACCATATTAAACACATAAATCTACATAGCCAGTATTTCTATTATATACAGACTCGGTTACATCTAAGGCATTACAGCCTTAGTCTAAAATCACATATGACTACATTGCGTTCGCTTTCCCTTCACACAACATAGGCTCACTGTTTATATAGAAGTTACAAAAGATCAGGAATCGGTTGAGATGCACAAAGCTCTCCCGAGCTTTCTCAAATGCACACATGGCAGATCAGTTACATAAAATTCAGCATCGTTTTTAACAAATTTCGCCCCAATTTTGCATGACTATTCGCATACCCACCTTTTTCAGCTTCAGATTCGAACTTAATTCAAATCTGTTCGGATGCCCCTGCATCACACTCCCGAGGCACAAAAATTTATGACCTCCTGGTCATATGTCTTCTTTAAATGTCAACAATTCTACCCACGTCATCTGTGGAACTGCTCCTTGTGATCTTCCTGTAACATCATGCTTGAATAATTCTCACCCGCATCCTCTGCGGAATTGTCCCCTGTGAGCTGCAACAAAACCTCTGCAGTAGCAAGTCCTCCCTGCTACCAGATACCTCACCAAGCTTCTCTTCTGAGCTCAGTCTTTCGACATCTCTTTGGTTCGCTCCTATGGAACCATTGAGCACTTCTGCTCTAGGTTACTGAAATCTTCTCACCTTCCTCTACTGCTACCTTCACAAAACATAAAAATCACAAGCTTAACAAAACTTCACAAAAGTGTACCTCTTCTTCCTCTGTACGCAAAATCCTCCGCAGGAAATCATTTCCCTGCTCTGATACCACTTGATGGCGGGGGTACCCTGCTTACCCAAATTTTCTCTCTCTGATGTTATGCATATAAAATGAAATTCAAATACTTTTCCCGATTAAAACTCAACTGGAAATTTAATTACAATATGTCTAGAGCTTTAATTTCTGTTTCAACCCTGTGGCTAGAACCATAGGCAAACTCTCTTCTCAACATTCGAAATTTCATTCAAAAACCAAAATCATAATTCTGCATATGTGAATTCAACCTTTGACCACTGGAATAAAACCCAATTTATAAATTGGATTCAACACACAACACTCAACCCTTAGCATTTAAACCCATGCAGACATTTCAATGTAAGATTCGAACTTGATATATTATTACCAACGCATATGGACGTTAATCAATCCAGCATCTATAATTATTATATGAAATCTTCACAGCCTTAACTTAAAATTCCATCACCACATAAAATACCATTCGGGCCCACAATACGCACCATTTACCTCATACCATCCAACGGATGATGCCTCATTGCATTCTTAACACCATAAATCAACGTCTATCTCATTATTAAGATGCACGAGTCTTGTCCATAAAAAATTATGTGAAATAGGCTGTATTTTAAAACCACTAAGGACATGCATCCCTCAAGGAGCATTATCACGTTTTTTGTAGGCATTCTGCTTACCGTCTAATAAAAGTGCGAAAACCACAGGTGGGTTCTAAAAACCGCTTCTCAAAAACTTTAATTTCTGATTTCTTTGAAGCCAGGTTTCAACAGGCTTTTAATTTGATTCAACCCAGAGTCAAATAGTTCCTCTCTAGCACGTCTTCCTTTGTGTCAAGCTTGGGATCGATCTCAATTTGTGTTGGAGTTGGAATTACCTCACTGCATTAATTCAACAACAATGTTTCCCTTTTTCTGATATCACTCTAACAAACAGGGTTCTCCATCGATTCAAGTATATTCAATAACAAAGATGTAATATTGTATGCGTCCATCAATAAACTCGTCAATTCATATTGAAAGCCTTACCCAGATTAAAATCCACCAATTCTATAAAAAAAGTACATGCGATGACATTATATTTACACTAGATTGCCATCGATCCTTGCAGTGATCGATGGACAATAAATCACTGAAATCACGATATGAAATCACAAATTTGGATACAAATAAAACATATTAAACACAGAAATCTACATAGCCAATATTTCTATTATATACAGACTCGGTTACATCTAAGGCATTACAGCCTTAGTCCAAAATCACATATGACTACATTGCGTTTGCTCTCCCTTCACACAGCACAGGCTCGCTGTTTATATATAAGTTACAAAAGATCAGGAATCGGTTGAGATGCACAAAGCTCTCCCGAGCTTTCTCAAATGTAGACATGGTAGATCAGTTACATAAAATTCAGCATCGGTTTTAACAAATTTCGCCCCAATTTTGAATGACTGTTCGCATACCTACCTTTTCAGCTTCAGATTCGAACTTAATGCAAATATGTTCGGATGCCCCTGCATCATTTTGCAAATTTTTTCCTATACATATCTCCCTTATCTTGCTTCGTAACCTTGACTTATGGGATTATCTTTACCCTTTTTCCTACCATTTTACCTTGACTTGTGCTGTTTCACCTTGCTTTTGTTATTTTTCCAATTCACCAATTATTATGATATATTATACCTTTTTATGACTAACAGATGGTGAATGTTTGGAGAAAGATCGATGGTATTTTTTTGTCCTTTCAGATGTCAAATATCCTGAACATGAAGTTCAAAGAATCAATTCAGATGGTGCTATTACAACAAAGCGATGTTGTTACACTGTGCTGTTACCGACCCACCAACAATTTGCTGTTACACCTTGCTGTTATAGAATCGTTGGCGAATTGCTGATATAGTTGTACCATTGACCGCTCTTGTCTATATTGTTTCTAAGCTATTCCTTGGCAGTTTCACTACAACTATGTTTTGTTATGATATTTTTAGGATTTATCAACATTATATTTTTGGGATAATAGCCTAAGGGCAGTTCCGATTGTAATATTTTAATTTCTAATCAGAAATTTATTAGGGAGTGGTTATAATTGCATGAGTTCTATTTCGATCAGCATGAGAATCATAATATTCTCATGACTGATCTATTCCTAAATTTACTAATGTAACAACTATATATCTCTCGACCCTTGTAATATCCCAAATTCGAGACAGCTCAGCAAGCTTGCAATAAAAATGCATTTACAGCCACATATGCAATAAAATAGTGAAATAAAATCTTGGATCCTATATATTAGTCAATATACAACCTAAATATAAGAATAGAGATGAAACAAATCAGACTAGGTAGGTTAAACAGACCTCCCACACTAGTGTAGCTGAAAATAGCCAAAAACCCCAAACATTGCTACACAAGGATTTATGCATAAAGTGACTGTGCAGTCATAAGAGGGTTTTAAATCAGAAATTAAGGAAAAAAATATATATTCTCATATATTAGATAAAAATTCTAAAGAACAAAGATCTATTCTCCTTATACAAAATACAAGAGAACCCGGCAAGGGTTGCTTGTCAAACACTTTGCATACAAAATGTGATATTTAGAAATGTACTAAATCACCACTGCAACATTGAAACACATGAGTGTACAAGGCTGGAAAGATGTCTGATTTGAAGTATGTCCCTCAAGGGCTTCCTCCCATGAAAGGATGAACCTATCAATCACAAGGAAACACTGCAACGGAGCCACCAAACCATGCACTGAGTACTGCCTCCAAAATAATGCATTCCCTAGTTGGAACAACGCTGGGAATGTATGGGAAATATGTGGTCTAATACCACATATCTGAAATCATCTTTGGAGCTGTTCAAATAGTTCCCTCAGGTGTAGGAAATCTTCCTCCAATGAGAAACTAGCTCAGAAATCGAGATTCCAATCCCTTCCACCGCTGCACCCTGCAACACTGCAAAATCTCTGGAAAAATTGCGCTGATGAAGTAGGCTGAAGCTTGGCCTGAAAAAATGATGTGGAATGATGAAAAAAAAACTCTCCCAATGAGGTTCCTCAAAGGAAAGAGGTGGGATTCCCGCTCGAGAACGCCCGGTGCTAAACAAGACTGCTACCATGCTAAACAACAAGAGGAAGAAAAAGTCTGATCAGACAAGAATAATGATCTAAAACATGAAGAATAATGCTGCCATCCTCTTCCTTATATAAAACATGAATTTTCTTGCCCTTGGCCCCACTCAATTAGGTCATCTCTATCCAAAGATACATCTCCCTCCAAAACTGCGTTATTCCTCCTCTTCTACCACTGCGCTGTTGACTTAGTCAAAGTGGACTGAATCAACTTGATTTTATCCTTGTTCACACATGGAGGTGTTTTATTAGGCTAGAAAGAGTGTCCAATTTCACATTTGGAGTGTTTTATCCCTCCTTAGGAGACTTATGGGCTTTTCTTCCCATTTATTCACCGGCTAGAGTTGTTGCTAACTCTAATGTTCCATTTAGCTTTGAGGCTAAAATTTTGGAACATTACAACCTTAGAGGTCAAGAGGTTAGCGAAGAACATCGTTGTTTTGCATCTATAATTGTGTTCATATTAATACAAATCATATTGTTACTGTTGTTACATGTGTGATTCCATTTAAGTTTGGTTAAAGTTTATTTTCTACCTGCTCCCTACTAGGGAGGAAGGGCCCTCCTTCTTAGTATGGATTGTAGCAGTTACAATAGCTGTGTGTTTATGTAATTGGATTTCAGTTTATGCATCGTTAGAGTGTTGTTGATGTTGTTTAGCTGAGAATATATCTGCTTCGATTTCTATACTTTATATGCTGTTACACATCTGATTAATAAAGACACCAGTTGGGTACTTACTGTGTGGCAAGCTAACAAATCAATTGAAGTGTGATTTCAATCTTGTGGATTCTTTTATTTTTGCATGAGTGTTTAATTTCCAAAATTTTACTTTAGCAACGATTTATTTTTGTTGAGATTGCTTTTGGTTGATGTATCGACACAGACAGTGCTGCTGTCATTAGAATAACAGATGTCCCTGGATTGATAATTAAATGTGTGCTATTCAGTCATTAATAAAGTGATTTATATAGTTCAACATTTTGGCACCGTTGTTGGGGATGGCAATGACGATCCAATCAATCAGAGTTGTTTCTTCGAAGTGAAATTTCTGTGTGTTTTTTATAGAGTATCTCTATCAATACAATTTCCGGGCAGTAAGACGAGAGGTAAGAACCTACGCAACGCTGTAATAGGCTTGAGCAGGCTCACCAATGTCTTGCTGGGATACTTAGGAAGTTGAATTTCTGAGCATTTTGTCTTTTGTTTAGAGTGTTTCTAGTTTTGCAATCGCTGGGTGATAAGACGAGAGGTAAGAACCTATGCATCGCTCTAACAAGCTTGAGCAGGCTCACCAATGCCTTGCTGGAACAATTAGGAGTTGAATTTTGGGTTTTTTTTTAGGGTGTCTTCAGCTATACAGTCGTTGGGTGGTAAGAAGAGAGGTAAGAACCTGTGCATTGCTCTAATAAGCTTGAGCAGGCTCACTGCTGTAGAAACTGAAGCACTTATAGGATGAATTGATATGCTTAGGGCCCATGTGTGCTAGTAGGACAACATCAACATTTACAAACACCCCCCCACTCTACTAACTACAAGAAATATGGGTTGTAAGAGGGAAAATAAGAGCACAAATTTGGGAAGGAAAACATTCTTTGGAGACCTGATTGCAAGAGCAGAAAAGGAACAATCCACTTCATACAGAGATAATCAGAAGACAGGACCACAGAAAGGGGCTACCACATCAAGGCCTGAATCATCGGTGTCTTCTGTGTCTAGACCTCACCATCCTTCGAACAACATATCCACTCCTAATATCAAAACTCCGTATTCAAAACAATAGTGGAGAATCATTGACCAGGATTTGAGAATTGAAGGACACAGAGAGACCAGTGGGGATTGTTAGGAACCTTAGAAACAACAACTAGTTGATCATCAATTGGAATCTGGTAGTGTTGTCAAACAGTTGGTCCTGGAACAGTGGGATCCTTTTATTTGCCAATCTCACATGCATTCTGAGGGCAGCTCATCTCATCAGGAAGAATCATCCATTGGGGACGAGAATGTCAAGAGAGATAGCTCTGTCACCTTTGAATTCCCAATAGAAGAAACAAGGGATGAAGCTCCTATGAATAACATCCCTTTATCATCCCTGCCATCCTTCCAGGGGATGGATGTTGAAGATCCTGATACCTTCCTATTCGAATTTGATGTGCCGTGTAGAGGTTATGATTACACTTCAGATACCCAAAAGCTGAAATGATTCCTTGCTACTCTGAAAGGAGCAACATTAAGATGGTTTATGAGATTGGGTGCTGGCATGATTCGAACATGGAACAACATGAGAGAAGCCTTTCTCTTTAAGTATCAGGACTACTACCGAACTAAGGATTTGAAGGATGAAATTTTCAGAATTACACAGAAGGAAGAGGAAATCCTAGAGGACTATCTGGAGTGATTCCACTATAACTTAAATAGGTCTAAGTTCAGTAACTTAGATCCAAATATCCTAAAGCCGATATTCTTAAGAGGATTAAGAGATTATTGTCTGGAACATTTGAATATAATAGGAAAAGGAGATATATCGCAAGAAACGTTTTAGGAGATAACGAAGCTCTGCCTGTGTAGCTCAAGAGGATCTGTTAAGAGAAAGGTTTCAGTTCAAGATACTTCACTTTGGATAAAAAATTCCACAAATGGAGGGGTAACCAAAGAAGAAATCAGGAATTTATTTGAATATTTCAAAACCGATCTCCTTAGCACTCTCTCTTCCCAGATCACTATGGTACAAGTCAATAAGGCACAAGCGGAAGCTGAAGCAACCTTAGCAATATTCTGTCCCCGATGCAAAAAGAAAAATTTGGAAATAGAATTTGGACTGAATAGTGTCAGCTTGTGCAAAATTTGCGAGTTAGCACATTCTACAAATCAATGTCCTGAGTTGCCCATACTAAAGGCAGTACTTCAAGAATCAAGCGAGGACGTTCAATCTTCTTACTTTATCAGTTCAAAGAGACCATGGCAGCTGCAACCTACATGTATGCCTGCAGATTTTATTATTTTTATCCTTGGAATACTGTTTATAACAGTCAGCAATATCCATGGTAGTATCCCACTCCTTCTTTAACACAGTTTCCTTCACCATGGAACCAGTGGCCATCTCCTACACCAATGAAATATCCTTCATCACGACCCAATACTTGGGGTCAGAACTGGAGAAGAAATGGCCACGGTCCAGTACCCCATCCAATTCCAATACAAAAGCAACAATTACAACTGCCTTCTGTTCAAAATCCTACACCTTCTGTCTGACCCTAATTACCTGCACAACCTAACCCCAATCCAAATAATAAGGCAGCTCAGAGCATGGATGCTCCAGTTACCCTCCAGACTTACCTTATCACCCCTATTGGACTTAATGAGGTTCAACTTCGATCAGGGAAAGTAATTAGATCTGGACACACTCCCATTATTGTCGAAGAAAGTTATATGGAGGATTTTGAGGCATTTTTTACACATGTAACAACTGATACAACACCCGTTGTTACACCTGTAACAATTGGCTTGGGAAAGTCTGTTGTTTTTATAACAGCTAATCCGAGTAAGGCTGGTACATATGTGGTAGCTGACCCAACTGTTAGCATTCAAAATACCCCATATCCTCAACGATTAACTGAAACAGGGTGGTCTTACAACCTAAATCCGAATTCCTTAAGGAGATGCAAAACTTATATATGTGGATTCTGCTGTTACAAGCTCTTAAATAAGTGCCTATCTATGCCAAAACAATGAGGGATCTATGCGTTAAAAGACCTAGGAGGAAACCTAAGGACCTTGCTACTATCCATGTCTTGGGAAAATTTTCTAATCTTATGATTGATCAACCTTTATTGACTAAGTATAATGACCCAAGGAACCCCACAGTGACTTTCCATATTGACAATCATCCTATAACTAATACCTTGATTGATCTAGGGGAAAATATTAACGTTATGACTAAGGACCTCTTCATCTCTCTAGGACTTCATGGACTTAGACCTACACCTATGGTTCTTGAACTAGTAGATAGGTCTCGTGTTAAGCCTGAAGGGATGATTGAAGATGTGGTTATCACTATGGCCTCCTGAAATTATCCAACTGACTTTCTTATTTTACAAACCAAATCCAATCTAGGGGGTCATCCTTTAATCTTGGGGAGACCGTGGCTAGCCACTATAGATGCATATATCAGATGTAGGTCCGGATCTATGGTGAGCTTAGATGGGCAGGCCACTCAAAACCTGAATCTTTATCCCCCATCAAAAACTTACATGGGTTCGAATAGTCCCTGGTGGGACGAATTTGTACCTGAATCTGATCTTTCCCTACCTATTGTCATGCTTGGAAAAGCACAATAATTTAAGGATGAAATAGAGGACAATATTATCAATGGTTTTATCAGTAATTCACTCCATGTTGACTCCATTAGAGATTTGGGAGAAGAAAGTGAGGAATATGATGTAATTATTGAACATTTGAAAACAACTCCGCTTACTACTATCAGTCCTGTTGAAATTGAACCTCAAAAATGTTTAAATATCAATCCTAACCTGACTGCTGAACAAAACAAATTGCTGATACAGCTGTTACGGAAATACACAAAGGCATTTTCATGGGACTATACCGATATGAAAGGAATCCATCCTACCCTATGCACTCACCGCATTTACCTTAAGGAACATTGCAAACTTGTTAGACAACCTCAGCACTGAATGAACCCCGCACTTAAGGAGATAGTAAAAGAATAATTGCAGAAACTCCTGAATGTTAATTTCATCTACCTGATTTCTGACAGTCAGTGGGTGTCTCCACTTGTCATATTTTTGAAGAAGAATGGTAAGTGGAGGGTTTGTGTTGACTATAGAGAACTTAACAAGGCCACTCAGAAGGATCATTTTCCCTTACCATTTATTGATCAAGTTTTGGACACTTTCTAGAAAAATATTCTTTTCATTTCTAGATGGGTTTAGTGGCTATAATCAAATACAGATTGCTCTAGAAGACCAAGACAAGAAAACCTTTACTTGCCCATGGGGTACTTTTGCATACAGAGTCCTTCCCTTTGGTCTCTGCAATGCACCAACAACCTTTCAAAGGGAAATATTAGGTATTTTTTTCTGATCTTTTGAATGATTGTCTTGAAATTTTTATGGATGAATTTACACCCTACAGGGATGCCTTTGAGACAAAATTAACTAATTTGGAAAAAGTGTTGGAACGTTGTGAGCAAAAAAATGTTGCTCTAAGCACAGAAAAATGCCACATGATGATGACTAAGGGAAATATGCTAGGAAATTTCATTTTAGCGGAAGGAATCAAGGTAGATCCTGCAAAAATTAAGTAAATATCGAGAATCCCGACCCCTAAGACTCTGAAAGAGGTACGTAGTTTTTTGGGGCATACAGGATACTATAGGAGGTTTATAGAAAATTTCTCAAAGATTCCATCTCCTTTAGTTTCATTACTGATGAAAGATGTGGAATTTGTGTGGAAAGAAAAGTGTAAGAAGGCCTTTTTAAAGTTGAAGAACTGTGTAACAATAGCACTTGTTTTACGAGGAACAAATTGGAAATTACCATTTCATATTGCTACAGACGCATCTGACATGTCTGTGGGTGTTGTTTTGGGGTAGCTGGAGGATAAGAAACCTTACACTATATATTACATCAGTAAGAATTTGACTCCAACAAAACTTAACTACACTGTAACTGAGAAAGAATTCCTATTAGTAGTGCACGCTATCAACAAATTCCGGCACTAAATCATCGAGTATCAAGTATTTGTACAAACTGACCATGCTGCCATTTTATTTTTGGTGAAAAACTGTTACTAATGGTAGAGTTACAAGATGGTTATTGCTGTTACAAGAATTTGATATTAATATTGTAGATAAACCCGGAAAAGATAATGTAGTTGTTGATTTTCTTTCTAGATTAACTATAATTGATGACTGCACTGCTACTGAGGATTATTTTCTAGATGAGTATCTTTTTTCCATTTCTACTCATTCACCATGGTATGCAGATATAGCCAATTACCTTGCTGCAGGGAAATTCCCAGACCAATTGTATTCCAAGGAAAGAAGGAGGATTATACAACAGAGTGCTACCTACTCCTGAATAGAAGGAAATCTCTATCACACCAGGCCAGATTTCCAGATTAGGCGATGTGTTAGAGAAGATGAGGTATTTGAGATCCTAAAGGCTTTTCATGAATAACCTTGTGGAGGGAACTTCACTGACAAGAGGGCAGGACATAAAGTACTCTCAATAGGGTACTATTGGCCAACCATATTCCAGGATGCCAAGAAGTTTGTGAAAGGATATGGTAGTTTCCAAAGGATGGGCTAGCCTCTGAAATTAGATGAGATGCCGTTACAACCTTAGATAGTAATAGAACAATTTGAGAAATGGGCCCTGGACTTTGTGGGGCTAATCAATCCTTCATTACAACAAAAAGCATACATATTGGTCTGCACCGATTATGTCACAAAATGGGTTGAAGCAAGGGCATTAACTAGAGCAACAAAGCATGTTGTTTCAGAATTCTTGTTTCAAGATATTTTTGTTCGCTTCGGGATACCCAAAGAGATAGTGACAGATGGGGGTCCTCAGTTCACATCTCATTTGATCAAGAAGTTGGTTTAAAAGTATGGAATCCATCATAGAATCACCACACCCTATCATTCACAAGCAAATGGGCAAGTAGAAAGCACTAATAAAGTCATTGAGGGAATTTTGACAATGATAGTAGCCAGCCACTAAAAAAATTGGGTTGAGAAACTTCTAGAGGTACTGTGGGCTTATAGGAAAACATGGAGGAATACTACAGGCTTCTCACCATATGAACTAGTGTATGGTAATAATCCCTTATTCCCCATAGAGTTTGAAATAAAGACATTAAGAATAACATTGCAGGTTGATCTAGATTTGAGTACATAACAGACTCAAAGATTGGACCAACTCAATGAGCTAGAAGAAAAACGATTGGCTTCCATCTAACAAACAAAAATCATTCAGCAGCAGAGAGCTAAATGGCATGATAGGTTTATTAAGAAGAAAAGTTTCCAGAAAGGAGATTGAACTCTTTTGTACGATTCAAGGTTCAAAGATTTTAAAGGCAAGCTCTGCACCAGATAGCTAGGTCCTTATGAAGTGAATACAATATTTGATAATGGAACTGTACAATTGGTCACCATTGACAGTGTTAAGATGCCGTTATTGGTTAATGAGAATTGTCTAAGGCTATATCATCAACCCGCTTCGAAGGAATCATTTTTCAATATTTTCACGGACTCTGATCTTCATGTTACGATAGTAGGGGAACATTCTCCTCTGCAACCTTAAAAGTTGAAATTCCAATAAGTGCAACAACTAAAAACCACATGTGTGGCAGCTGTTACACCTTTATTTTTTATTTTTTATTAAAAATAAATAAATAAATAATAAATAAAAATAATAAAATAAAATAAAAACAAAAATAAATCTAATTGTGAAAACTCCTTTTTAGGGGCACAGTTAGACAAATAGTAATAATAAAAAACCACTCTTGTGGCAAATGTTACACCCACGTTTTTATCCTTGTAATATCATCGCCCCTTTTTGATCTATGTTATAGGACGATGGTATTCATGTAATTTTTTATTTTTTTTTATTTTTTAAATTTTTAATTTTTTCTGTACCAATTTATTTTGATCATTATTTGTCTGAGAATAATCCAAAAGCTGTCTTGGCTGTTACATATGTAACATCTGACAATCACAATTACTGTTCATTGTAATTCATTCCATAAAAAAAATCACAATGCTAGTTGGACACAACAATATGAACATTGCATGCAGGACGCCGTCAACGCAATTATTGTCCCAACGCCACCTTAGGTATGTCATCAAAAATTTAAATGATTGTCATTATAATTCAGTGATTAATTGGAAAATTAGTGATGCTCTTGTGACAGCCGTGGGCGATTGTCACGATTAAAGCAGGGGAGGGGATATGACTTGAAATGATTTGAAATTATTGAAAAAAGGCTGTAAACATAAACATCTATTAAATTTGAATGCACCTAATCAATAATAGAATTACCAATAATGACCGAATCTGATGGAAAAAGCACGTGTGTACGAAATCCCATCACTTTCCATAACAATCTATTTATTAGTATTCATGTAGGGTACGATTTGGTAAATCCTTGAAAGTCGTCACCGTTCATCAACCTCCTTTTGAAACCTTGCATCCTTATTTTTAGACTCGTCGATTGGGATAATCAGAGGTGCTGAGCAGCAGCTGGAGACACAATGATGTTACAGCAGGATTGAACATCAAAGAAGAAAACTCAGAAACTCAGTAATATTGCAGTATTGCTAGAACAAGAAGCAAAGTTAGAAACAAACAACAGAATTGGGCGGAGTAGTGGTCAGGCATGAGCCAAATTATATGGATGCTCTGCAGAATTTCCCTAAAGCTAACCACATATTTAGAGAGGTTGGATGGGTTGAGTTTTTCGAAAATCTTGAAGGCTCAGATGAGGCCGTAGCAATTGAATTTTATTAGAACTTGAACGATAATCAAAATCGAGTAAGAGGTATGAAAATGGAGGTGACTGAGGAGGTGTTTTCCAGGGTAACCTCATTACCAGTTGAAATGCGAAGGTGGTTTAATAGGAAAATCAATGACCCCTCCTTGAAAGAAGATTTCCTAGTAAGGGAAGAGAAATTGGAGAAGAAAGGAAGAGGAATTGACAGACTGTCACTTCCCCACCCTTGGGAAGATGTTGCCCTGGGTTTGATCAAATATATTACCTATGAAGGGAGGTCTATGATAGTATTCAACTATCACTTTCCTCTTCTCAACCACCTTCGGCATCAACAAAGAATCAATCTCCCATTCTATTTGCTTGGAAACATCAAGAACATGGCAACGACAGTAAAAACAGAAACACACCCAAAGGCATGCGTGACTAATCATGGACTTATTAAGCTCATTGTGCTAGATTCCCTAGGTTAGTAGGGAAAGAATTGGGAGGAATTCAAGAGGAAAAGACCAAGGACAAGCCGAAGGAAACAAAACACAACCTCAGGAGAAGGTTAGTCAGAGGAGGAGACCCAAACTCAACCTACTGAAGTTAGAATTGGGAAAAAGCCTATTGATAAAACAATTGGGGACAAAAGACCGAAGCGGAGAGTGAAGGTCAACATACCTGTAGAACCCTTGCCTACGATCGAGAAGCAGATAGAAGCAGAAGTTCAAGAAGAAGAAGGGCAACCTTCCTCATTAGGTAAGGACGAAACCAATGCCTTATGTTTAGAAATTGAGAAATTAAGAAAAGAAAATGAGGAATTGAAGCAGAAATTATCTGAGGGAAGAGAAATTCTGGTGTCAGTATGCATAACTTGTTTTCAAAACTTAACAGCAGTAAGGTATAATGGCCATAGAGAAAATATCAACCCTATGGAAGTAGAAACAGAACAATAGGGTGCTGCTACACAAGAACCCACTGATGATGCTATTATTACACAAGAACCAACATTTAAAGTAGAGCCTCCTGTATTAATCGACCTAGATGTCGACCCACAAGAACCTGCTGAAGCCACGCCTATTATAGAAGAAAAAATAGTGGACACAGAGGAAAATCTAGGTAAAAACCAGGGGGATGACACATAAGAACCCACCGAAGAGGCTATTGTAAAACAAGAACCAACAACAGAGGTGGAACAACCCCATGAAGAAGAGGTTGGCACACCTATTTTCGATGAAGATATTGAATATAGGAGAACACCAAGTCCCACCTCCGGAGGGAACTCTGATGCAGGTTTTAACCCTGAACATAAATTATCTACACACAAATCTTATAACAGAAAATAAACAATAGCGAGAGCATAAAACATAAAATAGATAAACACAGATATTTTCCCCTGGATCCCAAATCGGGACGACCAGCTTGATTTTTCATTATATTCCTTTAGTGTTACAACACATATATATACATGCCGAAGCATACATAAACCCCAATCCATTAACCCTGGATTAGAACATAACCGTAGTTCCCTTGACCGGATCTACAAAATACTAGGGGACGAAAACCATCGTACCCCAAAACCATGTGCAAACTCATGCAAAAAACATGGGTGGGCCCGCCTATGAGTGGGTCCGCACACCAAAACAATTTTCGCTGGGGCGCTACCCCGGACCCCAACAGTGGGGGCTACCTCCTCCCTTGTGACTCCCCTGCTGTGCCTGGCGCAACATACAGTGCGTGGGGCTAGTCATGGAAAGAATATAACACATACCCAACATTATCCCACTTGTTGTTTTCTTTCCACAGGGGGCCACATGAGAGCTTATTCATTGGGCCAATTATTCAACACCCATTGTTTCTCTACACCAAGATAACTTCTGAGTGCTCACAGACTTTGTCAATGCATCTGCAACATTCTTCAAAGTGTCCAACTTTACCAGCAACACCCTTTTAGCCTCAACCATATCTCTAACAAAGTGATATTGAACATCAATGTGCTTTGTCTTTGAATGGTAAGCAGGGTTCTTAGCCAAGAAAATTTCACTTTGGCTATCACAATCTATCCTTATAGCTTGTTGTACCAACCCCATACTTGAACACAATCTCTGCAACCAAACTGCTTCCTTGCTTGCATGAGTGGCTGCTATGTATTCTGCCTCTGTAGTTGAAAGTGCCACTACAGACTGTCTTTTAATCATCCAACTGACTGCACCTCCAAATAGGCTAAACACATACCCACTTGTAGATCTTCTTTGGTCTAGATCTCCAGCCCAGTCTGCATCAACAAAACCACGAATGTCCAACATTCTTTCCAATCCTGGTCTTCCCTGGTAGCACAAGCCATAATCACTAGTGCCACGTAAATATCCGAAAACCCGCTTCACTACTGTCCAATGCTCCTTCCCTGGGTTTGACATAAACCTGCTCAATACTCCCACTGCATGTGCAATGTCTGGTCTAGTACAGACCATTGCATACATCAGGCTACCCACTGCACTTGCATATGGAACACGAGAGATATCCTCCTCTTCTTCTTGTGTCTTGGGACACTTCTCAGTAAATAGCTTTACACCTACAGGAATAGAAACATTCACTAGTTTACTATCTTGCATATTGAACCTCTGCAATATAGTCTTGACATACTTCCTCTGGTTTAACCAAAGCTTCCTCCTTGCCTGATCTCTCTTAATTTCCATGCCCAAAATATAGTTTGCAGCACCAGGATCCTTCATGTCGAATTTGGAGAATAGTTGGGTCTTCAACTCTTGGATAATTTCTGTCATTTCCAATCAACAACACAGTCATCCTAAGACACAAGACCAAATAAATAACCCGCCCACTAATTAATTTAAAGAACACAATGATCCTCCTTGCTTCTGTGAAGCCAAGTCCTCGTATATAGGTATCAAATTTCTGGCTACCACATCCTTGGTACCAACCCATACAGAATTCTTCAACCCGCATACCGCTTATATTTTCACCTTCACCATAAGTCTTTCCACTGGTTTCCTTCATGTAGATCTCGTCTTCTAGATCCCCCGTGAAGAAATGGTTGTCTTTCTACATCCATCTGCTCTATCCAACAAATGCAGCAAAGAATAAGATAAAAGTAATCTAATAGAATTAACTTTGGAAATAGGAGAAAAAATATCACCAAAATCAATTCCTAGCACCTTGGAATAACCTTTTGCTACCAATTGAGCTTTACATTTCTCCACCTTGCCTTCTACATTTATCTTCTTCTTAAACACCCATTTTCTCCTGATGGGCTTCCTTCCAGCCGGCAACTCCACCAGATCCCATGTCTCATTTTTATGCAAGGATGCCATTTCATCAACCATGGCCTCCTCTCCCGCAGAGATATTCTGGGACTCATCGTTGGCCCTCGACAGCTCTCCTTAGATCATCATTAGTTATAGTTAAGGAAAAACATGAACATAAAGTAGATGGACTATACCTTTCTGGTTGCCTTCTTTCTTGAACTGATCTTCTCAAAGCTAGAGTTTGTGGCTCTTCCTCTTCTAAATCTTCTTCTGTTGTAGAGTCTGATTCATCCTCCTTTAGCTCAAAATATATCTTCTCAGGTTCCTTTGGTATGATTTCATGTTTAACAACATCTTTTACCTCTCTAAACACCACATCTTGGCTGTACACAACCTTCCTTGTTTCTAGGTTCCAAAGCTTGTAACCCTTTAAACCATCCTTATACCCAATAAAGATGCACCTTTCAAATTTATTATCCAACTTGGTCCTTTTCTCCTTTGGAACATGTACATATGCATCACATCCAAATACCCTTAGATGTGAAAGAGAGGGTTTTTTACCAGTCCATACCTCATGTGGAGTCTTATCCTCCAACGCTGATGAAGGTGATCTATTAACTAAGTAACATGCAGTCTCCACTGCCTCTGCCCAGAATTCTTGTCCTAACCCGATACCACTGAGCATGCTTCTTGCCTTTTCCATCAGTGTTCTATTCATTCTTTCCACATCTCCGTTTTTTTGAGGTGTGTATGGAGTAGTCTTCTGTCGTGCTATACCACACTTCTTACAGAACTCTTCAAATTCCTTCTTGCAGAACTCCCCACCATTATCTGTCCTCAACACCTTTATCTTCTTCTCTGTCTAGTTTTCCACCAGAGCCTTAAATTCTTTAAATCTATCAAAGACTTTAGATTTATTCCTCAAGAAATATATCCATGTATTCCTTGAGAAGTCATCTATGAATGAAACATAGTACACAGACTTTCCCAGTGATGGAACTGACACAGGTCCAAACACATCACTGTGCACAAGTTCTAATATCTTGTTCGCCTTCTTAGCACCAGAAGGAAAACTCACCCGATTCTGCTTCCCATATACACAATTTTCACAGAAATCGAAATCCAGAGAGCAATTAGACATACCTTCTACCATACCATTTCTATGTAGTATCCGAAGGCCCTTCTCTCCAATATGTCCAAGCCTTTGATGCCATAGCATGGTCTTTTCTCCAGAGACAGCTAGGCTTTCCGCTCCACTTTCAAGAACCACATAACTATTACACCCATCAATAACAGTGCTACCTTGTAGCTTGTACAGAGTTCCAGTCCGAACTCCCCGCATTAATACCAGTGCTCCCCAAACCATCTTGCAGGCATCTTTCTCAAACACTATTTTTACACCTGCATCATCCATCTTGCTTACAGAAATCAGATTTCTGGCCAATGCAGGAATATGCAGAACACCAGGAAGTGTTCTAATCCTTCCACCTTGCAGCTTCAGCTTGACCTTTCCACGTCCGATGATTTTGGCCTTCCTATCATCCCCTAGGAAGACATCACCATCATATTTCTCATACTCGCAGAACCAATCCCTATGGGGAGTGAAGTGAAAGGATGCACCTGAGTCAATCAACCATGACTCATGATCTACATGTGTATTTGAAGAAGAAGCCAAATACACATCCCCACCTTCATCCGAGGTGGCTTTTGCCTCTACAGAAGGAGCATCATCAGATCCCTTTCCTTTCTCAGGAGCTTTAGATCTACAGTCCTTTTTGTAGTGCCCTTCCTTTCTGCATTTCCCAGCACACCTTTACAACCTTTCCAGGAGATTTAGAGCTCCCTCTAGATTTAGATCTCCCACTCGAAACCTTATTCTTGTTTCTGTTCTGGGACCTTCCTCGTACAGATAAGGCATCTCCATTCTGACCCTCCATATTTCTCCGTCTCATTTCCTCCGACAGCAAGGCTGAGACAATGTCATCAAATTCAAGGTAGTTGTATTGCTACCTATTGCAATAACCAGACTGTCCCACGAGTCTGGTAGAGAGCACAACAAACTGATGCACTTATCTTCATCTGAGATTTTAATATCAACAGATGACAGCTGACTTACCATAGTATTGAAGGCGTTCAGATGCTCTATCACCAAGTCTCCATCCTTCATCCTCAAGTTATACAGTTTTTTTTCGCAGGAACAATTTATCCACCAGAGATTTAGATTGGTACAAAGTCCCAAGTTTGTCCCATAAATTCTTCGCCGTAGCTTCCCCAGATACATTCAACAATACCGAATCCGAGACACACAACCATATTGTACTCTTCGCTTTCTGATCCAACTTCTTCCAGTCTTCATCAGACATTGTTGTTGGTTTAGTACCTAGATCTACCGCGATCCACTGGTCTTTATCCACCAGCAGATCCTCCAACTTGAGCTTCCACAACTCAAAACTCTGACCATTAAATTTCTCAATCTCTATCTTTCCACTGCTCGAGATTTTCTTTCATCGCAAGAATCGATCCCACAGATCTCCCACTGAATAGGGTCTACCATAGGCCTGAGCAAAAAACCCCTCAATAGCAAAGGCATCCCCTTGAAGCCGAAACAACTCTGATACCAAATGTAGGTTTTAACCCTGTACAGAAATTACTCACACACGAATCTTATACTATAAAATAAACAATAGTTATACAAAACATAAAATAGATAAACACAGAGATTTTCCCCTGGATCCCAAATTAGGACGACCAGCTTGATTTTTCATTATATTCCTTTTAGTGTTACAACACATGTATATACATGCCGAAGCATACATAAACCCCAATCCATTAACCCTGGATTAGAACATAACTATAGTTCCCTTGACCGGATCTACAAAATACCAGGGGACGAAAACCATCGTACCCCAAAACCATGTGCAAACTCATGCAAAAAACATGGGTGGGTCCGCCTATGAGTGGGTCCACACACCAAAACAATTTTCGCTGGGGCGCTGCCCCGGACCCCAATAGTGGGGGCTGCCTCCTCCCTTGTGACCCCCCTGCTGCACCCGGCGCAACGTACAATGCGTGGGGCTAGTCGTGGAAAGAATATAACACATACCCAACATCTGAGAAACTCTTGCTAATCTCTGAGTTGCAAAAATTGAAGTAAGAAGCGATCTCCCTTCGGGATGGGATGATTTCGCTAAAGGAACATCAAAGAGAAATAGACACTTTACGTGAAAAATGGATGGAATCAGAATTGAAGAGAAATTAGGAGGATTACAAGAAGAAAAAGGCTCTGAAGAAATAAGAAGAATTGCTGTTGCTGTTATAGGATCAGATTCGAGACCTCACCCTTGATAAACATAAAATTCATAATTTCGCCCTCAAATTTTTTGGTTGTAGGCAACCTTCTCCATCATATCCTATTTTTCTGTGGGAACGTTACTTCTTGTTTCAATTGAAAGCCATTTTTGAGGACAGACCTTATGTATGTTCCTCCACTCGTAGTTTTCTAGATTTTTTTCGTGCCTCAGAATTTGATGCGCAAATTTTGTTGCGTGAATTGTTTTTACACAACATTATTTGTGAACATGTGAGTATGCAGATGATTGTGACAATCTTCTCTTATATGAGAGATCTTAAATTAAGGGCTTTTGTATCCTTCATAAGGAATCATATTGAATGGCATCTGGCCATTAAATTTATGGAAAATAATGAGGATAATACAACATTATGGGTGCGGGCAAAACCAGGACGAGCTGATGAGTTGAGAAGAGAATTCAGGAGAATACTGAGTACCCCTAAGATTAGAGGACCAACGACCACTTATAGAAGAAGAATTGTGGACTTCTGTCTCAATCAGTTTGCAATGATGAAAATTTGAGCTTTGATAGGATGCTTAAAATGCACGGAAGCCAGCAGTGTTGAGTTATTAAAGGGAGATCCATTCTTATTCCAAAATTTTGTGGTGGCTGTTACACATTTACCAACCTACGCACAGATTGTACAATCTCTTGGAGCTCTATGGTTGGTATTAATGTTTATGTTTCCTTTGATCTGGTTGCCCATTGAGGATTACCAGATCAATTATGAATTAAGAAAGTATGAGTTATAATCTTGGGTACAACAGTTGATCGCCAATCAGGGATACAGGTCTGTAGATGAAGACACAGTTTTTGCTTATGATCTCACAAATCTGCACCGAAGGTATTCCCATGAAATATGAGTTTTCATGAGGACATGCAAGTATTTTAGTTGGGGGGAGATGTTGGGTGATGGTTTTGCATAGTTTTTCCTACACTTATCTCCCTTATATTGCTTTGTAACCTTGATTTATGGGATTATCTTTACCCTTTTTCCTACCTTTTTCCCTGACTTGTGCTATTTCACCTTACTTTTGTTATTTTTCCAATTCACTAATTATTATGATCTATTATACCTTTTTATGACTAACTGATGGTGAATGTTTTGAGAAATATTGATGGTATTTTGTTTTCCTTTCAGATGTCAAAGATCCAAAACATGAAGTTCACAGAAGCAGTTCAGATGGTGCTGTTACAGCAAAGTGATGCTGTTACACCGTGCTGTTACAGACCCGCCAAAAATTTTCTGTTACACCTTGTTGTTATAGAATCGTTGGCGAATTTCTGATACAGTTGTACCATTGACCGATCTTGTCTATATTGTTGCTGAGCTGTTCCTTGGCGGTTGCACTACAACTGTGTTTTGTTATGATAACTGTAGGAGCTATCAACATTATATTTTTGGGATAACAGCCTAAGGGCAGTTCCGATTGTAATATTTTAATTCCTAATCATAACTTTATTAGGGAGTGGTTATAACTGCATGAGTTCTATTTCGATCAGCATGAGATTCGTAAGATTCTCATGACTGATCTATTCCTAAATTTTCTGATGTAACAACTATATATCTCTCGACCCTAGAGGTCAAGAGGTTAGCGAAGAACAATGTTGTTTTTCCTCTGTAATTGTGTTCATATTAATATTGATCATATTGTTACTATTGTTACATGTGTGATTCCATTTAAGTTCTGTTGAAGTTTCTTTCCTACCTGCGCCCTGCTAGGGAGGAAGGGCCCTCCTTCTTAAGAGGGATTGCAGCGGTTACAATAGTTGTGTGTTTATGTAATTAGATTTCAGTTTATGCATCATTAGAGTGTTATTGCTGTTGTTCAGCTGAGAATATATCTGCTTCGATTTCTATACTTTATATGGTCTTACACATCTAATTAATAAAGACACTGGCTGGGTACTTACTGTGTGGAAAGATAACAAATCAATTGAAGTGTGATTTCAATCTTGTGGATTCTTTTGTTTCTACATGAGTGATTTATTTCCAACATTTTACATCAGCAACGATTTCTTTTCTTTGAGAATGCTTCTGGTTGATGTATCAGAACAGACAATGCTACTGTCATTGGAGTAACAGACGTCCCTAGATTGATAATTAAATGTGTATTGTTCAGTCATTAATAAAGTGATTTATATAGTTAAACACCAAGCTTCTTCTTCAAGAAACTGAACACGCCTGCTGATTATTACCTTCTTGGTTGATGGACTATAGAGCTTGTAGGCCTTGGATTCATCATTGTATCCAATAATTATACTCTTCTCCCCCTTGTTGTCCAAATTATTCCTTAACTAATCCGGCATATGTGCATATGCCACACATCCAAACACTCTCATGGGAGTGACAACTTGCTTTATTCCACTCCATGCTTCTTCTAGAACTATGTTCATAAAAACTTTGGTTAGACATCTATTTAAAATATAAGTTTCACAATTGACAGCTTCTACCCAATACTCATTTGGAAAATGCTTCGCCTTCAACATACTCCTTACCATGTCCATGATGGTCCTATTCTTTCTTTCTGCTACACCATTTTGCTGAGGTGTATACCTTGTGGTAAACTTCTTGTGTATTCCATACTCCTTGCAGAAACGTAGGAAGTATTTGGAGATATATTCTGCACCTCTATTAGTTCTCAACACTTTTATGTAGTGTCGACCTTGCTTCTCAACAAGAGATTTGAAGTGGTAGAACTTTTCAAACACTTCACTTTTCTATTTAAAAAAATAAACCCATGTCTTTCTTGTGTAATGATCTATAAATGTCAAAACATAATGACTGCTAGCTATTGATGGCATTTGCATTGGTTCACACAAATCTGAGTGGAAAATCTCCAAGGGTGGTTTTTCCCTTATACTCTTTCCTGATAAAAATTATTCTCTTTGTTGTTTGCCCAGTATGCAACCTTCACATAGGCTGTTTTGTTTCGCTATGAGTAGTAATCCCTTTACCATTCCTTTTCTATGCAACAAGTTCAAACCTCCGAAATTGAGATATCCAAATCTCAAATGCCATAACCAGTTCTCATCTTTCACTTCTTCTTGAAAGACCTCTTTTGTGACTGCTGCTACAACACCTCCATCCTTTAAGTCTATTTTTATATTGAGAGGAAAAATCCTATTTCTTGTCATATGCACTTTTGCAATGACCTATCTACCTGGAGGTTTATCCATGATTGTACACACATCATTAAAAAAAAACACATTGTAGCCCTTATTCACGAGCTTTCCAATGCTTAGAAGGTTACATTTTAGGCCAGGTACATAATATACATCTGGCACAAACTTCTTCTCTCCCTTCTTTGGTAGTATTTTTACTCTTCCTTTCCCCATGATAGAGACTTTGCTATCAGTCCCTGTTTTCACTTCATATTTTACACTCTCCTCCAGATTGGAAAACATTGTTATGTTCCCAGTCATATGGTTACTACACCCTGAATCTAAGAACCATACATCTTCTTGTTTTTCTTGTGCTACATTACATGTTAAAAGCACATTTCCTTGGTTTTGATTTTCTTTTGTAAAATTTACACTAGGTTTATTACCCATGTCATTTTTTCTCTCTCTATATACATTGGCATAATGCCCATAATTTTTTAAATAATGAAATTAGACTTGAGATTTATCATGCCTATGACCTTGTGCTTGATTTTCTCTTGAGCCTTTGCTTGGATTCTAGTTGCTAGCCCTTCCACTTGTGCTTGCAGGTCTGCTTCTTCCACCTCTGTGTGGGCTTCTTCCTCTCCCTCAATAATTTTATCTTCCTCGACCTCTACCTCGACCAAAAGACATTTGTGTCTTTAATGCATGCTCCAATGAGGAGTTTTTTGCTCTATTCAGTCTATGCTCATGAGACATCAGTGATGCATGAAGCTCATCTACTGAAAAGTGTGAGAGATCCTTTATCTCTTCTATGGCCAATACTATAGCATCAAATCTTGATGGTAGACTTCTTAACACTTTCTCCACTATTCTTCTTTCTTCAAGTGTCTCTCCATGAGACCTGATTTGGGTAACCAACCCAATCAGATGTGTGAAGAATGAGTCTATGTTATCAGACTCTTTCATGTAGAGAGTTTCAAAATCTCTCCTCAGCATTTGAAGTTTTTTTTTCTTTACTTTTTCCATACCTTGGTAGGCTGTCTGGAGGGTATCCCATGCCTCATTATAATTTGTTGCTATTGTAATCCTTGGGAAAATACTTTCATGTACTGCTTGGAAAATATAGAAGAGGGATTTGGAGTCCTTCTTCCTATTTTATCTCAACAAATCTCTTTTTACTTGTGTCAAAGCATTAAGCGCTACTGCATCTGCTGGTTCTTGGAAACCATTATCCAATAGCTCCCAAATATCTTGTGAAGAAAACAGGGCCTTCATTGTAATGGCCCAATAATCATAATTCTTACCGTTGAACTGTGGAAATTGTGGATTTTTCAGGCTTCCGCCATCTTGATTTTGTAAAAAAATCTTTTGACTATGTAAAATAGAAGCCTTCTCACTGCTGGAGAAATCCACTTCTCAAAAAAACTTACAACTTATTCAGTAAAGAGAGATCATTCATTCAATGAGAGCCTATACCTGCTCTGATACCATGTTGGAAATATTGAATAAAATAGACACAGAGTAATGTGTTCCCCCTTTGCAACATAGAGAATGCGCTAAAATGCAGAAATAACAAAATTCACAGACAAAGAGCAAAACACATGAGAGGAACCAATTTCAAATTTTCATTCCTTCACAGTAAAATTATGAAATTACATAGGTTTTATACAATTTTTTTCGAAGCCTGAAAATTTAATGCATTTCAATGCGGATCAAACGTTCAACAACAAAATTTTCATCGGCTATGTTTGGCTGCTTATACACGAAAAAGTGTACAAAGAACATAGGATGCCAAGCTTTAAGTTTTATTGGTTTCACTTGCAAAATCACATCGCATCCGACGCTTCATCGTGAAATGAAATTGGCGATCTTAACATTTACCATATGTGCTTACGGGTAAAACTTAAATCTTGTGATATGTGATGTGACGTGGTACATCGCATTGCAAAACAAACAATTTAACTTGTGGGTGCTTAATCCACTAAATCTTAAGCTTTACAGGCACCGATATGCACTATCCTTCTGAGCTTGACATGTGCCCCCTTTGCGATCGCATCGCAGAAAAAATAAGATAACTTGCAGGCGGCATAAAGTTAAAACTTGAAACTTGCGAAGTGCACGGCTGCAGGCAGCTTAAAAGGTTAAAGAAAAAAGTTGTGAAGTGTGACCGACATAAAATTTAAACTGTGCGATGTGCGATGATGATGTTGAATCACATCATCGCACACTTTTGGTGAGGGCTCAAATGTTAAAACTTAAAACATGTGCAGTGCAGGTTGCGAGCAGTAAAGTGTCGGGAAGTGTGAAAAGCGAAAGGTAAGGAAATAAAGAAAAATAAAAATATTTATGGCAGATTTGCAATGTGGTAAGGTTTATGTGGTGGGTCCCGCCGATATCGCATCGGCGGGGAAGTAAACTATGCAAAGGGCTTAAGAGTTAAAATAAAAAAGTTGCGGGAAATGGTAAGTAAATGCGCCAGGTAAGAAATAATGCAGAGTATGGGTTGTTGGTACTTTGTTTGACATTTGTATGGATTTCATGAAAATGCCTTTGGGTTTGAAACCTGAGGCTTATCTTCCCTGCACAGAATATTTAAAGAGGTGTGGGCTGCTGCCACATTTATTCATGGCGGTGGTTGGGAGTAATTCCAACATTTACTTTAATCATTCGTCTAGGAATAGGATCACCCATGCAGGGATTTGGATTGGGAAAGCCCTGATGAAATGAAATAACAGGCTGAGTGTGAAATAATGTCTTCTATGAACACTCCAGAATTAATTATTTACCTAAATCATTAATGGCGGGCGTATAACAATTCCAGGTTACCAACAACATATGATTTTTGATAGGAGAAATGCACTTCTCAGCTACTACTGATTCTGTTGCCCGATTGTGCAGCTCACGGTGGCACTCCCAAGAGTGGATTAAACAATATTTGGAAAAATGCAAGGAAGAACTAGAGGCCGGTCCAAATAACCAATTTCTGAGACAGTGTTCACATTGTACGGTAGCAGCTTTGTCTGTATGCAAGCTACACACCAGATTAACCGCCCTATACCACTTGTAGTCGCTCACCCTCCTATATTGATCTTGATCTTTTGTATTGTTGCAGTTTTTGTGTATCAAATATTCAACATTTACCTCTTTGCCAACAATGGGCTCTATTGGAATTAGCATATTAAATTCTTTCATTACTCTCATTTTCTCACATACCTTCATGCAGGTTTCCATTTCTCAGGTACCAGGCTCTCCTCAATGCTCCAATGATCTTCTCATGTAACAACCTCTCTCTCTCTCCAACGTATTACGAAAATTTATAACCATCTCTGCTTATTAAGCTTCATAAAACTATTAGTGTGCTGATTTTATTTTTTAAATTTATTTTGACATTGTTTCTATACTCTGTTTTTTCTAGTGTGAAATTTGTTCCATGCATGTTCAGTCCAACACAACTCAACTAAGGGTTAATCGAGTTTTGGAGGGATCAGAGCCTTTCGATTTATGTTTCTTTGATATAGTGCATGTGTGTATTCATGCTTAGTCCAGTCCAACACAGCTCAACTGAGAGTTAATAGAGTTTTGGAGGAGAGACGCTTTCGATCTATGTTTCTTTGATGTCACACCTACAGGTCTCAAATTTGAGATTAACAACTATCGCTATTTTGTCTCATGTGAGCGATCTCATTTTGTTCGATTTATATTTATTTGATACAGTGCATGTATGTATGCTCAGTCCAACAATACGTCACAACTCAACTGAGAATTAACAAAGTTTTGGAGGAGGAGAGAGAGTTTCAATTTGTGTTTCTTTGATGTCTCTTCTGAGATTAACAATTATCGATTTTTCATTTTGTTCAATTTTTGTTTACTTTATATTTTAATAATAAATGGTTCCCAATTTCGTATATAAAATCTTGAATTAATTAACCCAATAGAAACCACTGATACCCAAGTCAGATTTTAGTTAACTGGGTGGATTTGGGGTTGTGTTAAGCTGAACTAGAACTTCGAGAAAAATACTGACCTGAAGTAAACTCCCAGACATCACACTCTCCCACACGTCATCAAAATATTATCTTTAATTTTCAAAATATTTGTTTTGAAAAATTTCTTACAATATCACCCATGCAGGGATTGGGAAGGCTCTCCACCACTTTTTTAACAAAAAGGTTCAACTAATATATAATTATTTACAATGGAATCATCAAATGTTCATGAATGTCCGTGCATTAAAATATAACCACATAATTTTTTAACATATGATTAAGGTAGCCAAACTGCATTACTCTCCATAAAATTTCTTTTATTTGCATACCATTTGGTGTTATTGCAATTGTCCATAACCTGTACAAAGATTATTTTATTTTGGTTAGGATTAGGGTTTGAAAATAACTACCTTAATGTTTCAGTCCAGATTCAATGCATTTCCTCTTTATGTTTCTTGTTAAATGCATTTCCCCTTATACTATTCCTTTTTTCAACAAGTCGATACCTTGTGTGGTGCACCCAACCTGAACTAGACTTTTATTTGCAACCATTATATGCCTTTAGGATAATCCCTTCTATACTTTATCTTCTTTGTTTCAAGTTGTGTATTTCACTCCCTATAACCTTCCTGAGTGCCTTAGAAACATATTATTCCTACACCTTTGTCCTTTGTTAATATTTTAGCAAAAAATCCATTAGTTCTTTCATCAAATGCTCTACGTGGAAAAATATTTCCTTCCTCAATTTGACCTTCATCCTCCATTTTCACCTCGTTGAATGTGAAATAATTATCTCTCTTCCGTCTTTATGTGCACTAGTTTTAAAAAAATGAGTAGACTCACATGAGAGGAATTGAAATGCTCTCCATTATTTCATTTTTTTTTTCCATGGGTTGGGTGCAACTTGGTGATGGTATCTCATGATATGTTAATTACAATGAAAACTTATAAAAACAAAAATATGAAAACTTATAAAAACAAAAATATGAAAACTTGGAGGGATAATTAGAGGTACTTATACAATAAATTTGAAGAGTGTGTAAAGAGATGAAATCTAGGAAAATGTGTTCGATTTTTGAATATGTAATTTTATTTATAAAAATTGTGTCATAGTATGTGAATTTTGATTTTCTCTACATTGGTATGATAATTTTCATGAAAAATATAATGGTTATCTTTATATTAGTGCAGTTATCTTTGAGAAGCTAAAGTATGCAATCTTGCTATAAAAATTAGTGGAGTTGTAGAGAACAATTTTTTCCTATAATATTATGTGTGTCTCTGTGTGTTTCTATATATATATAAGTCCATTATATATGTGTTTATATATATATATATATATATAAGTCCATTATAAGTCCATTATATATGTGTTTATATATCTATATATATCTATATATATATATCCTTGAAGCTATGAGGCCTACCATTAGTGCAACCTGAAATAGCCTTTCCATTATCAAACATTCCTTTTTTCTTAGATTGTAAGACTTAATGTCCACTAGTGCATCATAATACTTTCTCCAAATCGTCAAAGCCCAAACATGTAATGAAGGAAATAAATGAGGGATATGTTTTATTATTTTTATATATGTCAAGAGAAAAATTTATTAAAAACAACGAAAACTATTAATGTTTTCTTTTAAATTACACATTTATAATCTACATAGTCGACTTTATATGTTTATATAGTTTCATGGACAATCGATTTGTATAGATTATAGAAAATTAACAACAAAGAGGGAGATATATATTTTTTTTACCTCAAAATTTGATGTTTTTATTATTTGCACCCCAAACCATTAGGTTTGTGATCCTAAACCTATATCTAAAGCAACCAAGTAATTAGGTACATAGGATTCCCACTAGGTAAAATTTAAATTCAAAACAATATGTGCATTCCTAGAATGTGTGTTTTTAGTACCAACATTGCAAGTGCATTCCTAGTGCCAAAATGTGTGTGTGTTTCTAATGCTAGTAACACACATGGGAGAGGGAGAGGGAGAGGGAGAGGGAGGGGGAGGGGGAGGGGGAGGGAGAGGGAGGGGGAGTGGGAGAGGGAGAGGGAGAGGGAGAGAGAGGGAGAGAGAGAGAGAGAGATGGGGGGTTGGTTTTTGAGAGGGAGAGGGGGAGAGAGAGGGAGAGAGAGGGAGAGAGAGAGAGAGATAGAGAGAGATGGGGGGTTGTTGAGAGAGAGAGAGAGAGAGAGAGAGAGAGAGAGAGAGAGGGAGAGAGGGAGAGAGAGAGAGGGAGAGAGGGAGAGATAGAGAGAGAGAGAGAGAGAAGAGAGAGAGTAGAGAGAGAGTAGAGAGAGAGAGAGAGATTAGAGAGAGGAGAGAGAGAGAGAAAGAGAGAGAGAGAGAGAGGGAGAGGGAGAGAGAGAGGGAGAGAGGGAGAGGGAGAGATGGAGAGAGAGAGGGAGAGAGGGAGAGGGAGAGAGAGAGAGAGAGAGGGAGAGAGAGAGAGAGAGAGAGAGAGAGAGAGAGAGAGAGAGAGATGGGAGGTTGTTGAGAGAGAGAGAGGGAGAGAGGGTAGAAAGATAGATGGGGGGTTGTTGTGAAGAATAAACTAGGTGAAGGAGTGAGGGGTAGATAAATAATGGGATGGTGAGGGACAAGGGAGAGAGAGAGTGAGAGGAGTAGGAAGTGAGACATAGATATGTTGATATGGAGAGAGAAGGGGAGGGGGAGAAGAAGAGGAGGGGTGTAAATGGAGTTGGAGGGGAGTTAGTGAGGAAGAGAGTCAGAGGGATGGAGAGACAGAGAAGGATAAAGGGAGGGAGATAAAGATAGATATGGAGGTTAGAGAAAGAGAAGGTGGGATATAGAAGTAGAGCTGGAGGGAGAAGAGAGAGGGAGATATAGGTAATGAGAGAGTGATAGATGGAAGAATAAAGAGAGAGAGAGAGGGATAGAAGGGGACTAAGGGAGAGAGAGAGTAAGGGAACTAGGGAGAGAGGGAGAGAGGGAGAGAGAGAGAGAGAGAGAGAGAGAGGATAGAAACAAATCTAGAGGGGTGAGATAAAGGGAGAGAGAGGGAATAAGATATATCTATATCTATATATATATATATATATATATATATATATATATATATATATATATATATATATATATATATATATATATATATATATATATATATATATAGAGAGAGAGAGAGAGAGAGAGAGAGAGGGCTATAGGGAGAGAGGAGAGAGGGAGGGCGAAGATTGAGAAGGAGAGAATGATAATTTGGTTAAGGAAAAATATGTTTTAATTTTGAAACCCACATGTGCAAAAAAGGATTGGTAAACCATAAGAAGAATCTACACACCCTTGGAAGGCAATAAATACAAGTCAAGTGACTCTCATTTGGATTTCATCGATAATAATCTTCTTCTTCTCTCTTCTTTCATTTGTCTCACACAGGTCTGAAGTGGTATGAAGAGATCAATTCGTACAAGTCAAAAATTGTAGGGTATGAAGCTCACATGTGTGATCTATGGTTTTGATTTGTAGTCGCAGTGTTTCCACAATGAACTTTCTGCTACAGCCACATGCATGAAAGCCTATCTGTGTGGTTGGAACATTTCCACCACATGCACGTACACCCTCTCTGTGTGACTGTAAACTAGGGATTAATTTTTATATTTGACCGCAGGCTAGAAATTTATCTCTGATCAATATTGTTTCTTGGCTCATATTTCTTAATATTGTTTTGTTGTTTCTCCAGATAAGTTTTTGATTGAAGAGATATATCATTATACTCTCTCTTGTTTAACATTTTATGACAATATAATAAGAAGAATAGTTTAAAATGGTTTCCTCCCTTGTGGATTTTTTCCCTAGTATTTGACCAAACCAGGTGTCTCTTATTTGTTTCTTGTTGTTCACTGGATTTGCTTTTCCCTCTACAATTTCTATTTATCATTGCAAGATTAAATTGTTTTGAAGAATTGCTAACTAAATATAAGAATTGGGATAAAGTGATTGTAACAACATAGGACAATGGTAAAATTAACATGGTATCAAAGATAAGATGAAGAGAAACCCAAGGAGACAAGGATAAAGTATAAACCACTCTTGGAAGCAGTTGAAGAAGCCTAGTAGGGTTTGTTCAAGATGTATACCTCCTTCTTCAAGTGAAATGAGAAGTTGGGGGACTCATCAAAATTTTCCTCTTGGAAGATCAGGTTCAAAATTATAGTTGAAGATAATGATGCTTTGGAATTTTAGAAAAGGTACTTGAGTCACTAGAGAATGCTTCTATTGCTGCCAAGAACAAGTACAAGAAAGGCAAGTTAAAAGAAAATAAAATTATAGTTGATGGCTTACAATATCATTTACTTTCTTATGTTGGAAATTTGAATAATCTAAAGACATGTATGATAAATTTCCATACATGTATTGTTGAATATTGTAACTAGGTTCAGTATTCATAAATTATTTTCAAGTCTATATTTAATGTACTTGTCAAAATAACAAAGAAAATAAATTATATTATTCTTAAATGATTTTTTAAAGCATGGGTTTCATGATTAGGCCATATTTTTTTAGGTCAAAGTCCTCACTGTGGACTTATATGATTTACTGTGAATTTACGGAGTCATTGAATATTTAAATTGGCCCATCCTCAGCTCTTGAATAATGTAATTAGGTTAAATAATGAGTCAAAAATGATTTATGGAACCTCCACACCAAGTCGTCCTTAATGTGATCAAGTCAGCCTCAATCCCAGGAGTTCGAGCTCATCACAAATCTATATATACAAGCAAATCAAACTCATTTCAAATATTGTCTCACACATAGAGATGAATTATTGAGTTAAGGAGAGATGATGTAGGGGAGAGATAATGAGAGGGGGATGGAGTGAGAGAGGGAGAGATAGAGAAGGAAAAAATAATGGAGGGAGGGAGAGATATAGAAGGACAAAGGTAGGAATATTGAGGTAGAGATAGAGGGTAGAAAGAGATAAAGAGAGTTGGGGGGTTTTTGTGAAGAATACACTAGGTGAAGGGGGGAGGGATAGAGAAATAGAGGAACGATGAGGGAGAAGGGAGAGAGAGAGTGAGAGGATTAGGGAGTGAGACATAGATATGTTGATATGGAGAGATAAGGGGGGAGAGAAGAAGATGGGGGGATGTAAATGGAGTTGGAGGGGAGTTAGTGAGGAAGAGAGATGAAGGGATGGATAGATAGAGAAGGATAAAGGGAGGGAGATAGAGATAGATATGGAGGGTAGACAAAGATAAGGGGGGGGGGATATAGAAATAGAGTTGGAGGGGGAAGAGAGAGGGAGAGATAGGTAATGAGAGAGTGATAGATGGAAGAAGAAAGAGAGAGAGAGAGGGATAGAAGGGGGCTATAAGAGTAAGAGAGAGAGAGAGAGAGAGAGAGAGAGAGAGAGAGAGAGAGAGAGAGAATAAGGGCACTAGGGAGAGAGGAGAGAGAGAGACAGAGCTGGATGGGATTTGTTGTGAATCACAAACTGAGGGATAGAGAAATGGAAGAAGGGGCGAAGAGAGAGAGAGAGAGAGGATAGAAACAAATCTAGAGTGGTGAGATAAAGGGAGAGAGAGGGAATAAGATATATATATATATATATATATATATATATATAGAAAGAGAGAGAGAGAGAGAGATGAGGGAGAGACAGAGAGACAAAGGAAGGGCTATAGGGAGAGATGGGAGAGGGAGGGAGAAGATAGAGAAGGAGAGAATGTTAATTTGGCAGCTTAGGGAAAAATTATATCCTTTGTACAACCTTCCTCATCAAGAAATACCCCTTATAGCCCTTGGGAGAATATAATTTGGTTAAGGAAAAATATTTTTTAATTTGGAAACCCACATGTGCAAAAAAGGACTAGTCAACCATAAGAAGAATCTACACACCCTTGGAAGGCAATAAATACGAGTCAAGTGACCCTCATTTGGATATCATCAACAATAATATTCTTCTTCTCTCTTCTTTCATTTCTCTCACATAGGTTTGAAGTGGCATGCAGAGATTGGTTCATACAAGTCCAAAATTGTAGCGTTTGAAGCTCACATGTGTGATCTATGGTTTTGATTTGAAGTCGTAGTGTTGCCACAATGAATTTTTTGTTGCAGCTACATGCATGCAAGCCTATCCGTGTGGTTGGAAAATTTCCACCACATCCATGTACACCCTCTCTGTGCAACTGGAAACTAGGCATTAATTTTTATAGTCGACCACAGGCTAGAAATTGATCTCTGATTAGTATTGTTTCTCGGTTCATATTTCTTAATATTGTTTGGTTGTTTCTCTAGATAATTTTGCAATTGAAGAACTCAATCATTATACTCTCTTGTGTTGAAAATTGTATGCCAATCTAATAAGAAGAATAATTTGAAATGGTTTTCCCCTTTGTGGAGTTTTTCCCTAGTATTTGACCAAACCTGGTGTCTCTTATTTATTTCTTGTTGTTCACTGGATTTACTTTTCCATCTACAATTTCTATTGATCATTGGAAGATTAAATTGTTTTGAAGAATTTATATCTAAATATAAGAATTTGGATAAAGTGATTGTAATAACATAGAACAATGGTAAAATTAACATGGTATCAAAGATAAGATGAAGAGAAGCCGAAGGAGTCAAGGATAATGATAAATCACTCTTGGAAGCAGTTGAAGAAGCCTATTAGGGTTTTGTCAAGATGTATACCTCGTCCTTCAAGGAAAATGAGAAGTTGGGGGACTCATAAAACTTTTTTTCTTGGAAGATAAAGTTGGAAATCATAGTTGAAGACAATGATGCTTTGGAATACATTCAAGGAAAAGTACTTGAGTCTCTAGAGAATGCTTCTATTGCTGCCAAGAACATGCACAAGAAAGGTGAGTTAAAAGAAAATAAAATTATAGTTGATGGTTTACAATATCATTTACTTATGTTGGAAATTTGAATAATCTAAAGACATGTATGTGAAGTTTCCATACATGTATTGTTGAAGATTGTAACTAGGTTCAGTCTTCATAAACTAATTTCAAGTCTATATTTAATGTACTTGTTAAAATAAAAATAAAAGAATTTATATTATTATTAAATGAATTTTTAAAGCATGGGTTTCATGATTGGGTCATATTATTTTAGGTCAAAGTCCTCATTGTGGACTTATAGGATTTATTGTGAATTTAGAGAGTAATTGAAGATTTAAATTGACCCATCCCGGGCTTTTGAATAATGTAATTAGGTTAAATATTGAGTCAAAAATGAATTATGGAACCTCCACACCAAGTCCTCCTTAATGTGATCAATTAAAACTTAATCCCAGGAATTCAAGCTCATCACGAACCTATATATACAAGAAAAATCAAACTCATTTGAAAGACTCTCTCTCACACACAAAAACCTGATATCTAATGCTGCATAAGGAAAAAGTGTGAAGTCAAGAAAGGGGTCAAAAGGAGTACGAGTTTGGACAAACTAAAGGAGTGAAGAAAAATAAATTTTTTTGTCTCTTTTTTTCTCTCATATGCTCTAGATTGAAATGTCAAAGTCCCTCATTGTTTTGTTGTTGCTAGTAGCTTCTAGTTGCTGCATGTTGGTGCTGCCAAAAGAAGAATAGGCCAAAGTCGATTTTATTGGGTGTTAGCACCATAAGAAGTTGTATTGGATTAAACTCAAACTCCTAGAATAAATATCGAATTATTTTCTCCAATATCGAAGTCTCATAATAAAAATCTAATTTTCTATATCGAATGAAATTGCATAGTGTTGTTGCTGCTACTACTACCAGGTTGAAGTAAGATCAAAAGGAAGGCTGACTTGATGTGGAGGAAGTGTAAGTCAAGGTCTAGAGTCTTAGGAAAAGTATTTTAGGAATAAATACTAACTGGGTATTTCTTCCTTTCTAATTTTCTAACATGGTATTAGAGCTTTGGTGAAGAAAGAAGGAAAAGGCAGTCTTAAGGAATTGATCAAGGAATTATAAAAGCATCATAAGGTGAATCTCTTTAAGGAAATAAGTTTCACTATCTTCAAGAAAGATGTCTAATGCAATCAAGGAAGAGAAAAATCTTAAAGAGGCATCAAAATACATATCTTGGAAGAAGAGGATTGACGTCATCCTTGACAAGAAGAAAGTATTAGATGTGGTGAAGGGAAAAGTAAACAAGCCCACAAAATACTATAGTGATGAAGATGAGGTGAAATACAATGAATTGGAATTGGTGGCCATGACTCTAATGGTTGAGGGCATAAAGGAAAAACTTTTCCGTTACATAGCTAACATTGACCATGCTCAAGAAATGTATGAAGCCTTGTAAAAACTATTTACAATCAAGAACATTGGGAAAGTAGCAAGCTTGAAAAATGAACTAAGGACCACTAAGATGAATTAGGAAGATGCCGTGGACACTTTATTTATGAATATAGTAAAATAAGAAATTATATTGTCACAATTTATGAAATAGTGCCAGACAAGGAAATTGAGATCACATCCTTATTATTCCAACTTTTTGGAGTGATTTTTCTTCATGTGTCAATAACTAGAAAGAAGCTCCCACTTTTGAGGAAATATGGACAACTTGCAGTCAAGAAGATTTAAAAATATCATTAGTAACCAACAATGAAGAAGTCTCAAATGCCTACATTTCTCATCACAAGGGAAACTTAAAGAAGAAGGTACCAAGAAACAAGTTTGACATGTCCAAGATAGAATGAAATAATTATCATAAAATGGGTCACTATAGAAGTGAGTGTCCCAACAATCCTAGAAATAAGAAAAGATAAAGACATCATGCAAATGTGGCTGAAGAAGGCTCTCCCAAGAGAGTGAAACCAAAAGAGAATGACATAAGGGAATTACAGTACTAATCCCTTTGGTCTTAGCTTTAGATATTTCATTTTTGTATTTTATATTTATTTGTAGGTTTGACATATTTTTGGAAAGATACATTTTATTGTTTTATAAGTTTTATGTATCCCTGAAATATTTGGAGGGAGCCCACAACAATTCCTCGAGATAAGTATCTCATTCCCTTTCAGTTTTAGTATCATATACTTGGTTAAATTTCTAATTATATTAAATACTAATCACCTGTCTACCTATATTTCTTTGTCTAGGAAATGACTTGCTAAAATCTCAAGGAGTATGAAATAATGCCTCACAAGACAAAGTCTTGGAGTTAAAAAGGTTTGCCAAGAAATAAAGGCATGCCTTAGATCATAAAACTTTGTTATTCTCTTTGGCATATCCATTATACATTACTAACAATTTCCATGTCTATCTCTCTTGAATCTTAATGATTCTTGTTGGGGGTGATTCATCATCCGATAAATCTACCCAAATTATATTTTTTTATTGTTTGTATAAAATAGCCCTAAAAAGGTCCTCTGGAAAACCCCAAATTAAGGGTATGCTATGAATGCGTGATACCCTAAAACCTAATTAGGGCTTTTTATAAAGTAATTTCTATTATGATGATGTCATGTTTGGGATCTTGGTATGATCATGAAAAATCTAACTTGTCAGGGTTGAAATAATGTTGTCCGAAATCCCTAACCGTTGAAGTGTTGATAAATAAGGTTTTTCTATAATATGGACTAAAATCCTAAATTATTAGGGTTTGGTTGGGTCTATAAGAAATACTCTTATCTTTTTATTAATCTCCTAGGGATAAAGCCCTAGGTATGTGTCCATTCTGTTGAAACCCTACCATGGTTGATATATCTCTAATGTGTTAATATTTCCTGACGTATGAAATGCTCATGTTTAAAAATGAATTCCTATATATGTGTGTTGAAATAATTACTAATGTTCATAAGTCCTAGGGTTTTGAAACAAGCCCTAGTCCAAGTTTTAATTTCTAGGATAATGTCGATTAGAAAATCTAGTTTTTTGTAGCTAAACCCTAGTAGTAGTTAAATTATCTTGTATGTTCAACCATCTCGAATCTATGAATCATCTAGTGATTACTGAGAATTTATAAATGGAAATATAGGGTTTACATCGAACCCTAGTAGAATCTATTCATGTTATGATTGTTTTTGTTGTTAAAATATCATGTATGAAATCTAGGGTTTACATAAAATCCTAGTAGGTAATCTAACATGTGAAATATCAAAGTTATTATATAATTTTATTTTGACTTATTTCTAGGGATCACTATATGACATAGCTTGTCTTTTGTCATATTGATTGAGTCGTTGATGTGATTTAGGGTTTGTAACAAAAATTGACTAGAGTTTAAAGTATTGAAGTATAGTCTCTTGATAATTATGTTTATAAAGTCTAATGTTTCCGATACTATAAGTTTTCATTGTCTAACTTAATGCTTCTATATTTTTGGTTGTAATCGTAGTCTAAAGTTGTGTAGGTACATCATATTCAAGTTGGTCAAGATGTCCATAAGAAAATACAATATGCTAAGCATGATAAGGATGGAAGCCATGAAATATTCTCCAAAACTAAAGGAAGAAGTTAATATCCTGATCCAGGTGGATATTGGTGGCCACCCACTATTCCATTTGGACCCGCACCATGAATTATTGCAGCTTTTCACTTTCAGCACAACTTACTACTTTTAGCAGGTTTTCGGGTCCTGCACTACCGAAGCCCTTTTGGGGATCTAATGATCCAGGTGGATATTGGTGGTTGCCCACATATTCCATTTGAAATTCCACCATAAGTTCTTTCATTTTTTTTCAGTTTCAGCACAACTTACTATTTTTAGCAGTTTTTCGGGTCCTTAATTTCTAGAGCCGTTTTGAGGCTCTAAACGACATTTTTTGGGAAAACTGGGAGAAAAATGGGTCCATGGACCGATGTTTCTCACACCAAAAGTTTTACTCCTCAGATATATATTTCTAACAAGGTACGGTGCACGTCAAATAGAGATCGTATGCCAAAGTTACGTCCTTGGGAAGTTGAAACACCAAGTTACCCAAACAGGGCCCATAGTTTTGGCGCTTCATCTCCTAGGTTTAGGTTTTTGGACGTTTAGAGTTTTCCATTGTTTCTTAATAATAAATAGGCCCTTTAGCCTCATTGTAACACAGTTCAGAGGCATGTAGCCACCACATCTCTTCTCAGAGATAAGCTACTAGTGCCCTACCTATTTTATTTCTATTATGTCTATAAGCATATTTCTGTTATTTGATATTAATGAAATCAAGCATTATTTCTACTACATCTTCGTGTTTATGTCTATTTCTGTATTTTATTGCGTTCCTGCATAAATATTGATCAATGGTATCAAAGCGGTCTACTCTTTCTCTGTTTTTCTTTGCATGTCCCCAATGCAGTTAGGGCATAAGTAGTTGGCGTATCGATCTGGTTGAACCCTTTCAAGATCAGCCTCACAAACACCTACAATCTCCCATGGCAGAAGAAAAGAAAGAAGAGGGTGCAGGAGATCCTATTAAAATATTACTTGAGGAGGCCCTCGAGAAACAAAGGAATGAAATGATGGATAATATTTCTCAGATCCTTCAACGAATGCCCATCTACGGCGCATCTGCATCCAAAAGACACTCTGGAGGCACCACTCCCTTCAAGGTACATGTAAACTTTGACATTACTTTATTTGAAAGCCAGATAGATGCAAATGTTGTCGATAGATGGTTGAATTTTCTAAAATGGTATTTCTCAGTCCATGATTTATCTGACTGAGAAAATATTGTTTTTGCACTCCTCAAAGCAGCCCCCCATGTCAAGGACTGGTGGGAAACGTACTGTGAGAAAAAGGACGAGGGGGAACCCTCTCTATTCTTGGCCACACCCACTTGGAATTTGTTCCGAGACGACATAAAGGAACAATATTACCCTATGGGGAGCTATGAGGACAAGTACATCTAATGGATCACGCTGCAACAACAAAGGGATCAAGATGTGCATGAACTGAATAATTTCTTCCATACCCTACACACAAAGTTGGGTATTAAAGATTCAGAGAGAAATTTGGTGCGCAAGTACTGTAGTTGTCTGCACAGACACATTCAAGAGGAAATGGAGTTCCTCGACATTACACCGCTTGGCGCAACATATTGCTATGCTACCAAGATCGAGCTGAAATATAAGCAGAAGAAGCGAGACTTTAGATCTGCAAATCCAAAGCTAGGGAAAGGCACCCCCGAACCGTAGAACAAGGGGTAAGGCCAAGGCAGGGCAACTCAAAACAACACCACAAAATCCAAAGAGGGACATAGGGAAGTGGTGTTAATTTCATAACAACCCCACTCATAGCACAAACAAGTGTCGGGCCAAACAGTCATCGGTGGCCGAACTAAAGGCACCCAAATCAGATGCATGTTTTGATCCTGAGTCAGAACCAGAAAAAGGCGATGAAAAATGGAAGCAGATCATTTATGCCGATCCCAGTGCAATTTTTTCCACCACCAAGATCTAGAGGGAGGATCCTGAGGAACCAGTGGAGGGGGAGCGCCTCTTCCATTCGTAGATGTGGGTGAAGGGTTCTCCACTGCAATTTCTTGTTGATAGCGAAAGCCAAAGGAACCTCATTTTAGCAGAGGTCATGAAGTGGCTTGGCCTACTGACCATAGCACAACCATAGCCATATACAATCGGGTGGCTTCACCAAGGGAGAGATCTCCACGTCCGCCAGTAGTGCCGCCTTTCATACAATATCAAGCCATTCACGGATGAGGTATTGTGTGATGTTGCTCCTCTTTATGTAGCTGATGTATTATTGGTCCAACCATACATGTGGAGGTGACATGTTCTATATGAGTCTAGGCCTCGTGCTATTATTATTACTTTGGGAAATAACTTGTACATGATACCAGAGGTAGTACTGCCTCCTCTCATCTCTTTGACTACTGCAAAACAACACAGTAAGATTGTTTCCCAAACCAGGAATTTTATTTTCCTTACAACTCGCTCATAGGAAAAGAATAATTTTGTGGCCACAACCTCGAAATAGGTCTCCCCTACATGGCTGCAGCAAATGGAAAAAGTCATGGAGGAATACGAGGACATTTTCTCCTCACTCACAGAGGTTCCTCTACATTTTCAGGACAAGCACTCCATTGATATGACCCCCGATGCACCACTGCCTGATGTTTCCATACCTCATGCGACTACACAAAAAAAATCCACACATGTACTGTCTGAGGCTAATAAAGAAACCAAATTTACTAAATTCATCCAACAGGTCCTTAACATCTTCGACAAATCTAATACCTAGTTCAACAGAATTTACCTCATCTCATGGAGGATATCAATGCAATGGGGACCATTTCTTCCTAAGGAGGGAGGAATTATCCAGGTGGATATTGGTGGCCACCCACCAATTCCATTTGGACCCAGGCCATCAATTCTTGCATCTTTTCACTTTCAGCACAACTTGATATTTTTAGCAGGTTTTCGAGTCCAGCAATCCTAGAGCCGTTTTGGGGCCCTAATAATACAGGTGGATATTGGTGGCCACCCACCTATTCCATTTGAAATGCCACCATTATTTCTTTCATTTTTTCAATTTCAACACAACTTACTATTTTTAGCAGTTTTTCGGGTCCTGAAATTCCAGAGCCATTTTGAGGCTCTAAACGAAATTTTTTAGGAAAACTGGGAGAAATATGGGTCCATGGATTGATGTTTCTAATGCAAAAAGTTCTACTTCTCAGACAAATCTTTCTAACGAGGTATGGTGCACATCAAACATAGATCCTTTGCCAAATTTACGTCCTCTGGAAGTTGAAACACCAATTTACCCAAACGGGGCCCATAGTTTTGGTGTTTCATTTCCTAGGGTTAGGTTTTTGGACATTTAGAGTTTTCCATTGTTTCTCAATAATCAATATGCCCTCGAGCCTCATTGTAACACAGTTCAGAGGCATGCAACCACCACATTCCTTCTCAGAGATAAGCTACTAGCGCCCTAGCTATTTTATTTCCATTATGTCTGTAAGCATATTTATGTTATTTGATATTAATGAAATGAAGCATTATTTCTGCTGCGTCTTTGTGTTTATGTCTATTTTTGTATTTTATTTCGTTCTTGCATAAATCCACATCATCTCCCTACATTAAGAGGGATGCTGGATAAAATAAATCTCCCTAGATGAGAGGGAGGACATAACATAGTTTTTTATTCGAGAATACATTTTAAAAGAGATTTTGCTACATGTCAAGGAGGAAAAGGAATATTCTCTCAAATATTTGACTCATAGTCCTGTTGAGATTAGTTGAAGAGAAACATCGAGACCTTGAAGGTTTGTTTGTATATTTAGAAGTGTAGTACTGATTGGGGTTGCATTTATACAGGGACATATCTCAAAGGTTTGATAAGCATGATGGTTACAATCAGTTTGATCAAGAGAGATTTGTTGTTGAGGCTTTGTGAGTGAAGCATATCCTAGAAATTCATCGGGCCGAATTTTTTTTTTGATGTTTGGTAGGGAGGGTGGCATTGGGTGGATGTGAACCTAGTTCCTTGCATTGATGGTTAATAAGTAATATTGATGGTACTTATAGAGGATGAAAGGTTTAGTCCATATTAGTCCCACTTGGATAGATTTACTTTGTTAGGAAACTAGACCATGGCGTTGTAGTGCCTACTTTGTTGTGATATCAATGGATAGATTTCCATGGTCAGGAATCTATTCCATGTCATTGAGGTATCTAAAAATTATTCATAGTTCACATAGTTGAGATCTTCCTTGTGTATTATGAATACCTCTGTTAGGTCCCTATATTACTAGTATAGTCCCTTATTGTTGTTAGTGTAACCCCTTTATTGTTATTGTTGTACCCTTGTAACGCCAATATTGTTATTATTGTGACCTTATATTATTATTGTTACGTCGGATAGGATTATATTGTGACCCCATGGACTCTTATATATAGAAGGACATTTTGGTCATTTGTATCGAAGAATTTTTCATTTATGTAATTTATTGGAGGTTGCCCCGTTGAAGTGGTTGATTTCTAAGGCGTTGATCTCTCATTTCTTCTATTTTTGGAGTTGGTTTCATAACATTTGGTATCAGAGCTTTGGATTCTAGGGTTTCGCTGCTCCAAACATGTCATCGTGGAATTTTCACTATAATTTTTTTTCTACAAAGGTTCAGAAGCTCAAATTTTTACATATTGAAGCCAAAATCCTAAGGAATGTCGTATAAAAATTTTAGATCTTGGTTTGCAATATTTTCGGAGATATGATCTATGGTAGTTAGGGATTTTTCAGGTCCCCGAATTTCATCTAAAATAGGTCATCATGGAATTTTCACTATAAATTTCTTTCTACGAAGTTTTAGAAGCTGAAAGTTTTATAGAGCGAAGCCCAAATCCTAAGGAACCTCCTCTAAAAATTTCAGATCTCGGTTCACAACATTTTTGGATATATGATCTGTGGAGATTAGGGATTTTTTAGGCTCCCGAATTTCATCTCAAAGAGGTGACTGTGGGAAAATCATCATAACTCTCTCTCGGAGCATCGGATTGGAATTCCATAAAAATTCACCATAAGTACACGGACTGTAGTTTCATGTGTATCAATTTCAGAACCAAAGGAGGAAACAGTGACACGTGGCATGCCGTACAATTTCGCACTACTAAACTAGTCCATAATTAAGTCATTGTGGGATATTGGGCATAACTTTGCCTTGAAGAATCCAAATCAGGTCAGACCTGTGGCATTCGAAAGAAGATTTAGAGAGCTACTATATGACCAAATTTTAGATATTTAATATCCATAATCATAGATATAATTTAGTTTCAATATCAAGCTCCTCAAAAGCAAGAAAAAGGTGTATATTTGTTTTTTTCAAATTGCATAAGTCTTGTTTGTAAAATTAGTTTGAATTGATTCCAAGGGCATATTGTAGAATATATATTAGTATTGGCTTCTAAAATTCCCCCCTAAAAAGAATTCAACACCAATTAAGTCTTCAAAAGGCTCTAATATGACCCATGAAGACGAAGAACTGCAACATGACATGTCAAAGTTACAAGTGCAAGTGCACCAAATTTCGCTCTCGCAAAGGTCAACAAAAAATGAAATGGAAATTTTGAAGAATAATGTGGAAGCTAAGATGGATTGTTTGAAGAAAGGCATGGAAGTTAATATGGATGAAATGGAAGCTGGCATGGAAGCTAAGATCGATGAAAAAATGAAAGACAACATGGAAAACATAAAGAATGATCTAAAATCGAAAATGGAAGGTTTGACAAAGTTGATACAAGAAATTTTTCCTAATGGTGAAAAGATAGTAGAGGAAATTCATGATGAGAACAAATAAATCTTAATCCTGGTTTCATAAAATCTAATGTTGGATGTAAGAACCACCATATTCCAAAGATGTATATGAGGAAGTTTGATGGCAAGGATCTTGTAACATGGATACTACAGATGGAGCAATATTTTGATCTCAATAATATGAAAAACACACAAAAGGTACGCTTTGCAACTTTACATTTAGAAAAAAATACATTTGTATGGTATCGATGGCTTTTCTCCCGTAAAAAAATTGTCGCTTGGTCAATTTTTATGGAGGAAATGATAGCACATTATGAGGATACAAAGAGAAACACCTTCTTTAGCCAATTGATAAATCTCAAAAAAAAGGGTTCAGTGGTGGAGCAAATTGAGGACTTCCAAAAATTGAATATAAGGGAAACTGATATTCCATAGGAACACATGATTGATGTATACATAGGGACTTTAAAGGATAAAATCCAGCATGAGGTTCATGTTTGGGAACCTGATTCATTGGAGAAGGCATTCACGTTGGCAAGAAAAAATTAATGTAAAATTATGGCGACAAGGAAGCCTACCACTCACATCTATAAGGATGGAAGTGTTCCTACTCCTAGAATTCCACGACCTACAAGGTTGGAACCACAAAAATTGGAAGAAAAAAGAGTAAAAGGGCTTTGCTATAGTTGTGATAGAAAATATAGTAAAGGTCACAAGTGTGTTGAGAAGAAATTATTTTACATAGATTGTGAAGAGGAGAAAGAAAATGAACAAGAAGCTTCAAAACAAGAGGATACACACCAAGAACCAACCATAGAATAAGAAAAAATGAGTCCGATCATATCGTATAATGCATTGGCAAGAATTACTACTCCTCAAAATCTCAAGATAGAAGGAAATATCAAGAAGAAAAAGGTAATATTATTGATTGATTCGGGTAGTACCCATAATTTTATTCATTGTAAGGTAGTCAAGGAATTGAATTGTTTCCTATACACAACACCAGAATATCAAGTGATGGTTGCAAAAGGAGGAACTATAAATTGCTCTAGAAAATGCCATAATATAAAGCTAACCATGGGGGAATATGTATTGAATAGTAAAATAATTTCTATTCCAATGGGAGGTGTTGATGTTGTACTAGGAGTACAATGGTTACAATCTTTGGGGATGATAGCTTTTAATTTTCAAGAACATTTCTTGAAAATTTTTTCAAAGGAAAGGAAGTCGAATTATGGGGTATAGCAAGGAATCTAGGAAAGATAATAAGCTCTAATGTCATGACAAAGCTTCTGAAGAAAGAAAAACGAGGCGTAATTGCATAATTATGCTCACTAGAAGTTCCAACATCAAAATCAATTATGTCTCCATATCTCCAAAAAGTCTTGGATAATCATTCCAAGGTGTTTGAAACTCCCAAAGGACTCCCACCTATTTGTGCTCATGATCATGCTATTCGTTTGATTCCAGGAAGTTTCCCTCCAAACATTAGGCCTTATAGATATCCTTATGTCCAAAAGAGATAAATTAAATGTATGATCGCAAAAATGTTAGAGGATGGTATAATTAAACCTATGCAAAGTTATTTCTCTGCTCCAGTAGTATTGGTGCACAAGAAGGATGAATCATGGCACATGTGTCTGGATTATATGGAGCTTAATAAGCTCACTATTAAAGATAAATTTCCCATTCCCGTGATTGATGAATTATTGGATGAATTAGATGGAGAAATTTATTTTACCAAGTTGGATATTTTTTCAGGATATCATCAAATTAGAATTAAGACTGAAGATATTATGAAAACAACATTTCAAACTCATGAGGGTCATTATGAATGGTGATGCCTTTTGGCCTTACCAGTGCACCTTATAAATTTCAAGGGTTGATAAATTCCATTTTCAAACCCTTCCTTAGAAAATTTGTGCTAGTATTTTTTGATGACATACTAATCTACAACATGTCTTGGAAGGATCATGTTCAACATGTTGACATGGTACTCAAACTATTGGAGGAGAAACAATTATATGCAAAAACATCCAAGTGTTTCGTTGGAGTACACAAGGTGAAATATCTCGGTCATATTGTATCTCACGAGGGTGTTAAGGTAGACCCTAACAAAATTAAAGCCATTAAGGAATGGAAAGTCCCCACAACCATAAAGAATTTTCAAGGATTTATCGGGTTAACAGGGTATTATCGCAAGTTTGTTAAGAATTATGGAAGAATATCAACACCTCTAACAACATTATTGAAGAAAGATGCATTTTCATGGACTCCTGAAACAACTAAGGCCTTTGAACATCTTAAAGAGGCAATGTGCATAACACCAATCTTAGCTACGCCAGAATTCACAAAAAACCTCTATTGTGGAATGTGATGCCTCAGGAAATGGAATTGGTGTTGTTTTAATGTAATAAGGAAGACCCATTGCTTTTGAAATTCTTCCAATCAAAATAAAGTATTTACAAAAAACGATTTATGAGAAGGAAATGTTGGCAATACTACATGCACTAAAGAAATGGTGACCTTACCTAATCGGAAGACACTTTAAGGTAAAAACTGATCATGATAGTCTTAAAAACTTGATGGAACAAAGAATATCTTTAGAAGAGCAGAAAAAAAATGGGTCACAAGGATGTTGGGTTATGATTTTGAAATCATCTACAAAAAATAGAAGCTAAATGTTGTTGCATATGCACTCTCAAGAAAGGATGATGAGGTGGAAGCATTGCTTTGTGCCATTTATATTATCCAACTAGATTGGATAGCCAAAGCAAGCGATGAATGGAAGAAGGATGAAGAAGTGTGGACACTCATTCAAAAGTTGCAGCAAGATCCTAGTACATATGATACATTTAGTTGGAAAAATGATTCCTTATGGTACAAAGATTGCTTATATATTTGCAAGAATTCCCAACTAAAACAAAAGATTCTTTTGGAATTGCACACTTCTCCTTTAGGAGGACAATGAGGATTTTTAAAAAATTACCACAGGGTGAAGAAAGAATTTTTTTGGATGGCCTTAAATCTGATATTCAAAAGTTGGTGGCTAAATGTTTTGTTTTCCAACAAAATAAAGTTGAGACAATTAAGACCCCGGGTCTTCTACAACCTTTATCCATTCCAAGTCAACGTTGGGAGGATATTTCAATGGATTTTATCATAGGTTTACCTAAGTCCGAAGGAAAGAGTGTCATCATAGTGGTAGTTGATAGACCTACCAAGTATGCACACTTTTGCGCATTATCTCATCCATTAAAGCAAGTAAAGTTGCTATTGAATTTATGGAAACAATTCAAAAGCTACATGGAAACCCGAAGATTATTGTAAGCGAGAGAGATCCCATTTTTACTGGAAATTTTTGGATGGAATTATTTTCTTGTTTGGGTAATCAAATAGCTCATAGCTCATCTTATCATCCTCAATCCAATGGTCAAACTGAGATAGTGAATAAATGTTTGGAAGGATATCTTCGTTGTTTTGTATTTGATAAGCAAACAAAATGGGTCAAGTGGTTAACTCTCTCTGAATGGTGGTATAACACTTCCTTCTATACTGCAGTAAAAATGACCCCATTTATGGCACTTTATGGATATCATCCACCGTCCATCAAATATTATTTAAGAGAAAATTTTGAGGTTCAAGCAGTGGAAGATCACATCGACCATCAACAACAAGTTCTCAAACTCTTAAAGGATAACCTAAATTTGGCAGAAAATCAAATGAAACAACGGGCATATCAACATCATATCAAGAGAAGTTTTGATGTAGGAGATGGGGTATTTTTACAGCTACAACCATACAAACAAATATCCCTCAAGCAATCTAAGAAGTACTATGGTCCTTACAAGGTGTTGCAAAAGATTGGTACTATGGCATACAAAATGGAGCTTCTTGCTTCTTCACGAGTGCATCCAGTTTTCCATGTTTCATGCTTAAAGAAAAGTATAGGGGACAAACTTCCAGTTCAAAAAATATTGCCAGAAATTGATGAGGAAGGAAAAATCATATTGGAACCTGAAGCAGTCACAGAAGCAAGAACTCGACAGCTACGAAATCGATCAATTTCAGAGTATCTCATCAAATAGAAGAACTTACCCACTCATGATTCTACATGGGAGGATGTGAATTTCATACAAAAGCATTTGGATGTACTCAAGCATTGAGGACAACACTTTTTTGAAGGAGAGGGGCATTTTAGGTCCCTATATTACTAGTATAGTTCCTTATTGTTGTTAGTGTAACCCCCTTATTGTTCTTGTTGTACCCATGTAACCCCAATATTGTTATTATTCTGCCCTTACATTATTATTGTTAGGTCGGTTAGGATTATATTGTGATCCCATGGACTCCTATATATAGAAGGAGGTTTTGGTAATTTTTAACATCGCAGAATTGTTCATTTATGTAATGTATTGGAGGTTGCCCCCTCGAAGTGGTTGATTTATAAGGCATTGATCTCTCTTTTCTTCTATTTTTGGAGATGGTTTCATAACATTGCATTGGGTGGATGTGAACCTAGTTCCTTGGGTTGATGGTTAGTAAGTAATCTTGAGGATACCTATAGAGGATGAAAGGTTTAGTCCATATTAGTCCCACTTGGATAGATTTCATTTGTCAGGAATCTAGACCATGACATTACGGTGCCTACTCTGTTGCGATATCAATGGATATATTTCCATGGTCAGGAATCTGTTCCATGTCATTGAGGTGTCTAAAAATTATTCATAGTTCACATAATTGAGATCTTTCTTGTGTATTACAAATACCTCCCTAGTTAAGAGGGAGTGTTGAAGATTGTAACTAGGTTCAGTCTTCATAAATTATATTGAAGTCTATATTTAATATACTTGTAAAACACATAAAGAAGATAATTTATATTATTATTAAATGACTTATTAACGCATGAGTTTCATGCTTGGGTCATATTATTTTAGGTCAAATTCTCCATTGTGGACTTGTAGGATTTTCTCTGAGTTTATAGAGTCATTACAGATTAAAATTGACCCATCATGGGCTTTTGAATAATGTAATTAGGGTTAATATTGAGTCAAAAATGAATTATGGAACCTCCACACCAAGTCAGCCCCAACCCCAGGAATTCGAGCTCATCACAAGCCTATATATACAAGTAGATCAAACTCATTTGAAAAACTCTCTTGCACACACAGAAAATCGATATCTACTATTGCATAGGGAAAAGGTGTGAAGTCAATAAAGGGTTCATAAGGAGTGTGAGTTTGGAAAAGCTAAAGAAGTGGAGAAAAATCAAAATTTTGGTGTCTCTTTCTTTCTCTCTCACGTGCTCTAGATTGGAAGATCAAAGTCCCTCATTATTTTGATGTTGCCAATTGCTCGTACCAAAATAAGAATATTTAGAAGTTGAATTTTTTGGGTGTTAGTGCCTTGAGAAGTTGTATTGGATCAAAATAAAACTCCTAGAAGAAAGATCGAAGTCTTTTATCCAAGATCAAAGTATCAGAAGAGGGATCAAAGGAAGTGTTGCATAGTGCTATTGTTGTTGCTATGACTACCAGGTCGAAGTAGGATCAAAAGGAAGGTTGAATTGGTGTGGAGGAAGTGTAAGTCAAGGTCTAGAGTCTCACGAAAACTATTGAATGAAGAATTACTGACTGGATTTTCCCCTAGATTGGGGTCTTTCCCTGGCTAATGGCCTATATCTGGTGTCCTTGATCTATGTGATATTTCTTTGATATTTTCTTAATGAACTAAGAATAAATAAGCCAATAAGAATCTAATACGGATTAAGGAACATCAAAAGTAACTCATCAAGAACAAGAAAATTTTTTGCCTTTATGATTTTCTAACATGAATGAAGTTCATAATTTGAATGAGATCATATCCTTTAAGGATCAAGTTAAAGATATGAAAATGAATAAAGGAGATTATTTGCAATCCTAGGTTATGAAATTTATCTCTGATCATTATTGTTTCTCAACTCATATTTCTTAAGATTGTTTGGTTATTTTTCCAGATAATTTTGTGATTGAAGAACTATATCATTATACTCTCTCTTGTTGAACATTTTATGACAATCTAATAAGAAGAATAATTTGAAAGGGTTTTCCCCCTTGTGGATTTTTCCCCTAGTCTTTGACCAAACCTAGTGTCTCTTATTTGTGTCTTGTTGTTCACTAGATTTACTTTTCCATCTACAATTTCTATTGATCATTAGAAGATTAAATTGTTTTCAAAGATTGCTATCTAAATATAAGAACTGGTCTAAAGTTATTGTAACAACATAGAAAAATGGTAAAATTAACATGGTATCAAAGATAATATGAAGAGAAGCCCAAGTAGACAAGGATAAAGGATAAATCACTATTGGAAGAAGTTGAAGAAGCCTATTATAGTTTGGTCAAGATGTATACCTCCTTCTTCAAGAAAAATGAGAATTTTGGGGACTCATCAAACTTTTCCTCTTGGAAGATCAGGTTGGAGATCATAGTTGAAGACAATGATGCTTTGGAATACATTCAAGGAAAAGTACATGAGTCTCTAGAGAATGCTTCTATTGCTGCCAAGAACAAGTACAATAAAGGTGAGTTAAAAGAAAATAAAATTATGGTTGATGGTTTAAGATATCATTTACTTGATTATGTTGGAAATTTGAATAATCTAAATACATGTATGATAAGTTGGCATACATGTATTTTTGAATATTGTAACTAGGTTCGCTCTTCATAAATTATTTTCAAGCCTATATTTAATGTACTTTTAAAAAAAAACAAAGAAAATAATTGATATTATTATTGAATGAATTTTTAAAGCATGGATTTCATGATTGGGTCTTATTATTTTAGGTCAAAGTCCCCATTTCGGACTTATAATATTTACTCCGAGTTTATAGTGTCATTACAGATTTAAATTGACCCATCATGGGCTTTTTAATAATTTAATTAGGTTAAATATTGAGTCAAAAATGAATTATGGAACCTCCACACCAAGTTATCCTTAATGTGATCAAGTCGACCTCAATCAAAGGAATTCAAGCTCATCACAAATCTATATATACAAGAAAATAAAACTCATCTAAAAGAATCTCTCTCACACACAAAAAACCAATATTTACTGCTGCATAGGGAAAACGAGTGACGTGACTAAAGGGTTAAAAAGGAGTGTGGGTTTGGAAAAGCTAGAGGAGTGAATAAAAATAAAATTTTTGGTCCCTCTCTCTCTCTCTCTCTCACACACACATTCTCTAGATTAGAAGATCGAAGTCCCTAATTGTTTTTCCACTGCTAGTTGTTGCTAGTTACTGCATGTTGCTGCTGCCAAAAGAAGAATAGGCCGAAGTCAATTTTGTTGGGGGTTAGTGCCATAAGAAGTTGTATTGGATTAAAATCAAAGTCCTAGAAGTAAGATCAAATTATTTTCTCCAAGATCGAAGTCTCAAAAGAAGGATCAAAGTTTCTAGGTCGAAGGAAATGTTGCATAGTGTTGCTACTACTATTGCTACTAGGTCGAAGTAGGATCAAAAGGGAGGTTGACTTGGTGTGGAGGAATTCTAAGTCAAGGTCTATAGTCTTAGGAAAAACATTTAAGGAATAATTTAGTTTTCCCTTAGAGTGAGTTTTTTCCTTGGCTTATGGCCTATATCTGGTGTCCTTGATCTATGTGTTAGTTATTTGATAGTTTCTTGATGAACTAAGAATAAAGAATACAATAAGAATCTAATAATAATTAAAGAAAATCACAAGTAAATATCTAAGAAAAAGAAAATCTTTATGCCTTTCTGATTTTATGGTATCAGAGCTTCAATGAAGAAAGAAGGAAAAAATAGTCTCAAGGAATTGATCATGGAATTATAAAAACATCATAAGATGAGTCTCTTTAAGGAAATATGTTTCATTATCTTCAAGTAATATGTCTAACACAATAAAGTTAGATAAAAGTATTAAAGGAGCATTAAAATACATATCTTGGAAGAAGATGATTGACCTCACCCTTGAAAGGAACAAAGTATTAGATGTGGTGAAGGGAAAAGTAAAGAAGCCCACAAAATACTCTAGTGATGTAGATAAGGTGAAACACAAGGAATTGGAATTAGTGGCCATGGCTCTTATGGTTGAAGGTATAAAGGAAAAAATTGTCCCTTAAATAGCTAACATTGACCATGCTCAAGAAATGTATGAAGCCTTGTCAAAACTATTTACGATAAAAAACATTGGGAAAGTAGCAAGCTTGAAAAATGAACTAAGGACCACTAAGATGACTGAGGAAGATTCCGTGGCCACTTTATTTGTGAGGATAGAAATAATAAGAGATGATAATCTTGTCATTTATGAAATATTTCTAGACAAGGAACTTGTGATCATATCCTTTTTAAGGTTTCTAACTTCTTGGAGTGATTTTTCTTAAGGTGTCAACAAATGGAAAGAAGATCCCACTTTTGAGGAACTATGGACATCATGAAGCCAAGAAGAGTTAATAATATCATTAGTAAACAAAAATGAAGAAGTCTCAGATGCCTACATTTCTCATCATAAGGGAAACTTCAAGAAGAATGGGCCAAGAAAGAAGTTTGACATGTCCAATATAGAATGATATTATTATCATAAAATGGGTCACTATAGAAGTGAGTGTCTCGAGAATCCTAGAAATAAGAAAAGAGAAAGAGATCATGCAAATGTGGCCGAAGAAGGATCTCCCAAGTGAGTGAAACCAAAAGAGAATGACATAAGGGACTTATAGTACTAAATCCTTTGGTCTTAGCTTTAGATATTTCATTTGTGTATTTTATATTTATTTGTAGGTTTAATATGTTTTTGGAAAAATACATTTTATTGTTTTATAATTTTTAGGCATCCCTCAAAGACTTGGAAGGAGCCCACAACAACTCCTCAATATAATTATCTCATTTCCTCTCAGTTTTTGGTTTCATATACTTGTTTAAAGTTCTAATTATATTAAATACTAATCACCTTTCTACCTATATTTCTTTTTCTAGGAAAAAACTTGCTAACACTAGCACATTTGGCCCAATTTCCGATGGCCAATATGTCGCTATTGCGACACATAGGTGTCCCAAGAGTGACACTTTTTTGTTGGGAAAAATGTCATTTCTTTTGCCGTTGCAAATGAAATAATCGTTGCAAGTCCGACAGACAACATCATCGCAATTCTGATGCTTAATATCGTCGCACTTCCGATGCTATTTCAACGTTTCATATTGTCGCTATTACAACGCTTAACATTTTTTCACTCTCAATGCTTAATATTGTCGCAGTTACAATGCTTCATATCGTCGCAGTTCTGACACTTCATAGTGTCACAACTCCGATGCTTCATAGTACACAAGAGTCACACTTCTGACGAAAAATCTCATCATAGTTCCGATGGAAAAATAAAACATCGGGAAAAACTTTGGAGCATGGGCATCATTGCAGATATAAACAAGCATCGCAAGTCTAATAGAAACTCTCGTCGGAGTTCCAACGGAAACCATCATCAGAATTCTGACAGCAAAAATGGTAGATGGAAAAAAAAACTTTGGGAAAACCTTTGAAGCATGGGAATAATTGCACATATAAAGAAACCAAAATATTTTTGTGGCATCACAACTGTGCATAAAGTGATGACTACTAAATGAATCTCCTTATGCTCTATGCATTTCGATCAAATGGAGAAAGGGGAGCTCCGGTGGTAATATCTCTTTGTAACAGAGCGATTCATTAATTCTTTTCTATTTATGTGTTTGATAATAGTTGGAGCATGGTTGAATGTAGTTATCTATCCATTTTGTTTTCTCTTGCTAATAATGAAATGAAATTAAACTCAAAGGTACACCTTTCAATGAATGAGCGATGAGATCCAAAATGAAGATATTAAAAGGAAGCTAAATCTTGTGTCCATACATAAGAAATATATATGCTTCCTGATTAGACGTTGATGAGTACGATAATGCTCCTCTTACATAAGAGATTTTGCTGAAACAAAATTCCAACATATCAATTTCCAGATAAGGGAATTCTCTTATGCAAGTGGATTATGTTGGAATATGTAATTCCTACTTGTCTTCAGTTGTGATTCTCTCAATGTATAGAGTCTGTTCCTATTTTCTAGGTTAGTTCCTAGTTTGGTGTGAGGTTGAGATATTCTCTCAACCAAATTTTTGTGCGTCTAAGATAGCTTCTCTATCTTGAGACAATCCTCATGTATATATGTAACTCTATTTGTTTGATTAATACAATAGAGCTTGTTAGCTCAGTTTCTAAGTTGGTATCAGAGCCCATTTGGGCCTGGACCTCGGCCCCTCCTGGGCTGAGGGAAATAAGAGTATATCGATAATTTTTTTTTAGTATTTGGTTGTCCATCGAATTAGCTTTTGAGGCTATAGCGATTTGGTGAGGCTACGTGGTTTGGAGGTTGCGTGCTTTGTGCAGAGTGTGTTGAGTGGTTTGAAGTCTGATCTGGCTGATTGCGTTCAAGGAGATCTGGAGGTTGCGCTTGATCGTTGGTGGATCCTACCTGTGTGAGGAGGAGAAAAGAGTTGCAGGTGCCATAGGAGATTCCTACAAATTGAAACCTACGGGATCGAAGACCAAAAAATATTGATATAGTCGAAGAGCTTGATTTGAGAGCCACGGAAGAAGATCTGAGAAGATTGAATCCAGCGCCTGGTGCCCTAGTCAATTCGATCTCAAGCTTTAGATTTTATCATCAAAGCCTTACTCAAGAACCGGTAGTGTACGATGATGATGAGCCTCTGGATTCAATTTCGAGTTTCAGGAGAATTCGAATTCAAAGGTTCCGCCGTTGATCCAAAAGAAAGAAGCGAAGCTAATCAGAGAAGGCAACGGTTCCTTGGTTCTCGAAGTTATGCCATAACACCATTTGATTTAAGGTTTCGCTATTCTTGCCTGAAAATAGGAAATGAGATATGGTTTGAGCGAAGTTTTTTTTTTTGGATAAGTGTTCACGGAAGCTGTAGCAGAGGTCCCTGCTGTCGAAGCGGCGGCCGAGCCAATCAAGGAGGCAGTGACGTAGTGTTGATCTACGACAAGCGACGGGTTCAAACCTTAGTTTGAGTGGATGGCATATAAGTTCTCAGGTTTTGTATATATGCAGCTTAAATTGGATTGTATGTATGCTGCTGTGCGTCTCTTTGGTCATACATAAAAATATTCTATGATTCATTTATCGCTACCACGGTGTTGATTCATTGATGCTACTTGGTTGCTCGAGTAATGGAAGATGGCAATTTAGATGTCTTTGTTGATCCCCGAATCCGAGCCTGTATCTAATCGGATCTACGTTGAGTTTTGCACTTGTGGTGAAAGGAACACCTCTCTTTGCGTGGAGACAAGGAGGAGATCTGGAAACTATTGGCATGTGGATCTAAAACCAACCTGCGTGGACTGGTGAAGGCCGATCGAAGCTAAGTGGATTGAGCATGGGAGGTGATTACATGGCGTGGATTGCAGGATCACCTGCATGCATAGAGATCCGTGGTGAAGCTGGGATCCATTTTTGGAAATTGGTTTGGTAGAGGCTTTTGCAGAACTTGGCTGTATTTTGTGTTTATTCCTGTGCGGGTTTTGGAGAATAGAAAAATTACTGAGACCCATTTGACATTAGAGTCAGATTTTGTTGAAGGAGGTGTACAGGACCCTTGTGATGATGCTTGCAGCATCTTCCTTGAGCCCTTCGTGGATGATGATCCCACCACGGTCACTAGCTGTAAACATGAGTACCATTTACAGTGCATACTTGAATGGTTCCAAAGAAGCAAGGAATGTCCTATGTGCTTGCAAACCCTCATGTTGAAGGATACTGCAAGTCAAGAGTTGCTTGAAGCAGTGGAGAAAGAGAGGAGCTTTAGATTAAGCCAGTCCCCGAACACTCTGATGTTTGCTCAAAATTTCGTTGATGAATTTGAATTCCACCATGTTCCAGCTTATACCGATGACTCCGAATTTGAGGAATGAATTATGCAGCATTTGGCAGCTGCTGCGATGGGCAGAGTGCATCATTTTAGCAGAAGAGAAAATTTTAGGCACAGATCATCTGGTCAAGGTCATCCACAATTTCTGGTGTTTTCTACTCATCCCAGTGCACCTCCGATTTCACCCAACAACATTTAAGCTCAAGATGAAAAACCAAGACTGGGAGGACATGCTGTGAAGCTGGTTGGACGAGGCCATTGAGAAGGGCCAAATCCTCGAATTTTAGATTTTTTGTTTTGGTTTCAATTCATTCTCTTAAAATTTCTCATTGGAACCAATCAGTGTTGGCTTCATTCACATGCTCAAGTTGAACAATGCAGCTTTCAGAAAAGAGGTCGATAGATTGTTGGGTCCTCTGAAGGTATTAGAAGATGTGCAGAAGCACGTTGAATTGCTGGGAGGCTTTTAGCCTCTTGTTTTTGGTGTAATAATCATCTTCGAGCAGAGACAAAGAAATTAATGTGAAGAGTTTATGTTTGATTATTTAGTTTCTTGGAATCATGTTTATAGTTATTGAGCCTTATTGAGCCTAGCTAACTCAATGTAGGTAAAGTTATTTTTGTTAGAATTTGCGACTCTAACAAATGACAGGTTGAGCATGGAGTTCCAAGAATTTATTTGATAAAGACAAGGATGCCCAAGATGTGAGCAATGAAAGAGGAGGAAATGAAGTAGCAACAACTATTATGATGGATAAAAAAGTAGATGTTTGTTTGAGTTAGTGTGGATTTGTGGAATAGACTCCCTAGCATGTTATAAGAAAGTTGTTGTAGTGGTCATTATGTGTACCCAGAAACTCCAAAATTTGAAGTATGGAATGTATGCCTTGTTAAGGCATGTGTAAAGTTCGTGGTAATCTCAAAACCACCTTGTAAGTACAGGTTTATGGTTAGCTGAAAACCATATTTTGTCACTGTAAAGTGATGGTTTTTGGTGAACTAGAAACCACATACAGGATCCTTCATGGCTACAGGAGCCTTCGTGGCAGTGATAAGCCTTTGTGGCTGGAGAGCCTTTGTGGCGGTGATAAGTCTGGGTGGCTGGAGAGCCTTCGTGGTAGTGATAAGCCTTTGTGGATGGAGAGCCTTCGTGGCAGTGATAAGCCTGGGTGGATGGAGAGCCTTCGTGGCGGTGATAAGCCTTTGTAGCTGGAGAGCCTTCATGGTGGTGATAAGCCTTTTTCGCTGTGAAAAGCCTTCATGGCTGAGTTGAGCCTTTGCGACTGTGTTGAGCCCTTCGTGGCTGTGTTGAGCCTTCGTGGCTATGATAAGCCTTGGTGGCTGAGTTGAGCCTTGGTGGCTACATTGTATCTCCTCAAGGTTGAGCGCCTGAGTGTTGGAGGTGAATTACTGCTTGTCGAAATGTGAACTAGCAAGCAGGTGAAAGGGTGTTGCTCGTGCATGTTCATGAAGCAATGTGGAGTGATCAGTTGTTAGTGATATGATAGGGATCAGATAAAAGACAACGTGCAGTGTATGATCTTGGATCTGCTCACAACAACAGTGTGGGCAGTGTTCTGGTGAACTGAAATTCGGGGCAGTCTGTTCGCAACAGTATATGGCATGGCAATGTGTTGAATGTTTGCATGCCAGTTTTTTCTTCATGGATATTGTATTATTGTCATGGTTATCGCTTGTGCTTATATTGTCATTTGGTATGGGTAAATGTGGACAAGTCTTGGAAATTTGTACAAATATTGAGATTTGCAACTTCAATATGATGTCATTCTGTTAGAATTCGCAACTCTAATTGATGATAGGTAAAACAAGGAGACCAAGACCAGCTTGCCAAAGTAAAATGAAGATGCCAAAGACTCAAAGTACAAAGCCAAAGTAATGGTGTGTTCTAGCATATGAATAGTGCGGTGTTCGTGGAGGTGAATGGTATGGTGAGTGCAAAGGAGGATGGACAATCAAGTTTGTGAGAGTTTGTTTTGTGTGAGTTTCTTGGAATAGACTCATGACTATGGTAGAGTATGAGTCACAATTTGTAATTAGAAGCAAATATACATTTCATTTATTGTTTGTACGTGTTGTAATACCCAGAGAGGCATGCATACCCCTTTGTTATATGTTCCCTCTGTCATAGAGTTTTAACACCCTGGAAGAGTGTGTCATGTGGGATGTATACACTTAGGTGGGCCGTATTGGTTTTAGACTCCATAAGGTGAAATTTTATATCAAGGGGGAGTTAATCGAGAATTTGGATGAACCATGTATGTGAAGGACTTCCTAGTAGATTGGCGGTTGCAGTGGTTGGAACCCATGCATTTCGGTAGATGGTTGTTCCTTTATATGGACATCGACAATAGAACCAGTTGTAGATTTTTGCAGATAGATATTGAGACAAGTAGTCATTAAGGGGGAGTGTTGGAATATGTAATTCTTACTTGTCTTCAGTTGTGATTCTCTCTATGTATAGAGTTTGTTCCTATTTTTTAGGTTAGTTCCTAGTTTGGTGTGAGGTTGAGATATTCTCTCAACCAAATTATTGTGTGTCTAAGATAGCTTCTCTATCTTGAGACAATCCTCATGTATATATGTAACTCTGTTTGTTTGATTAATACAATAGAGCTTGTTAGCTCAGTTTCTAAGTGATTATGCATGAGTGTAGCTGATTATCTGTATATGAAAGGGGTATAAACTATAATTTTTCACTTCATATTAAATGTAAATAAACTACCCAAGTAAGTCAACATAGGCCAATACCATCCAATGAAGGGGATAACACTATTATACAATCAATAGGGCCTTGGTCATGTTTATTCATGTCTCCTTGTATACAAAGTAAATATTATTACTTGTCCTTGAATTCAGAATATGCTATGATGTTTGAAATAAAAATCCATCCCTAAATTCAGCAGGTGCATTATACAACCTAGGTTTCGGTGGGGTCAGGATCAGTGTGGCAGTAATCCATTATGAATCCAATAAGGAAAATTTAGTGTAGATGAATATGCATAGGATGTACTGATATGGAAGCTAGTATAGACCCATCATTTAAATGAAGGATTTTTGGTCGTTGGGATCTCTGAACACTTTACTGGTGTAGCCTAAAGCGAAGGTCAAGGTGGGGTGAAGTCAAACCCAATCAACCATGAAATTAGCTGGTGCATTCAACAGCTCATACAAGGCTGGAGGTTGGGGTGGTACTACAGTGATTTATAACTCTTGTCTAACATTATACTGAGTCTAAATGGCCATTGGTTGCATTGAATATAGAAAATAGTACAAATCCATCTAGAGTAGTGTTTGATATTCAGATCATAGTTCCAACTTCCAAAGCTCAAGGATAACGGTACATTGAATATAAATAGGGAATTGGTTGCATTGAATATAGACGCTACTAAAAATCAAACTAAAGCTGTGTCTCATATCTAGATAAGTTCCAAATCTCAAGGATAACAACACAATGAATATAGATGGTGCACTAATTGCATAGAATAGTACAAATCCAACTAAACCACTGCCTTATATCCAAAAAAATGTTCCAAAGCTCAAGGATAATTATAACGAGTTCACATAAATTAAGGGCATACATGCCTCCCTCCAGGTTTCAAGAGTTCATCAATGTGTTTGCACAAAATATCTATGAGAGGTAGGAGATAATTTCATTTTCATAGTTATTATGATAATGCATGGTTCAAATAAAATGTCAAAAATAGCTTCATCAGAAGATGCAATTATCTTTATAATTCTTTTCTGAAAAGGTATAAAAATGGCTACTTTCCATTTGGTGTATTATTGGAGCCTTTTCCATAGTCCTCTACAGGCCCATCAATAATTTCCTTATCACCACGGAAATAACACTTCCGAGAAAACACCATCTGCAATAATAAGCCAGTAGAGCACTTTATTTTTTGAACTAATAATTGAAAGCTCTCGATCAAATACTATATCAAAATTTATTGAGCATTCAAAAAATATCAAGTCACATAATCAACTTAAATATACTGGCAAGAAAACACCTACAACACGGTTTGGGCTTCCAACATGCTCTGCAGTCGCAATGGCAGGGAAACTAGATTTTGCAGCTTCGATGTCTGTCATTGTACTTGTCTTTAAAGTTAGTTAATTATTCTTTAGAAGATTGATATCATTAAGAATGGAGTTCAATGGCATATTCTGAATAGTCTGATCCTTGGGTATTTCTGCAAGAGGTGATGATAAGCTATAAATCATTGCTTGATCTACTAAGAGAGACCTAGTTATTCCTGGTCCTGATAAGTTAGATAGATTTGAAAATAGTTCAGATGCTAATGGTAATAGAGAATTCTTGTCAAACAATATCTGCAATAGGAGGGGAAGTATGAGTAGTTGGGATATGAAATTATCTCAAATACGATCAGAATGCATGTATACTAAAAGGCAAGAATTTTGTAATTGAACGTAATAAAAAGAGAACATTACAAACAAGATATCCATTAGATGGTATATATAATCTGTACCTTTGCAATGAGCTCCTCCAAGTGTTTGGAAAGGATAGAACCATAACCAGCAACTGCCACTTTGTAGGCCACATCTGAAAAAAACCCTCCATACAATCAATAAACAAAATATGCGCTATATATAATTCTTTGCAGGAATATTATTTATATGATTGAATCAAAGCTTAGCATAATATATTAATTGGAACTAAACCACAAATTCCAGTTAACAATTTAAGTTCCCAAAATAATATGACGTATAATATGTAACATCTAAAAAGTTCAGCTTGTGATATTTACACAGTTATTCTATGAACCTAAATTTCCAAAGGAATGCTTTGGTATCCAGTGTTTAAAATTAATAATTTATTAAATATCATCGATGATGTAGACAAAACACAATAAATATGCTTCAAGAAACTAATATGGGTTAATACAATAAGTAACAAAACTATATCCTTGCAAGAATGGAAATAGAAACAACAGAGCATTCCATTAAAGACTCTTATCTCAAACAGAATAAGGGAGATTCAACTTATAGGCGAGGAGTAAAGCAAACCAAAGTGAGGCTTGCCTCTGACTTGCATGAAGGAAATTTGTAGCTTATTGGGGAGCTTCATGTATCACATGTGGAACTTCTTATAGTACCAGATTTTCAAATATAAACCTTTATTTTTCTAAAAATTCAACTCCAAAACAAAGAAACAATGTCTCAGGAACTGCATAAGAATGTAGTGTGGCCAAAATGCATGATAGTTTCTGCCATAGTGGGAAATATTTTCGTTTTTATTTGTGATAGGGTTTGTAAATAATAGAGTCGATAATTGTATAAAACATGGGTTTCAATAGTGAAGGTTTGTGGCAATGTGTTGGCACCTAACTTAATCACGAGTTTGGCAGTAAAATACAGATTAGAACTAAGCAATGTTGTAAAGATTTTTCTCCCCCGAGGTTGTTATATTTATGGAGTAATCATAAGTAAAATGATTGAAACCATGGTTGCGTTGAAAGTGAAATTGAATGAACCCACTATAAGGATAATTGAGTAAAGAGTGGAATGCGCAAAATTCCTCCTCCTTATAATCTCCTATGAAAGAGGTCAAGCATATATGAAAGAACCAAAGTAATCCAAAGTTCTCATGATGAAATTCACAGTCTAAAAGATAATCCAAAGGACCAAACCAGAAGTTCACTTAGGAATAGGGTTTGAATCTGCGGTTACTAAGATGGATACAAATTGTGAACAAGATTCCAATTCTTGGCAGTTGGAAGTTGAGATTCGTATTTGACACTGATGCAAATTTCTTGAAGCAGATTGAGGAGCTAAGTTGAAGAAATTTTTGGCCTAATTTAAGAAGCTTATTTGAGTAGTTTTAGTTTCCCTTGTAGCAGACTGGTAGCAAAATTAAAGCTAATTTTGGATCCCTTGCTTGAAGAATCCTTGACCATTAGTTTGAGCAGACCTTTGTAGCAGAGTTGAAGTGATCTTTGGTGCAGACCTTGGACTAGATTTGAAGAAGGCCTTGATCAAACTTTAAGGTGATATTTGAAGAGTCCCTTTCAATTTAAAATGCAACTCTAACTAGTACTTAAAAAACAAATAACTTCCTAAAATAAGATAATATAGAAAGTCACACTATTTTGGGTCAATTGCAAATTATGAAATCAACTCTATCATATAATAAGATCACATTTATCATTGCTCCAAACAACGAGGTTAATATTCTAATTAGATCTACCTCTTGCGTAACATCCTTTCCAAAAAATGCATATTGTGATGCATCAAAACATTCAATAAGGGCACACTCTTTCGCTAAAGTCTTTGGATCCTTTGTGTACTACGTCAGATCAAACAATTGAGTTTGGCTAGAGTTAGAACTGTATAATATTCCCTCACTATGCCTTATGCAGAGAAAATTAGTGAATCATGTTTTTCATTAATTAATTATCATAATATGATTCAAAATTTCCCTTGAACCCGTTTTAGCCTCTGCATATTAACATATTTTATTCTTACATGGCACTATATCAAAGAGATATAGTGTGTTTTTTCCACATATATATCAAGTTTCTTTTTGGAAATTTTATTTTAGTAGTCCATTGATTAAAGGAAATCGGTCTACCTTTAGCTTAGATAATTTTGCGCTTATCAGACACCCACATTCTCACCATGGCTTGAGACATCTACACTAGCCACTTATATATATCTGATCATCATGGTTTATTTATTTCGATTTCACTACTCATAGTGATCTAATGAGAAACCATTGGCCATATCACTAGAACTATGTTATATTCCCCCATTATCTATTGGGGAACACCTAAACTGACCATCTACTTCATTAACTAATTATCAAAATATGATTCAAACTTTTCCCTTTTCCCAATTTTAGTATGTGTGTATTAAAGCATCGTATTCTTACATGACACTAAATCAATGTGGCCTCATGTATGGGACGCCATCGCCATTGAAAATCCTTCAGTGGCACAACAAAGAAATAAGTTTTCTTGTTCCTCATTTTGTGTCAGTTCTACAACCTTTGGGTTGGTAAATGACCCTTTGTTAAGGAAGTGGATCTACCATTGCCTTAGATTCTATGACCAAAATTTATTCTATTTCACCAAGTTCAACCAGGATTTTCACCTGGCCTCTCCCATTGAGATGGACTACATCCATGAGTTATGAAGGTATCCAGGACTTTCACTTGGTCTCAGATGGAGTATGGCTCTGTTTGCCACATTATATTGGCATAACAACATGTTCTCTAGGAGTTTCAAACTAGGTCTTAACACTAAAAAGTTGTTTGATTTAACCATTTGACCACAAGCTATTTGACAAGTATCTTTATGTATCTTATTCCAAAAATAGACTATAAACTACAATAAGGAACCCTACAAGAGCCCACATATACATATGCCAGGCCACAGAAACCAACAAAAACCAATTAGAAAAGAACAAAACATGGGTCTACAACATTCATGGGCTCTACTTATTAATGAAAATAGATAGCAAGAGGAATCATATAATTTTCTCAAATTTTGCAATTCAATGTTGCTACCTATTTTGACAATGAGCTCCCTGGTGAGCCAAGGGTAAATATTCCTTCATCTCGATTTTTGTTCATATAGTTAAGACAACTTGTTTATAACTTTGTTTTATGAACTGAAGTAATGATCTATGTTGTGGCCATCAGAAAAATCATCGATTAGGATGACCTATTAATTCCATAGAAACTAGACTGAAGGCCAAGGAGGGTCACATTAGAGGGAATTTAATGGGGAAACATGTAGATTTTTCTGCACTTACTATTATCACTCTTGATCCAAATATCAACATTGATGAGTTAGGAGTTCCATGGAGTATTGCACTGAATATGACATATCCAGAAGTCATGACTCCATATAACATGACCATGTTTGACCTGAATAGCATCAAAATATCCTCTTTAAAGTTTAAACTCTGCTGCTTCACCGAAATTATTTTAGAACTTACACTAATTCTATGTGCATGGGTCAAGAATATTAAGAGAAATTGTTGAATATGGACCTCATCCTCCTCCAGGGAAAACTGGTGCTAGATACATTATCAGGGATGATGGCAAGAGTCTTAATATTCACTTCATGAAGAAGAGCAACGACCATCATTTAGAGTTGGGTTATAAGGTAGTATCAAATTTTGTGATTGTTTTATTTTTGTAAGATGAATTTTTGGAAAGGTATTGTGTTTGTGAATCTATTTTGTTAGATGAAACTCCACCTATCTTAAATATTTTATGTCCCTGTGGAGTATCCATAAATTTTTTTCCATAAACTAAATTCAAAAACACAGTTATTTTCCAAAAAATTATCTTACAATATAAATAATTGTGAAAATATGCATAAGATTGTGTTCCATTTTTTTTCTAACATTCTTAAACGATATACTTATATTGACATGTTATTCATAGGTGGAGAGGAATTTGAATGATGGTGACTTTTTTATTTTCAATTGACAACCTAGTATTCATAAGATGTCTATCATGGGGCACATGATCAAAATCATGCCATATTCAACATTTTGACCGTACTTGTCAGTTACATCACCATATAATCATGATTTTGATTGATATGAAATGAATATGCATGTACCTCAACCATTTGAGACGAGAGTAGAGCTGTTAGGAACTAATGATGGTGCCAAAGTGCATTGTCTCTCCTAAGTCGAATAGGCCAGTTATGGGTATTGTCCAAGAGACACTTTGGGGTTGTCGGAAGGTGACTAAAAGAGACACATTCATAGAGAAGGTAAGTATAATAGGAATTATATGGTCATATCCTTGTGTTTTTCATGTTTAAGAAGTTAAATTATTTCATCGGATTGCATCCAAAAACTCTAAAACGTATAATAATTAGACAACGTATTTTTTATATAGAAACTTCAAAATCCAATGGAATAATAACCCACAACTTTGAAATTAAAACGATATCTTATGCATCTATACCCAATATTTTAAGTTTTAATTTCTTCTTCTTCATGGGCCAACAAGTCACAAACACACTATATACAAATTTCCAAATAAATAACCACAAAGTATTCATAGTATAGCTCCCTTTCAATTTTGGTTTTTGAAAATAAATTAAATTTCATCTACTTCACAACTCTGATGCATGTACAATGATCTTTATACAAATGAAAATTATTTTACCATCAACTATAATATGAATAAAAACTAAAATTTTATATAATGTCGGCCCTCCAAATAGGAGATAGAGTTTGGTTACACGCTAATAAAGAAAAGTTATAAGGACTAGGGAATAAAATTAAAGCCCCTAAGATATGGAACCTTTTGAAATATTGGAGAAGGTAGGCAATAATGTATAGAAACTCATTAATCCACCTTACATGTGCATTTAATTGATAGTAAATTTAGAGAACCTAAAAATTTATGAACCATCCATGCTAATTGAGGATGAAGAAGGCGAAGCTTTACCAACGATTAAAGATTTTGCACCAAATTCGTAGGAAGGCCAAGCTTTACCAACGATTAAAGATTTTGCACCAAATTCATAGGTATAGTTACTAGAGGATGCAATTCTGAAAAATAATATTAGAATGACCTGAATGGATAGACAATGAGTTTGGTGGGAGGGACTGCAAGGCCAACTGATGATACTGTAGCATAGTTTGTACTATTGTTTCTTGCCCTTTGGGCTGTTCATGGATGTGTAGCCTAGTTGGCCAACCAAACACGACCAAATATTAGTGTAATTGTTTTTTTATTAAATGTGGAATTGGATATAGCTACAGAAAAAATTAAATGGCACATAACCATTACTTTTCATACTTTTTCTTTTGGATATAGAAAAGTGTTCTTCAAAGAAATGCTTTATATCCCCCATCAGAATGGCAAGTACTATGCATGATCATTTTTCTCACTATGTTGATTAGATATGTGATTCTTCACTGTTTTGGGAGAAGAATTTGATTACCTGCCACTTCATGTGTGTCTTGCATCACATAAGAATAGTTCAAGGATAACATTTTGGAAATTATGTGTAAATGGTTTGTAGGAAAGAGTTTATCATCTCATATAAATTTTGGTCAATAATTTCTAAATGGAATACTCTTTATTAATTTTCTTTTAGTAGTCTTGAGCTTGCAGTTATAGAAGTATGGGTAGCTATGTAAGATTAGAATAATGAGCCTTGCAAAGATTGTTAGAATCTTTATGATGCATTAATGAATTGGTACCATGTGATTGAGTTGGTTAGTAGTTATAAGTTATAACTAGAGTGATTAGGCAATGATAACCATGTTACAAATTTTGTATACAATGTGAAAATGCACTCCATGTGAGACAACTGTGTGTGACACCATAATGTGTTGAACCTGGAAAAGGCTATAATAGTACAAAAGTGTCTAATAAATATTCATACTTGTAATTGATGTTTTATAATACAACCTCTTTGCCAACATTGAAAATCACTAAAGAATCATATTTCTTGTGTTGTGTTTGGGTTGATAAGGAAGGTATCCAAATGGTTGAAAATACAATAAGGAAGCGTCTAGATGTTGTGTAGAGGTGATGGTTGGTAACTTCAAATTATCTTGGTAAAACACATGAGCTTGAATTATGGAATTTTGACTCTATGAGAATGCATTATGTGAATATGCATATATAAACTATGAAATTATACAAATAATGATCCTACAATTACGAATTATGTTGGTACATATGCTTGATGCATTGAATGGATGCATGAATGTAAATAATGATAGTTTTATGTCATTTGTGTAAGGTATGTGAACTAAGTAGAGGAATTTTAATTATTTAGTCAGATGGAAATGGTTCATGTGCGGCCTGGCAGATTTATACCTTATGGTGCTCCAAAAGGTGTTTTTTGATCTTGTAGCCTTGGAATATGGTAGCAAAGGTCCATTCTAATTTTATAATAGCCGAATTTGAACTTGATGTTTTTGTGATAAGTGGCCTTCTTGACATGTAAGCCAAATGTGGGAACTTAGAGAATGCACACAAAGTGTTTGAAAAAAAATGAAAGAATGAGCCAAATGAGGTATTGTGGACAACGTTGATTATTGGCTATGCACAACATGGATTTGGTAAAGAAGCTCCCTTTATCTTTGAATAAATGCAATGGTCTGGCTTGAACCAAACCATTTCCCTTTTTCAATGTTGAGAGGTCATGTGCAAGATTAGTTGCCTTGACATGTGGCAGGTAGGCACATTCCCATTTAATAAAATCTCCATTTGAGGACAATTTATTTCCTGGAAATACTCTTGTTGACATCTACACCAAGTGCAGCAATATATAATATGCACAATAAATTTTTGATAGGATTCCAAAATGAAATGTGGTCTTAGGGAATGCTATGAATATTGGATGTGCCCAACATGGTCTAGGAAAAAATCCCTTAAGTTCTTTGAAAAATAATGCAACTGGCAGGGACAAAGCCATATGTTATTAATTTTGTTGATATTCTTTCTATGTGAAGACTCACAGGCCTAGGCTTTCGGAAACGAGGATTTCTAGGATGAAATCTATTCATGCAAGAATTATTGGTGATACCTATATAATTATAGCATTTTCCTTCACTACTAAACTTCAGATAAAGTTGTAACTGAAGGCATAGATGTAATTTATTACCTACACTTTCGTGTTTAAGTTTGTGGTGGTGCAATCCCCTAAAAAATTTCTACGGTGCTTATGAAAGATTTAATTTGGATGGACTAAAAGGTAATAATGCAGAATTAAAAGTTCATTTGAAAACTATGGGAAAATATTTTACAGAATCAAGAAACCGAGGGAATGAAAATTTAATATCCTGGTGAAGTGGCTATGGAAAAAGCTCTGGTGTCCACTATTTGCATGAACATATGATAAGGTATAATGATTTATTTTATGTTTATGAAGGTTTCAAGGAAATTTATTAGTGTGGTATCATGATTGTAACATTGCAATGCTTAAGAGGAAGATCAAAATATCCAAGTCATATCACAATGTTGGAGCTTATATTATTAGTTCCCTGGACCATATTAGTGTTGAAATGAACATAACATGCATTGGAGAGTTTTAATGCTCTAAAAGGGATAAGTGGGTTGTGGGCCTGAAACTTGAGACATGGAGATATTGAAGATTATACTATTCCATTAACATCGATATTTCAAATTAAGATAACATGTTTGAAGTTTAAGAGTGAAATGATTTTCTTATAAACAGAGTTAGAAATGTTATTGGAGACAAAGGGTTAGAAATTTTTGCTAATACTTGAAAAAAGTTGAAAGACTTAGAGTGGAATGAGGAGCATATGAGCCAACTTGGGAGGATGAACAAGGTTCAGTTTGTCACAAAGGTCTTTCCTCAGTAGCTCTAGGTTGCCCCCTTCTTGAGTACATTTCCATCTATGTTTCAGATATATGCAACTCAACCGTGGAGACTCTTGGTCAATGTTGCAAAAATCTCAAGGATTTCTAGTTTGTATTATTAGATAAAGAAGATGACATCACAAATTTACCAATGAAAAAAATAGTTAGGGTATTGCTACGTGGATGTCAAAATTTGGGTACGTTTGCATTTTATGTAAGGCCTGGAGGGCCGAAAAATACATATCTCGTTGATATTGCTAAGTACAACACTAATGTTAGGTGGATGCTTCTAGGTTTTGTGGGTGAAACTGACAAAGGTATTCTCGATTCTTTCAAGGGTCACCCATAGCTGGAAAGGCTAGAAATTACTGGTTGTTCTTTTAGTAACTCTGCATTGGCAGTTGCAGTTATTTCACAGAAATCCCATAAGTACATATGGTTTCAAGGATATAATGCAACTGTTACTGGTGCCCATCTTCTACCTATGGCTCAAACTTATTGGAACATAGAGTTTTCTCTTGGTTTGAAATTGATAAAGGATTTGTTCGCTGAAGATATGGTAGAAGAAAAAAATGTAGGCTCTGAATGATCCTGTAATATACCTAATTCTATAGATGGATTTTTACAGCATTCGAGAAGGCATTGGCAATCAATCGATAAATAAGGTAAGGCAGGTTAACCTTACAGTAAGGCATGACAAGGAAAGAGAGGCCATGTCTTCTTTTTCTCCTTTTCTTATCAGTTATGGGGTTCATTGATGCGATTCAAAACCCTGAAATCAATTTTAGGGTTCCACTAATTCCATTCAGGATATAAATTTTAGGGTTCCACAAAAAGATACAATCACCATTCACAAAGATACAAGCACCATTCACAAAGATACAAGGACCATTCACAACCTTTTTACAATAAACTTTAGTGAGACAAAATCGTTAATAAAATTGGGAAATTTTGCAAAAGGTAGGATAAATACCTCTCCATAACTAGCAGAGGTTATGGCTCTGTGCTCCAGCCTCAATCTGACCACAAAAATCGCTAGTCCAACATCCTCCAATACCTCTAGGGGGTTTTCACCTGAGTTTTGGGGAATTTTTTCTGGGTCTAGATATGTGCTCAACCCCGAATATGTTATTAGTGGGGCGCGTTAACCAAAATAAGAAGTGCGACAAGAGAAATAACATGAAAATAATTTTTTTTGAGACTCATGTGATTGCTTAGGTATGCAGGCTGAACATTGTTATTTACTTCTGAAGCCTTTGCCTAGCCAAGCGTGACTTTATTTGATGACCGAGAGAAATATGAAGCATTGGTGAGTGGAGAATTTTTCGAGCTCATGGTCTGGTTATACCACTATGGTGAAGAATCCCGGGAGCTCACGGTTTGGTTAAACCACTAGGGCAAATAAACTGCAGCCTACCAAAATGAAAATATGTTGACGAAATTTTTTAGTTTATATTACACATTATAATTTTTTTTATAGAATTTAAATGCATATATTTAGGGGAATGCTATAGTTATAGATCCTTTATAAACTCAACCCTAGTAGAGTTCTTAGAAGTAAGTTGTTTCAATTTTTTTTTTATAGCATTGTCCATTTCAAAATATTTTGACAATCTGAGTGAAATAAAGAAAGAATTTACTTTTAGTTGTTTAAAAAGAATATTTTAGCCTTGTTCATTTAGAAATATTTTTAAAATCTAAAATATAGGAGTGAAATGAAAGATAAAATTGAAATAAAATAATTAACTTCATTTTTATCTAATAGATTTCTTCCAAATTTGATGATCGATGGACAAAGAAAACTCAAGAATTAGTTGATACTAAAAACTCAGAAAATTATTTTTTTAGTTTGGTAAAATCTCAACAATATCATAAAACATTGGTTGACGTTTCGAATCCCAATGGGGATCCATCTTCAGGACGAGAATGAAGAATGAAAGAAGGTCGCAAAAGGTCAAGGTATAGATAGTGAAGGATTGAAATGTTTTAAGAGGAGCTGACAATATATTATTTAATTTAAATAAATTATATTTAATTATTTATATTTTTTTTTAAAATTTTAATAACAAATAAAAATATTTTATTAAATTTTTTAATAAAATTATTTTATAAATAATAAATAAAATATTTTAATTATAATAAATATTTAAAATAAATATTTAGATTTTTTAGTTTTACTTATTTTATTATGAACCCCAAGTGCCTAAATTAATTTTAATAAATTAAAATATAATAATTAAATTTTATTTTTAGAAATATTTGAAATTAATTTCTTATTTTATGTCTAAAATTTTTAATTAAACTTTGAGATTTTTTAATTTATAACCTAAATTTGACCTACAATAGAATCTTCAAAATATCAATCTAAGAGTGATTTATTAAATGAGACCTATGTTTATTAATTCTAAATAATAATATAAGAATATGTTAATAAATAAACGATAATAATTAATAAATATTAATTCTGTTGAATTTAATTAATTTAATTTTTAATATTTATAAATTAATTTTATTTGAATTTACACTACCAATATCTGATAATAATTATTAATTAATTATTTTTTATGAATAGAATAAAAATTAATTAACACAATAATTATTACGAGTGAGTTAAATAATAAGGGTTAAGTACTAATAGGACCCTAAATTGATTACTAACAAGGAGGAGAATCAAACCTGTGACATTATAACTGGGAAGCGAATGAACCTAAGGAGCAAATTTTCCTAATAAGAGGCCGCCAACTGTCACTAATCTCAATTCCTCCGTCTCTGTTGATGTTATGTGGGTGTTTTATAATCTCCACCGCTTATCTAATCTTTCGTCTCTGATATTGTTCCTCTCTTGCAATTATTTTAGCATCCTCAAGACGCAAGTGGTGCTTTGTTTTTGAGGAGTGATCAGCAAGAGCCGAGGTTCGGGATCACTCATGCTTAATGTCGGCACCATGCTATTTCAGACGCTTTTGAAGAGAGTGCCCAGTTTCACTAATATAACTCTTCCTACATGAGTAGTCAATATTGTAAACACCTTTAAGCTGCCCCTGACTAATGCTATCTTTAACTGAGCACATATTTTGTCTAATGGTTCCCGCTACTGAGAATTGAGCAAAAATGTCACTCCTTCCCAAAACCTTGGAAATATTATCTGTCACACCTTTAATGTACGAAAGAAAAACCCTCCCACTGTTTCCCTGAGGATCATGGTGTCTCTTGGATACGACAATACTTTTTGCTATATTTATTACTTTTCTGATTTCTCTTTCCTTATACCCTATACCCAAGAAAACAGATGTCAGGTGAGAAATTTCTTCCTCAAGGTGCTCTTCATCAGATGTCCTTAGGGCTCTAACAGCAAGAGTGTTAAGGACGCCAAATTTTTGAGCAAAATGATGGTAAGAGTGAGCATGAAGGTAGCTATCACTATGGGTTTTCTTCCTAAAAACTTGATGCCCTAATGTTCCATCTTCCCTTCTGGTAACTAGGACATCCAAGAAAGGAATGCTCTTGTTTTCTTCCATCTCCTTGGTAAACTTAATTTTTAAGGAAATTGAGTTGAGGTGATTGAAGAATATATCAAGATTCTCCCTACCATGTGACCACTTTATGTTAGTGTCATCAACAAATCTTTTCCACCAAGCTGGACTTAAGAGAAATGAGGCTAGGGATTTATTTTTGAAGTTTTCCATAAATAAGTTGCCCACAATATGTGAGAGTGGCGATCCCATTGCAACACTAGATACTTGCTTATAGAACTCTCCTTGGAAGCTGAAGAAGGTGGATCTTAAATTTTTTTTAGCAAGCTTGGCTATTTCAGGATCCGTGACCTCATTAACAACCTTTATTGCTTCATCTAAGGGGATTTTAGTAAATAGTTAAACCACATCAAATCTTGCTAGGATGTCACTCTCCTCCACCCTCTCTTCTTTTATAAGCTTAACGAAATCACTAGAGTCTTTTATGAAGGAGTTAGTGTTCCCAATGAGAGGCTTGAGAATTTTTGTGACATATTTCACCAGTTCATAGGTAGGGGATCCAATGGTATTGACAATTAGTCTAAGGGGAACCCCATATTTATGAATCTTAGGAAGCCCATAAATTCTCGGAATGACCTCACAGGAGGGGGTTAGTTTCTTCTTCAACCTATCATCAAGATGAGAGTTCGAGATTGCCTTCTTAACTTCTCTTAAGACCTTTGGCAAGGGGTTGGACTCCAACTTCTTGTAGCTGCTACAATCAAGATTCTCCTTAATTTTCCTAATATAATCCTCCTTATCTAAAATGACAATAGCCCCTCCCTTTTCTGCCTTAAGAACCACTGTTTTGTCGTTGTTGCGAAGGGCTCTAAGAGTGCCTATCTCCTCCTTGCTAAGGTTACTTTTAGGGGGTTTAGCTTTTGTAAGAATTAGTGAGCATTATTGTCTAAGAGCCTCTTTATCATCCAAAGGTAAACCTAGAATGCCCTCCTCAATACTACACAAAATTCTCTCATTTGGAATACCTTTAGGAGCAACAGCAAATCCCAAAACTTTGCCGAGGATCCTACAGGTATCAAGACTTAATTCTACCGAGGAAAGGTAACAACCTTTTTTTTAATGAGATCATCATATACATGCTTCTTATTAATATTAATCTCCCCATTATATGAGGGCTTCATATTAATATTTATATCCTTATCATCTGACATCTTACTAATATTTGTCTCTTCCACATCCCCAAGCATGTTGCTGGTTAAATTTGAAACCCTATTCAAAGAGCCACACGGACCATTTTTACCTATTTTATTTATTTGCGAATTAATGTTTTTTAAGGAATCATCACAACCACGGTTATGAAATATATTATGTTCCAAATTATTATTCTGCCACTCCAATCACTGACCCTCACGGTCATTACCGTTCACATGGTTGCTGACTACGAGGTTAGGGGTCACGCCATCAATTCTGTTTGAACAATCGGCAATGTTCACAGGCTGGCAGCTTCGTCACTGTGATTTATGGGGATCATTTCCACTTCCATGTGTGGAATCGAGTTAAGACAGGTGTAAGCCATGCTACTGATACCCGATCTTACTCTGGATTCACCACGTGTTTCAATGCCGGATACACCGAGTGGGTGTATCAGCGTTGATGCTGTCGTTGGGCTTGAGACCGAGATAACATTGCAGGAATTGCATAGGTTCAACGACCCGAATTCACCATGTGTTTCAATGCCTGATGGACTGAGAGGGTGGATTAGAGTTTATGCCATCGATGGGCTTGAGACCAGGCTAACATTGCTGGAATTTCATAGGTTCAATGGCAAGATTGAAGGAAGAGTCATCGCAGACATCGTATCTCTGATTTTCAGAAGTTCAATGCGGGAAAACGATGTCCTTCCTGAGGTATCATGAATGCTATAGATGGATTTTTACAGAATCCGAGAAGGCATTGAAAATCAATCGATAAATAAGGTAAGGCAGGTTAACCTTACAGTAAGGCATGATAGGGTAAGGTGGGTTAACAACATAATCTAGATGACTATATTATAGACAATATCAAGGAGAAGATTAAACACAAGCTACAAGAGGATCAAGGTATGGATCATGAACTAATTGTTATTGATTAATCATCTAAAAATTTAATTTTGGATTCAAGTTCCTCTAATCATATGGATGCATCAAAGAACTATTCTATAATACCTTTCATTAGTCCTACTACAATAGGTCCTCCAACACCTTTTTTATAGGGAGATCTTCAAGATGATTTTTCTTACTCATTGGATAAGATTTCCAATTAGAATTTAGGATTTTATTTAGAATATCATCAATATCCCATTATAGATCTATATCACGTGCTATGTATGGCATATCGTACTCTATACTTATCTAGATAGTTAAATAGTGGGTGAAACTACGAAATCACAAGGAACTAGTTTTCAATTTATTGGTACTCCATCATCTATCATTGTTATGGTTAGAAACTGGGAGGCTAAACCAAAAAAAAAGGGATTTTAATACAATGGTATTGGAAAAATATGACGACAAATTCATGATGGGGTTGATCAACAACACCATCCTTCTTCATAGCAACTACATAGTTGACATATTATGCATTGTATTTTGAGGGGCAATTTTCTTCCCATTAGGTTGTCCCTCTTTACCTCACCCTTTTGATATTGTGTATTGTATAATTTATTTAATGAGTACTTGAAATGTTCGAAAATTATTGGGACTCATTGTTTTTTTTGTTGTTGTACATGAGTACTTAATTACATGGCTGAGAATTGCTAGGAATCGTTCAATAGCATACTCCCTAGTTGGGTTGTGGGGTGGTGTTGGGGTACATTACATTGATTAGTTCATTAAGGCACACACTCTGGCCATCATTAGACCCTCTTCCATACATTATTAGGGGCACATATGACCACTTTTCATACAATATTGGAGATTCCCTATCATTTTTCAAATTCTCTATTTTTAGGGTTTCCTATTTTAATAGGGGTTGCCACCTTGGATGACATGTGGCACTAACTAGACTCTAGTTGGAGGATTAAATGGATAATTCCACTACATTGATTCATACTACCTAATTCAAATACCTTCCTAGAGTGACTATGCACTTCCTCCCTACTTTGCAGCAGTTATTTGTCACTTTTATCTCTCCTCTCCCTGTTAAGTTGACTTTTATTCCTATTTTGGAGTTCACTTAAGTTTAACTAGTTATTATTTTGCATGCGAGAGTCATTAATTAGTTCTAATCGATTTATAACTCCACTTACTTCTAGTTCACTCTATTTTAGAATATTTTGCCGATTTTGGGTCTCCCAATCTAATTTGACTTATGTGCAAACTAGGGAAAGTGATTTTCAAATATACCAAGTGCATGCACATGGAATCCCAACCCAATTTGAATTAGTTGACATCCTAGAGAGTCTCCTTGGTTTATTAATCAATTTATCAAAAAATTTATTCTCTTTTATTTCTTGTTTTGCAATTATCTATTTGTGTAGTTGTTCACACGTAAATCTTATGATTATGCTTACAATCCAACACATCCCTCTTGGAGATGTTAGGTGATGCTCACATGACCCGACCTGCCCTCACATGACAATCCAATACATACCTGGGCGTCCTCACATGACCTGACCCGACCCGCCCCAACCCATCTGAACAAATTTCCTTGGGTGCCCTCACACGACACGACCCAACCCGACCCACCCGAATGCATTTCCTTAGCTGCCCTCACACGACTCGACCTGACTCGCACAAACGTGTTTCCTTGGGTGCCCTCACACGACCGAAACTGATCTAGTCCAACCGAACGCATTTCCTTGGGCGCCCTCACATGACTTGACCCAACCGACCCCCTGAACACGTTTCCTTGGGTGCCCTCACATGACACGAGCCGACCCAACTAGACTCAACCGAACCGAGTGCTTTTGCTGGGCACCCTCACACGACATGACCCAACTCGACCCAACCCTCCTGAACGTGCTTCCTTGGGTAGCCTCACACAACACAACTTGATTGGACTTGCCCAGATGCAGTTCCTTGGGCGCGCTCACACGACCCGACATGAACTGACCTAGATGCATTCCATGGGCACCCTCACACAACCTAACCCTTCCCGACACACTCGAATGCATTTCCTTGGGCGCACTCACAGTATGGCACGAACCGACTTGACCCACCCAAACATCGAATGCACGAGGGAGAAAATGGAAAACGGGTCGCACGAACATGTACAAGGCACACGGGCGGTCACAAATTAGAATTTTTGATATGGCCTCCTTCACACGATTTGACCTGAACACATTTCCTATGGCGCCCCCAAACAACTTGACTCGAACCTCTCGAACAAAGGAACGAGGGAGAAAACAGAAAACGGATCGCACAAACATGCAAAAGCTACACGGGCGGTCACAACTTAGCATTTTTTATACAACCAACCTCACACACCTCGACCTGACCCGACTCATCCCTCACTATTCCAACGTTTGGAGATCTTCGTCTCTATTTCGACGTTTGGAAGGTTTCGTGTTGCAAGAGCGATGATTTTGGCGAGATTAAAAAAAAGGATAAAAATTTGAGAACTTTTTGACAATAAGTTGAAACTATCAGAACTAAAGTGTAGGAAAATTGACCATATGTACTAGTTTAAAATATTAAGGAGTATGAAAGAATGCCTCACAAGAAAAATCATTGCAGTTAAAAAGGTTGTCAAGAAACAAAGGTATTCCTTAGATCATAAAGCTTTGCTATTCTCTTTCACATATCCATTCTACATTACTAACAATTGTTATGTCTAGCTCTCTTGAATCTTAATGATTCTTGTGGGGCGTGATTCATCATTTGATAAATCTACCCACCGTATATATTTTATTGTTTATATAAAATAACCCTAAAAAGGTTCTCTGAAAAACCCTAACTTAGGGGCATTCTATGAATTTGTGAAACCCTAAAACCTAGTTAGGGATACTGATAAAGTAATTGCTATTATGATGATGTCATGTTTGGGATCTTGGTATGATCATGAAAAATCTAACTTGTGAGGTTTGAGGTGATGTTGTCTGAAATCCCAAACCCTTAAAGTGTTGATAGAGAAGGGTTTTCTATAATATGAACTAAAATCCTAGATTATTAGGGTTTGGTTGGATCTATAAGAAATACTCTTGCCTTTATAGTAATCTCATAGGGATAAAGCCCTAGAGATGTGTCCATTCTGTTGAAACCCTAGCTTGGTTTATATAACTCTAATGTGTTAATATTTCCTGACATATGAAATGATCATGTTTCAAAATGGTTTGCTACATATGTGTGTTGACCTAATTACTAATGGTCATAATTCCTAGGGTTTGGAAGAAAGCCCTAGTCCAAGTTTGAAGTTCTAGGATGATGTTTCTTAGAAAATATAGGTTTTTGCAGCTAAACCCTAGTAGTAGTTAAATTATCTAGTTTTTTCAATAATCTAGAATCTATGAATCTATCTATTGATTGCTGAGAATTTATAAATGGAAATCTAGGGTTTACATCGAACCCTAGTAGAATCTATTCATGTTATGATTTTTTGTTGTTGTTAAAATCTCATGTATGAAATCTAGGGTTTACATAAAATCCTAGTAGGGGATCTAACATGTGAAATATGAAAGTTATTATATACTTTTATTTTCTTTTGACTTATTTCTAGGGATCACTATATCATAGAACTTGCCTTCTGTCATATTGACTTAGTCGTTGATGTGATTTAGGGTTTGTAACAAAAATTGGGCTAGAAGTTGAAGTATTGAAGTATATTCTCTTGATAATTATGTTTGTAAAATCTAATGTTTCTGATACGTTATGTATAACTTCATGCTTCTATAAATTTGGTTGCAATTGCAGTATAAAGTTGTGTAGGTACACCATATTCAAGTTGGTGAAGATGTCCATAAGAAAAGATGATACATTAAGCATGATGAGAAGGATGGAAGCCATGAAAGATTCTCCAATATTGAAGGTAGAAGTTAATCTCCCTACATTAAGAGGGATCCTAGATAAAATAAATCTCCCTAGATGAGAGGGAGGGCATAACATAGTTTTTGATTGGAGAATACATTTTGAAAGAGATGTTTCTACATGTGAAGTAGGAAAAGGAATCTTCTCTCAAATATTTGACTGATAGTCCTATTGAGATTAGTTAAAGATCAACATCAAGACCCCGAAGGTTTGTTTGTATATTTAAAAGTGTATTGTTGATTGGGGTTGTGTTTACACAGTTAAATATCTCAAATATTTGATAAGCATGATGGTTATTGATCAGTTTGATCAGGGTAGATTTGTTGTTGGGGCTTTGTGAGTGAAGCATTTCTTGGAAAGACATCAGGCCGAAACTTTGTTTTGATGTCTGGTAGGGAGGGTGGCATTGGGTGTATGTGCACCTAGTTTTGGGGTGATGGTTAGTAAGTAATCCTGAAGGTACCTATAGAGGTTGAAAGGTTTAGTCCATATTAGTTGCACTTGGAATTGAATTTCCTAATGTATAGATTTCCCTAGTCAAGAATCTATTCCATTTCATTGAGGTGTCTAAAACATATTTATAGTTCACATAGTTGATATATTAATTATGTATTATGAATACCTCCCTAGTTAAGAGGGAGTGTTGAAGATTGCAACTGGGTTCGATCTTCATAAATCATATTGAAGGCTCTATTTAATATAATTTTCAAAAGAATAAAAAAAATCATTTATGTTATTATCAAATGACTTATTAAAGCAGGGCCTTCATGCTTGGGTCATTTTATTTTAGGTCAATGTCCACATTTTGGACTTATAGGATTTACTCTGAGTTTATAGAGTCATTAAATATATAAATTGATCCATCCTGGGCTTTTTAATCATGTAATTAGCTTTAATATTGAGTCAAAAATGTATTATGGAACCTCCACACCAAGTCAGCCTCAACCCCAGGTCATCAAAAATTCGAGCTCATCAAAAGCCTATATATAGAAGCATATCGAAATTACTTGAAAGAATCTCTCTCACACATAGAAACTCGATATATATTGTTGCATAGTGAAAAGATGCGAAGTCAAGAAAGGGCTCAAAAGGAGAGTGAGTTTGGACAAGGTAGTGAAGAAAAATTGAAATTTTGGTGTCTCTTTCTCTCTATATCACGTGCTCTAGATTGGAAGATCAAAGTCTCTCATTATTTTGCTTCTTCCAGTTGCTGCTGCCAAAAGAATAATATTTCGAAGTTGTATTGGATCAAAATCGAACTCCTAGAATCAAGATCGAAGTGTTTTCTCCAAGATCAAAGTCTCATAAGAGGGATCAAAGGATGTGTTGCATAGTGTTATTGTTTATTTTTCTGCTACCAGTTAAAATTAGGATCAAAAGGAAGGTTTCCTTGGTGTGGAGGATGTGTAAGTTAAGGTATAGAGTCTCAGGAAAACTATTGAAGGAAGAATTACTGAATAGGTTTTCGCCTAGAGTGCAGTTTTTCCCTGGCTGTTGGCCTATATCTGGTGTCCTTAATCTATGTGTTATTGCTTTGATATTTTCTTGATGAACTAAGAATAAAGAATGCAATGAGAATCTAATACGAATTAAGGAACATCACATGTAAATAATTAAGAACAAGAAAATATTTCCGCCTTTCTGATTTTCTAACATGAATGAAGTCAACAATTTGAATGAGATCAAAATATCCAAGTCATATGACAATGTTGGAGCTTATATTATTAGTTCCCTAGACCATATTAGTGTTGAAATGAACATAACGTACATTGGAGAATTTTGATTCTCTGAAAGGAATAAGTGGGTTGTGGGCTTGAAACTTGAGACATGGAGATATTGAAGATTATACTATTCCATTAACATCGATATTTCAAATTCAGATAAAATTTTTGAAATACAAGTGTGGAGTGTTTTTCTTATAAACAGATTTAGAAATGTTATTGGAGAAAAAGGGTTATAATTTTTTGCTAATACTTGCAAAAAGTTGAAAGGCTTAGAGTGGAATGAAGAGAAAATGAGCCAACTTGGGAGGAAGAATGAGGTTGGGTTTCTCAGAAAGGGATTTCCTCGGTAGCTCTAGGTTTCCCTCTTCTTGAGTACATTTCCTTCTATGTTTCAGGTATATGCAACTCAACCTTGGAGATTGTTGGTCAATGTTGCAAAAATCTTAAGGATTTACAGTTTATCTTATTAGATAAAGAAGAGAACATCACAGATTTACCAATGAAAATCACAGTCAGGGTATTGCTACGTGGATGTAAAAATTTGGGTAGGTTTTCATTTTATTTAAGGTCTAGAGGGTGGACAGATACATATCTTGCTGATATTTGTAAGTACAACACTAATGTTAGGTGGATGCTTCTAGGTTTTGTGGGTGAAACTGACCAAGGTATTCTCGATTCTTTCAAGGGTCACCCATAACTGGAAAGGATAGAAATTACAAGTTGTTCTTTTAGTGAATCTGCTTTGGCAGCTGCAGTTATTCTGTAGAAATCCCTTAAGTACATATGGGTTCAAGGACATAATGCAACTGCTACTGGTGCTCATATTCTACCTATGGTTCAACCTTATTGGAACATAGAGTTTTCTCTTGGTTTGCAAATGATAAAGGACGTGTTCGCTGAAGATATGGTAGAAGAAGAAAATGTAGGATCCAACTGATCTTGTAATAGACCTAATGCTATAGATGGATTTTTACAACATTCGATAAGCCATTGGCAATCGATCGATAAATAAGGCAAAGCGGGTTAACCTTACAGTAAGGCATGGCAGGGAAGGAAAGAGCATGTATTCTTTGTTTCCTTGAATTATCAGTTTTAGGGTTCATCGACGTGATTCAAAACCCACAAATCAATTTTAGGGTTCCACTACTTTCATCCAGGATATCAATTTTAGGGTTACACAAAAAGATACAAGCACCATTCATAAAGATACAAGCACCATTCACAAAGATACAAGGACCATTCACAACCTTTTTAAAATAAACTTTAGTGTGACAGAATCAACAATAAAATTGGGAAATTATGCAAAATTTAGGATAAATACCTCTCTAGAACTGGCATAGGTTGTGGTTCCATGCTCCATCCCCAGTCTGACCACAAAAATCACTAGTCCAAAATCCTCCAATAGCTGTAGGGGTTTTTCACCTGAGTTCTGGGGAATTATTTTTGGGTATAGATATGTCCTCTAGATATGTGCTCAGCCCTGAATCTATAATTAGTGGGGTGCATCAACCAAAAGAAGAAGTGCTACAAGAGAAATAACATGAAAAGAATTTTTTTTGAGATTCACGTAATTACTTAGGTGTGTGGGTTGAACACTGCTATTTACTTGTGAAGCCTTTACCTAGCCAAGCATGACTTCCTTTGATGAATGAGACAAATATGAAGCATTGGTGAGTGGATAAATTTTTGAGCTCATGGTCTGGTTAAACCACTACAACGAATAATTTCAGGAGGTCATGGTCTGGTTAAACCATTACGATGAAGAAACTGTGACCTGCCAAAACGAAAATATGTTGATGAATTTTTTTTTAGTTTATATTACACATTACATAATTTTATTATTGAATTTAAATGCATATATTTAGGGTAATGCAATATATATATATTGTTTACAAACTCAACCCTAGTCGAGTTCTCAGAAGTTATTTGTTTCAAATTTTTTTTTTATAACATTGTCCATTTCAAAATATTTTGAAAATCTGAGTGAAATAAAGAAAATATTTACTCTTAGTTGTTTAAAAACAATATTTTAGCCTTGTTCATTTAGAAATATTTTGAAAATATAAAATATAGGAGTGAAATGGAAGATAAAAGTGAAATATAGATTTCTTCCAAAATTGATGATCGATAGACAAAGAAAACTCAAGAATTTGTTGATACTAAAAGCTCAGAAAAATACCTTTTTAGCTTGATAAAATCTCAATAGTCAATGTGTTTCCTTGGCTGGTACCCTCACAAGGCCTAACCCGACCTCCCTGAACTCATTTCCTTAGGGCACTCTCAAATGACATGACTCGATCAGACCCGACCGTGTTTCCTTGGGCGCCCTCACACGAGTTGACCCACCTGAACGAACACACAAGGGAGAAAACAGAAAAAGGATCACACAAACATGCATAAGGCACACGGGCGGTAAAAACTTAGCATTTTTTATACAACCTCCCTAACATGACCAAACCTGACTTGACCTGAACGTGTTTTCTTGGGTGCCCTCACACGGCACAACCTGACCCGCTTGAACGAAGGAAAAATTTAACAAATGGAAAACAAGTCCCACGAACGTGCACAAGGCACATGGGTAGTCAAAACTTAGCATTTTTTATATGGCCGCCCTCACATCAACCGAAACAACCCTACCTAACCTGCCCGAACGTGTTTCCTTGGGCGCCCTCACACGACATGACCTGACCTGACCTGCTCAAACGCGTTTCCTTGGATGACATCACATGGCACAACCAGACCCAACCCACCCAAAACGTTTCCTTAGGAACTGTCACACGACCCAACATGACCCGATCAACCTCACACATTCCTTGGGTGCCCTTGGATGAACCGACCCAACCTGAACTGCCCGAATGCATTTCCTTGGACACCCTCACACGACACATCTTGACATGACCAGACCCGAATGCATTTCCTTGGGCACCCTCACACGACACGTCCTGACATGACCAGACCCGAATGCGTTTCCTTAGGTGCCATCACACGACCTGACCTAACCCGCCCGAATGTCGAAGGCATGAGGGATCAAATAACAAACAGGTTGCATGAACGTGCACAAGGAACATAGACAGTCATAAGTTATCATTTTTGATACATACTCCCTCACACGATCCAACCCGAACATGTTTCTTGTGGTGCCCTCACATGGCACGACTTGAACTGCCTGAACAAAGGTACGAGGGAGCACAGGGATATTGGATTGCATAAACGTGCAAAAGGAACAGTACGGTGTGTCATAACTTAGAAGTTTTGATACAACCACCCTCACATGACCTGACCCAAACTCACCCAACCCGCACGAATGCGTTTCCAAGAGCGCCCTCACACGACCTGATCAATCACCCTACTTGCTCGAACGCATTTCCATGGGCACCCTCACACGACCAGACCCGACCTGCCCCGACCGACCTGAATACGTTTCCTTGGGAACCCTCATGCTACACAACCTGACCTGACCCGCCCTAACATGTTTCCTTAGGTGCCCTCACATGACCTGACCTGACCCACACAAACACATTTCCTTGGGTGCCCTCACATGACCTGACGTGCCCGAATGGATTTCCTTGGGTGCCCTCACACGAGACGATCCGACCTGACTCACCTAAACACGTTTCCTTGAGCTGCCTCACACATCACAACCTAATCAGACTCAATTGTAAAATGTTACAAATTAGGCTTGCAGGTCAGTTTATTGTAAAAGTTTTTTTGCATTAATTTTGTACCTTTTATGTTATAACATAATGTTAAATACAACATTTTCCTAAATTAATTAATAAATTCTCTTTTACCCAACGACCAAATATTTGGATGCTCTCGCTGAGGTTGGGGCTTCAAACCTTGATGACTTCGCCCAACTGCCTATTGAATTGGACTTTTTACAGTGAACCTTCTTTGTTATTCCCATGGTTCCACATGGCACCCCCAAGTACTTCAACAACGTAATATAGATGACTATATTATAAACAATATCAAGGAGAAGATTAAAGACAAGCTATAAGAGGATGAAGGTATGGATCATGAACCGATTCTTATTGATTAATAATCTAACGATTTAATTTTGGATTCAAGTTCCTCTATTCATATGGATGCATCAAAGCATTCTTCTATAATACCTGCCATTAGTCCTACTACAATAGGTCCTCCAACACCTCTTTTTGAGGGGGATCTTCAAGATGATTTTTCTTACTCATCGGATAAGATTTACAATTAAATTTTAGGATTTTATTTATAAGATCATCGATATCCCATTATAGATCTATAGCATGTGCTATGGAGGGCATAGCGTACTCTATACTTATCTAGACATTTAACTAGTGGGTGAAACTACCAAATCACAAGGAACTAGTTTTCAATTTATTGGTACTCCATGATCTATCATTGTTATGGTTAGCAAGTGCGAGGATAAAACAACAAAAAAGGGATTATAATATAATGGTATTGGAAAAATCTGAGGACAAGTTCATGATGGGGTTGATCAACAATGCCATCCTTTTTCATAGCAACTACATAGTTGACATAGTATGCATTGTATTTAGAGGGGTGGTTTCCTTCCCACTAGGTTGTCCCTCTTTACCTCACTCTTCTGATATTTTGTATTGTATAATTCATTTCATGAGTACTTGACATGGCCACAAATTATTGGGACTCATATATTGTTTTTTGTTGTACATGAGTACTTAATTACATGGTTGAGAATTGCTAGGACTCGTTCAATAGCATACTCCCTAGTTGGGTTGTGGGGTGGTGTTGGGGTACATTACACTCATTAGTTAATTAAGGCACAAAGTTTGGCCATCATTATAACCTCTTCCATTCATTATTACGAGCACATATTACCACTTTTCATTCATTATTGGGTATTCCCTATCATTTTTCAAATTCTCTATTTTTAGGGTTTTCTATTTTAATAGGGAGTGCCACCTAGGATGCCATGTGGCAATAAATAGACTCTAGTTGGAGGATTAAATGGATAATTACACTACATTGATTCATACTACCTAATTCAAAGACCTTCCTAGAGTGACTATGCACTTCCTCCCTACTTTGCAGCAGTTAGTCGTCATTTTTCTCTGTCCTCTCCTTGTTAAGTTGACTTTTATTCCTATTTTGGAGTTCAACTAAGTTCAACTAGTTATTATTTTGAATGCGAGAGTCATTAATTAGTTCTAATCAATTTCTAACTCCAGTTACTTCTAGTTCACACTATTTTAAAATATTTTGCTAATTTTGGGTCTCCCAATCTAATTTGACTTATTTGCAAACTAGGGAAAGTGCTTTTCAGATATACCAAGTGCATGCACATGGAATCCCAACCCAATTTGAATTATTTGGCATCCTAGAGTGTCTCCTTGGTTTATTACTCACTTTCTCAACAATTTGATTATCTTTTATTTCTTGTTTTGTAAGTATCTAGTTGCGTATTTGTTCACATTTAGATCATGTGATTGTGCTTACAATCCAACACATCCCTCTTGGAGATGTTAGGTGATGCTCACATGACTCGACCCGCCCTCACATGAGAATTCAATACATCCCTGGGTGTCCTCACACGACTAGACCCAACCCACTCCGACCCTTCCGAACACGTTACCTTGAGCGCCCTCACACGACACGACCCGACCTAACCTGCTCGAACACATTTCCTTAGGTGCCCTCACATAACCTGAACTGGCCCACACAAACGTGTTTCCTAGGGTGCCCTCAAATGACCCAAACCAACTCGGCCCGACCGAACACATTTCCTTGGGCGCCTTCCCATGAACTGACTCGACCCGACCGGACACGACCCGACCTGACACGATCCAACCCTCCTGAAAGCGTTTTCCTAGGCATCCTCACATGACATGACCCGACCTGACCCAACCTAGCCAAACACGTTTCCTTGGGTGACCTCACATGGCACGACCCAACTGGACCTCTCGGAACGTGGTTCCTTGGGTGCCCTCACATGACCCAACCTAACCCGACCTGCCCGAATGCATTTACTTGGGCAACCTCACAGTACGACACGACCCGACCTGACCTGCCCAAACGTCGAAGGCAGGAGGGAGAAAATGGAAAACAAGTCGCATGAACATGCACAAGGCACACACGTGGTCAGAACATTGCATTTTTTATGTGGCCTTCCTCATACGAGTCGACCCCAACGTGTTTCCTATGGTGCCCGCAGATGGCATGACTCGAACCACCATAACGAAGGCACGAGGGAGCAAACGGAAAATGGATCGCACAAATGTGCACAAGGCACATGGGCGGTCACAACTTAGCATTTTTTATACAGTTACCCAAACATGCCTTGACCCGACCCAACCCACCTCTCCCTATTCCAACGTTTGGAGAGTTTCTTTGCTACTCCGACGTTTGGAAGATTTGGTTTCTCAAGAGAGACGCTTTTTGGCGAGATTAAAAAAATTGAGAAAAAGTTGGGAACTTTTCGACAATAAGTCAAAACTATCGGCACTAAAGTGTCAGAAAATTGACCATATGTACTAGTGTAAAATCTCAAGGAGTATGAAATAATTCCTTACAAGAAAAAGCATTGGAGTTAAAAAGGTTTGTCAAGAAAAAAAGGTATTCCTTAGATCATAAAGCTTTGTTATTATCTTTGACATATCCATTCTACATTACTAATAATTTTTATGTCAAGCTCTCTTGAATCTTAATGATTCTTGTTGGGGGTGATTCATTATATGATAAATCTACCCACCTTATATATTTTATTGTTTGTATAAAATAACCCTAAAAAGGTTCTATGAAAAACCCTAACTTAAGGGTATTATATGCATGTGTGAAACCCTAAAACCTAATTAGGGCTATTGATAAAGTAATTGCTATTATGATTATGTCATGTTTGGGATCTTGGTATGATCATAAAACTATAACTTGTGAGGGTTGAAATGATGTTGTCAGAAATCCCGAACCCTTAAAGTGTTGATAAAGAAGGGTTTTCTATAGTATGAAATAAAATCCTAAATTATTAGGGTTTGGTTGGATCTATAAGAAATACTCTTGTCTTTATAGTAATCCCCTAAGGATAAAGCCCTAAGTATGTGTCCATTCTACTGAAACCCTAGCTTGGTTGATATAACTCTAATGTGTTAATATTTTCTGACATATGAAATGCTCATGTTTAAAAATGATTTCCTAGATATGTGTGTGACCTAATTAATAATGGTCACAAGTCCTAGGGTTTGGAAGCAATCCCTAGTCCAAGTTTGAAGTTATAGGATGATGTTGATTAAAAAATCTAGGTTTTTGCAGCTAAACCCTAGTAGTAGTTAAATTATCTATTATTTTCAATCATCTGGAATATATGAATCTATCTAGTGATTGCTGAGAATTTATAAATGGAAATCTAGGGTTTACATCGAAGCCTAGTATAATTGATTAATGTTATGATTATTTCTGTTGTTAAAATATCATGTATGAAATATAGGGTTTACATAAAATCCTAGTAGGGAGTCTAACATGTGAAATATGAAAGTTGTTATATACTTTTATTTTCTTTTGAATTATTTCTAGGGATCACTAAATCATAGAATTTGTCTTCTGTCATATTGACTGAGTCACTGATGTGATTTAGGGTTTGTAACAAAACCTAGGCTAGAAGTTGAACTATTGAAGTATAGTATCTTGATAATAGTGTTTGTAAAGTATAATGCTTCTGCTATGATACATTTTCGTTATGTCTAACTTCATGCTTCTATAATTTTGGTTGTAATTACAGTCTAAAATTGTGTAGCTACACCATATTCAAGTTGGTGAATATTTCCATAAGAAAATACGATACATTAAGCATGATGAGAAGGATCGAAGCCATGAACGATTACCTAAAATTGAAGGAAGAATCCAATCTCCCTACTTTAAGAGGGATCTTGGATAAAATAAATCTCCCTAAATGAGAGGGAGGGAATAACATAGTTTTTTATTGGAGAATACATTACATTAAGCATGATGAGAAGGATTGAAGCCATGAACGATTATCCAACATTGAAGGAATAATCTAATCTCCCTACTTTAAGAGGGATCTTGGATAAAACAAATCTCCCTAAATGAGAGGGAGGGAATAACATAGTTTTTTAGTGGAGAATACATTCTGAAGGAGATGTTGCTACATGTGAAGTACGAAAAGGAATATTCTCTCAAATATTCGACTGATAGTCTTATTGAGATTAGTTGAAGAGAAACATCAAGACCCCAAAGGTTTGTTTGTATATTTGAAAGTCTATTATTGATTGGGGTTGCATTTACATATGTAAATCTCTCAAATATTTGATAATCATGATGGTTACTGATCAATTTGATCGAGAGAGATTTGTTGTTGGGGCTTTGTGAGTGAAGCATTGCCTAGAAAGACATTGGGCTGAAACTTTGTTTTGATGTCTAGTAGGGAGGGTGAAATTGGGTGGATGTGCCCCTAGTTTCTTGGGTTTATGGTTAGTAAGTAATCTTAATGGTACCTATAGAGGTTGAAAGGTTTAGTCCATATTAGTCTCACTTGGATAGATTTCCTTCATCAGGAATATAGTCCATCGCATTGTAGTGCCTAAATTTTTGTGATACGAATGGATAGATTTCCCTAGTGAGGAATCTATTCCATTTCATTGAGGTGTCTAAACAATATTTATAGTTCACATAGTTGAGATCTTCATTGTGAATTATGAATACCTCCCTAGTTAAGAGGGAGTGTTGAGGATTGTAACTAGGTTCGGTCTTCATAAATCATATTGAAGTCTATATTTAATATACTTGTCAAAAGAATAAATAAAATAATTTATATTATTATTAAATGAATTATTAAGGCAGGGGTTTCATGCTTGGGTCATATTATTTTAGGTCAAAGTCCCCATTTTTGACTTATAGGATTTACTCTGAGTTTATTTTTTCATTGCATATATAAATTGACCCATCCTAGGCTTTTGAATCATGTAATTAGCTTTAATATTGAGTCAAAAATGAATTATGGAACCTCCATACCAAGTCGGCCTCAACCCCAAAAAAATTGAGCTCATCACAAGCCGATATTTACAATCAGATCGAACTTATTTGAAAGAATCTCTCTCACACATAGAAAATCGATATATATTTTTGCAGAGGGAAAAGGTGATAAGTCAAGAAGGGGCTCAAAAGGAGTGTGAGTTTGGGCAAGCTAGTGAATAAAAATTGAAATTTTGGTGTCTCTTTATCTCTCTATCACGTGCTATAGACTGGAAGATCAAAGTCGCTTATTATTTTTCTTCTACCATTTTTTCTGCCAAAAGAAGAATATTTCAAAGTTGATTTTTTTTGGTGTCAGTGCCTTGAGAAGTTGTATTGGATCAAAATCGAACTCCTAGAAGCAAGATCAAAGTATTTTCTCCAAAATCAAAGTCTTAGAAGAGGGATCAAAGGACATGTTGCATAGTGATACTATTGTTGCTACTACTACCAGGTCGAAGTAGGATCAAAAGGAAGGCTGACTTGGTGTGCAGGAAGTGTAAGTCAAGGTATAGAGTCTCAGGAAAACTATTGAAGGACGAATTACTGACTAGGTCTTCCCATAGAGTGGGCTTTTTCCCTGGTTGCGGGCCTATATCTAGTGTCCTTGATCTATGTGCTATTGCTTTGATATTTGCTTGATGAACTAAGAAGAAAGAAGACAATGAGAATCTAATACAAATTAAGGAACATCACAAGTAAATAGTTAAGAACAAGAAAATATTTCTGCCTTTCTGGTTTTCTAACATGAATGAAGTCAACAATTTGAATGAGATCATATCATTTAAGGATCAACTTAAATATATGAAAATGAATAATGGAGAGTTTGTGCAATCCTACATTATGAAAATATCTCTATAATAGCCCTTGGTTGAATTTCCATGTAAAAACAAATAAGAACAAGGTCATGCGACACATATTCCAAGTTGAATGTTGGGAAAAAACATCCTAATGGGTGTTAATTTGATCTATTTATAGCTAACAAAATTGGAAAAGGAAAAGAGGAATTAATTGGAATTTTATTTATGAAAATAAAGGAAAATAGGAGAAAAGGAAGGTTGAAGGTCACATATTTTCATTAGAGGGAAATTGAAGGAAAAATGAATGAAAATGAAGAAATGAGAGGCCTCAATGATAAAAAGGCTTATGAGGATCTATTCATGGCTTTTTCTAGTTTGGATTTTTTTAGCTCAAATTTTTGTCAATTTTAGCTTGGAGCTCTCTCTCTCTCTTCTATTCTCTCTCCTACTCTTCGAAACTTAGAGTTTTCTTCAAGCACTCTTAGAGGAGCGTGGATTTCTTTGGATTTGGAGAAACAAGGAAAAGGAAAAGTAGGAAAGCAAAAGAAAAAAACGGGGTCAACAACTACAAAATCTATTCTTTGTAGGTACCAAGTTGCATGTATGGTTTCCTTGCTAGTTTTGGCATGCATGAAGTTTCTTGGTTATGAGTTGTCATTGGAAGGGAGGATTGTCTAGATTGATAGTGATTTTTCCTAGCATTTCCATTTCGTACATAGCCATGGTGTTGTGGTTTTCTCATTTGTTTTCTAATTGGTGCTCATGTTACATATAGTTGTGGGTTGAGTTACTAGTTCCTCATGCCTTGGTTGGACAAAATTATTTTGAGTCCTTCGTGGGTTGAGTTACTAGTCCTAGAAGTATTTTTTGGATAAAATCTCTAGAGAGATATGATATTTGTGGGTTACGTTACTAGTCCTGGAATTTGGGTTGGAAAAATCACTCTAGAGGTCTGGAAAACTTTGGTAGAGATCGATCTGGAGATGGTTAGTGATGTATGACCGTGAGGTTGAATCATTGGTTGAGGATTGAGGTGTTTTGACCTTTAAAAGAACTAGTTTGGTTTTATTTTTTTTATTCCTTGAGATCCCACATTCATTCTTGGTATATGGCTCGGGGGAGATTGGGTGAAAGAAAGATTTTGTTCAACCCAATATATGGTCTGGTGGTACATGGAAATCCCTAAATTGGTTGGAATTTTCATATGTTAATAAGAGGTATTTTTTATTTTGGTTTATGAGAGTATTTGTTGTTTATGATGGTTATCTTATGACTTCCTTGCCATGGTCTATATGCCAGTTATATCATGTATATTATCTATGGATCTTGACATGTTTGATGAATATATGAATGATTGATGAATGAATGACCTAATAGATGATATTGTGGCTATCATGAGAGGTCATTATACCTTCATGTATATTCTCAGATAAGTATGAGATCCCTATGTTTAGGTACGTAATTATGACCTGTAGATTACATGTTCATGACATGTTTGATGAAATGTTTCTCATGTTTAGTTTTGTTTAGGTCAAGTATATGATCAATTTTCTTGTTAGAAGATTTGTATTTCTGTCATTTATTGTTATGGAAATTATCATCAAGTTATGGGTAGTGGTTTGGAGACTAGCCCTGAAAACGTGGCTCAAATCTTGCGGTTGCAAGCACAAAAAATGTTGAAAAATACTATAGTCGCACCCTTGTAGTGTTTATACATGCAACGGGAAGCATACATTCACATGGATGCAAGCTTGTGCATGCGAGTGGGAGTTCAAGTCAGTGAAAATAAAGTCATCTCAGGGTTTTGGCACCTGGAAGTGTGGTTTACACCTTGGGGGTCCTGTAGCACCTAAGGGAAGTTAGTAATGTTTTGTTTTGTCAATTCCACCCCCTTAAGGTGATCTAGGAGGTTGAATAATATCATAGTAACTTTTTTATCACATATTTAACCCGATGGATGAGTAAACTTGGGTAAGTGCGGGAGGAGGGTGTTACAATATTGTCTTAGATATCAATTGCGAAAAGTTAGGGAAACTATATCTGACAGGGAGTTGGTGATTGTAACCCTTAGAGGTATCCTTCCTATGTGGGAAAACTTCATTACTATTGTAAGAAACAACAATAGTTTCCCATCATTTGATGACCTTGTTGGAAAACTTACTCGAGAACAATCTATGATGATCTCAAGAGGTAGAATACAAAAGCACGAAGAAGGAGATCCCACTGATTTCATTACTCAAGGCAATACAAATAAAGGTAAAGGAATACCATCCAATAAAATAAAGTCTTCTCTTGAATACAAATACTCCAAGAGAATATTGAGGAAGGATAAAAATCAAATTGAATACTACAATTTTCACAAGTATCGTAACTATACCCAAGATTGTCGAAGTAAGAAGGAAACTCCTAGATCCAACTGAGGCTACTAAAAAAATAGGTAAAATGATGGAAGAATAAATTATTATAGAAGAAGATGTGATGATATAAGAAATAAATATGAGATGAGAAGAATAGATTCACTTGATGATCGAGAAAGAAGCTATCGTCCTCAAAATAAAGCAAGAAGCTCCAGGTATGAAAATAATGAAGTTGATAGTCAATGTGAATATATTCTTATTTCTTCTCTTTCTAGTTCTTCACCTCTAGATTCATATGATAGTTGGCTAGTATACAGTGGGGCTTCTAGACACTTCTATGTATATAAGGAATTCCTCTCTAATCTGGAAGAGAGGGAGAAGGGTTTAAAAATCATTCTTGTAGATAATTCTACATATCAAGTGAAAGATTTTGGTTTTGTTAAATTTTACTTGTATTCTAGGGCATCCATTATTATTCATGATGTTGTGTATGTTCTAGAACTAAATAATAACATGGTATCTATTTCTACATTGGAAAACAAAGTCACGAAAGTATCTTCATAAAAGGAAAAGTTCTCACATGGCTGATGGAATCACGTATGAGGGATGCATTTAAATTGGGATCAAGAATTGAAGGACTCTATAGAGTTAATGGGAAAACACTTATAGCAATTATCCATTACACCAATAATTAGGGTGAGCTATTTCAGTGTAGGTTGGCACATCTCCACTATGAATCTATACTAAAGTTGAAGAAGTTATTCTCTGGAATTTCCAATTTTAAAGCAAGTCATGATGGAGTATGTCCAATATGCATTAGTGGAAAGAAGACAAGGGGAATAAGACAAATGATTTTATTCAACTCATTCATTATAATATTTGTAGACCTATGACAATCAATTATCTTGGTGACCATCTCTATTACATCATATTTATTGATGAATTCTCCAGGAATACATGGATATACTATTTGAAGCACAAGGACAAGACCTTTGATATGTTCAAAAACTTCAAGGAATTGACAGAGAATAAAATCAAGGTTTTCAGGTCTGACAATGGTGTTGAGTAAATTTCAAATGAGTTCACTGATTTTTACAATAATGAATTCATTAAGAAGGAAACAATTGTACCCTAAAATCTCGAGAAAAATGGAGTGGTTGAAAGAAATAACAGGTCTATAATGGACGCTGCCAGGGCTATGTTGCATGATCAAAGGTTACCAATGTTCCATTTGGTAGAAGCAACAAATACAATGTTCTATGTACGAAACATGGTTCCTCATCAAGCTTTAGACAACAAGACTCCCAAATAAATGTTCAAAGGTACAAAGAATGGTATTAGTCATCTCTGGTTATTTGGTTTCCCCATATACTTTCATGTGTTGAAGGATAAGAGGAACACGTTAGAAGCCACCAGAAAGAAAGATATGTCGGTTGGATATTATGAAATTTATAAATCATTTAGAATATATATTTATGGTCAAATAAATATCGATTTTATTAGGGATGTGAGCTTCGATGAAGATGCTTCTCCTAGAAAATTCATAGACCTTCCACCTCCTCCTCCTCAAAATAAATATAATGATATGTAAATATTTGAAGGTCCTTCTCTGCTATAATATGAAAAGGACATTTTTGATTATCCCATCGATCATATGGACCTGTTGGACCCTCCTATAAGTGATCGTCTTGTCAAAAATAGACCATTATGTCTTTGTGATAATTTACAAGATGCTAAAAGATTTGTTCCTTCCAAGAGGACCTTTAGAGAAAGCAAGAAGAAATTAAGGTACCAAGGGTATTTTGTAGCTATGTGCACTATGATTCAGGATGAGCCTTCTACATCTGAATAATTCATGAAATAAAATATTTGGAAGGATGCTATGACTGAAGAATATGAATCCATTATGAAGAATGATGTATGGGATATTTTTGGAGGCTGAAAGGAAAATATGTCGTAACATCAAACTGGTTGTAAAAGATCAAACATGGAGTTGATGGAAGCATTGAAAAGTACATGGCAAGGTTCATGTCTATAGGTTTCTCTAAGAAAGAGGGATTAAATTATGATGATATATTTTCACCAGTTTCCCGCTACACCACTATTAGATAAAATGTTGTTCTTGTTACTAGTCAAGGATGGACCCTTCATCATATGGATGTAAAGACAATGTTTCTTCATGGCATGTTACAGGAAGAAGTATATGTTGAGAAACCTTAGGGATTCAAAGTAAAGGTTAGGAAAAATCATATATGCCGGTTGAAAAAATAATTATATGGTGTGAAGCAAGCTCCCCGAGCTTGGTATGCCCGCATTGATGATTATCTAGTAAAGCTTGGATTTACAAGAAGCCGTGCCAACCCCAATATCTATTTCAAGGTCATCCAAGGTATGCCTTTGATTTTTATTTTTTTATTTTTATGATCTATTATTGATAGGTAGTGAGCCTTTGATGATCGAGTGTAAGAGGGAGATGGCCTCTGAGTTCAAGATGAAAGACCTTGGAATAATGCATTTCTTTTTGGGATTAGAAGTTTGGTAGAGATCTGGAGAAATTTTCCTTTCTCAAATAAACTATGTTGTGAAGTTATTAAAGATATTTGGTATGACATAATGAAATTCCGTGTTCACACCAATGGAGATTAATTTCGTGAAGTTATGTAGAGATATTGTTGGACTTGATTTGACTAGCCCTTCAAAGTATCATCAATTGATTGGTGCATTAATTTTTCTCATGAACACTCATTCAAACATATGTTTTGCAGTGAACACCTTGAGTCAATTCATGAATGATATGCATCATACACGTTGGGTTGCTACCAAAAAAATTTCGAAATATTTTTATGGGGCAACCAATCTGGGTTTGAGATATACTACATGTGATGTTTGACTGCATGGATACATTGATGTTGATTGGGATAGAAACGTTATTGACAAGAGGAGCACACCTAGATGTTATTTCAGCTTGGGATTGGCCATGATATCTTGGATGACCAGAAAACATAATTTAGTGGCTTTGAGCATAACAGAGGTAGAATATATTGATGCCATCATGGCTATATGTGAGGTGGTTTGGTTGAGGAAGCTCTTTGGAGAGATATTTGATCAGGTTTTGAATATGAAAATGATATATTCTGACAATAAGAGTGGGATTCTATTGGTATAAATCCCCATGTTCCATGACAAGTCCAATCATATTGAGATAAAATATATTATATGTGTGTCATGGTGTATAGTGGAGACACGATACTTTGTCATATATCGACTGATGAGAAGATTGTAGACATACTCACTAAGGCTTTGTCGAAAAGGAAGTTCTTGTTCCTCAAAGAGAAACTTGGACTCATGGATGTGACTCTCCTGAGTAAGGGTACTGACTGATCAAGGACACTGAGCTATGATATTACCCCTTACATGAGCTATGATATTCCCCGCTATCGTACCCAAGTAAAAGGATGCAGGTGTTGTACCACTTGACTCTTTAGGATCCTATTGGGAAGATCACCAAAAATTAAGAGAGTTGTGATAATTTCCTCATAATAATTTTTTGTGATCCTTTCATCACAATAAGTTATATCTTGCTTATTTTACTTGAATAGTGGGTTAATTTGGGTTGCCCTATTATCTGGTTTGAATTGGAACTATCTGATGATGATGATTCCCGAGTTGTAGCATTGGGCTCCCTGTTGGAAATGATTTCGAGTGGTAGCAGTGACTCCCTAATGGATTAATTTTGGTAGCTTGAGTTGCACTCCAATGTTAAATTATTATTCTTTTAGATTCAATAATGTTCAACATATGAGCAGAGATGATATTTGAGGGGGGGTGTATGTTGCAGTCGTTAATTTTTCCCTAGCTGAGAGGGAGAGTTATCTTGGCATTTAAGGGATAAATTCCATCCTTTGGACAAATTTCCTCACCAAGAAAGCCTTATTCTATCCCTTGGGAGAATCTAATTTGGTCAAGGAAAAATATGTTTCAATTTGGAAACCCATATATGCACAAAAGGACAGTTCAACCCTAAGAATAATCTAGACACCCTTGGAGGCCTATAAATACAAGTTAAGTGACCCTAATTTGGAGATCATCAAAAATAATTTTCTTGCTCTCTCTTCTTTGATTTGGCTTGCACAAGTCTGAAGTGGTTCACAGAGATTGGTTCATATAGGCTCAAAATTGTAGGGTCTGAAGCTCACACATGTGATCTAGGGTTTTGATTTGCAGCTGCGGGGTTGCCACGAGGAAGTTTTGGCTACAACTGCAAGAACACAAGACTATTCATGCGGTTGGAATGTTTCAACCATACACACGTGTAATCTCTTTATACGACTAGAAACTATGGTTTCATTTTTATAGCGAACCACAAGTTGGAAAGATATCTCTGATCAATATTTCTTCTGTCCTCATATTTTAGAAAAAAAATTGGTTGTTTGGTTGGATAATTTTGTGATTGAAGAACTAAATCATTGTACTCTCTCTTGCTAAAATTTTTATGAAATCTAATAAGAAGAATATTTTGAAAGGGTTTTCCTCCTTTTGTGGTTTCTCCTTGGTGTTTGACCAAACTTGGTGTTTCTTATTTGTCTCTTGATGTTTACTGCATTTTTTTTTTATCTACAATTTTTATTGATCACTAAAATATTAAATTGTTTTGAAAGATTGCTATCTAAATATCAGATTTGTGCTAAAGTGATTATAATAGTATCTAGTGGTAAACTTAACAGAGTTGGGGGAAGAGATAGGGAGAGAAGTTGGATAAGGGAAGGAGGGAGAGAGAGAGTGGGAAAGAATGGTATGAGGAGGAAACAAGGGTGGAGATAGAGAGTCATGGAGTAAGAGGAAGACAAAGGGATAGGGAGGAAGGTATATGTGGAGAGAGAACAAAAAGGGGGCTAGGGGAGGGAGGTGGCCAAGAAGGGGGTGAGAGGGAAAGAGGGGCGAGAGAGATCCAAGTAAATATGGAGAGGGAGAGAGAGATGGAGAGAGGGATTTTGTTAGATAAAGAGATAGATGATAAGATAGGGAGGGAGATATATAGAGATAGATGGTGGAAATACTAAGAGTGTGGTGAATTGGTACTTCCTTAAATCAACTAAATTTTTAATCTTTGGAGAAATAAATTCACAATAATATTAAAATTACATCATATCACATGAATAGTAAATAAAACCATTCAAAAATGCACAAACATCAAGACAATAGACAACAAATTTTTAGGTGGAAACCCTTTCGAGAGAAAAACCAGGAAATGCTTCTTAATATTTGTCTTCAATGATTTACATCAATAGGAAGCTCAAAATACCAAATTATTAGCTCCAACTAAAGGGTGATCTAATACCTTGTTTAATATCTCCAGATGGAAGGACTCTCCAATACCATGGTTTACAGGCTCCAACCTGGAGGATGTTCCAACACCCTATTTACTAGCTCTATCTGGAAGGACTATTAATATTGGTAATTTTTTGGCGAATATTATTCACTTAATCATATATATATGTAAAAAATAGTTAAATTTTTAAATAAATGGGTCATTAATTTTTTTATAAAATGTCTAATAAATATCTTATTAGCAAAAAAATTCCCCAAAATTTTTCCCTGTGGTTAAGCTACACAAATTATTCTAACATAATGAGGTATGTAAAACATGCCAAAAGAGTATGGCTAATGTTCAAATGAAATTCTATGAGCAACCCCTACAACCACTAGTCATCCTAGTTCAAAATTCTCTTACACAATTGAATTCCAAGGGATGAAATATTCTACACCATTAGGAAAAATGAAGTTATTGACTACCTACGAGAAGACATCATAACGAAAACACAATATAAAACATGGTTTTGTTTTTATATAGAACACATATTCAACATACTCAAGAAACATGTAGTAATAGACTGCTATAGGAATTAATATAGAATATCAATAATTGGATGGAAATGGTAGCCATGATGAAAAGTAAATTTTCCCCTTTGATTTTGAATTGAATATGTTACATAGGTTAAATTAAGGTTAGGGTAAAATGAGGAGAGGGTTGAGTTAGTTTCTTGACATGTCAATGGGATGAGAAATTATATTCAATAAAACATGCTGGTGATGAATTTATCATTATTAGTTAAGGAATCTTATTTCTCATTGAGGGCTGAAGAAAATTTAACAAGAGGACAACAACCTTTGAAGAAGTAAAAAAACAAAGGAGTTGAAAATATTTAACCAAATGAGACAAAAAATGAATATTCTAGTGACAATAATGATGCAATAGAAAATAGAAGTGAAAAGGGAAAAGGAACTAGAAATTGTCAAGGAAGAGGTATCATATATGATAGCATCTGTTTCAAGTTAAAAGCACAAGGAAATTGAGCTAATGAATGTACAAAGACCTTGAATGGTGGAAGAAAAGAAGATGTGAAAGAACAAGTTTAGAGAGGCAAAAAAATATGTAGTTTAAGGTCATGTATCTAAAGGTGTAACAGGAAGAGTGAGAAAACCTTATATTTTGAAGAGCATTATCATAGTTGAATAATCATATTGAGGAGGCAAAGGAAGGATACCTTCCAAATCAAGCATAAGATAAAGGGTAGGTGTATAATTTAATTATAACTATAGGTAGGATACAAAATTTAGTCTCTACAAAGGTAATTGAAAATAGATATATGGACTATAGACCAAATTTCAATGAAGACCATATTTATTGGTTACCATAAGGATATTTTGAATGATATGATGATGTTTCCAAGAAATATTTAGTAAATTTCAATAATAGAGACTAACGTAAGGAATTTTTGAGTGATATGATAGTAATGTGTGGATGACATATCTTGTTGGAAAGGCCATGTGGTATTTTGATCACAATATATTTCATGATGGAAAAGCAAATACTTACAATTTGAGAAGAGAGATAAAATATTTAGGGTGACCCTTATAAAGGATGAGGAGAAGGAATATATGAAGCTAATATTTTTTTTGATAAATTATCCTTGAGAAACAATGAGATGTCCTAAACAAATGGAAACACAAAATGTAGGAGAAATGAAAGAATTGAATGAAGAAAGGACAAACTAGATGAACATGGATGATGAAGACAAGAACATTGCATGTATGCAGGGTGTGAGATAAAACCATATAGTTTGAAAGAAGTCTAAAAGGAACAAGTACCACCAGTGGAAGAAAATAATGAAATTATGGAACTCTTGAGAGAGAATAAAATTCCACAAGAACTATACAATAAGCAAAGAAAAAAGAGGATAAAGGCTTGGAAGCATGTTGAGAAAGATGTTGGAAATATAGGCCAAACTAGTAACTTAGTAATTTAGGTTTTTAAGGTTTACTCAAATTTTTCAAAGATGGGGAAACATGGTAGTAATGAAAATGTCAAGAAAATTTCAATTCCAATGACAAGTTTGAGAAGTTTTAGTATACTTTAATTACAACTTTTCTTACATTTCATAAAATTTTGTTTAGGTTAACTTACTTCAACATATTTTATGTATGTTATTTTCTAATTCACTTTAATATTTCTTTCTAGTAATATACTAATCATAATAAATTGTTATCGTTGTTGTTTTTAATAATTGTATTATTAAGCGGAAAAATAAAATGATATAATAAATTATGTGGTTGCATTATATATATTTAACATGTAAAATATACATAATAAACTTACATGTTTATCTTATCCAATATTTTATCTATGTATTTTGTTTATTTATATTAAAAAAATGATGCATCTATCACCTTGTCACGTGAAGAGACCCTTTGTGAATAGGAAGAACTTCCCTATATTTTGACTCCAAAACAATTACCTACCTACAAAAGACTATTTTTTAATAACAAATTATATTATTATTTTTATAATTTTGGTAAAAAAACTATAATATTATTATTATAATAATTTTTTTTTTATTAAAAAAAATTGTAATGCCTTTTTCTCTTATTTGTAAGATTTATTTATTTATTTATTTATTTTTATTTTTTTTGCTTGGTTATGTGGGTCTTAACATGACATCACACCAAACCTTTGGTCTGAGAAACCATGACCGAGGGGCATATAAGCTGTCAAAATTACCAGGGGATCGCACTCGACCTCTGCCACACCAACCCTTATCATGGCTGGATTTTTTTTGCCTTTAGAGGATTGGAACCAATGACCTTTCATCATGAGTGTCTTAGCAGGACACCCTTCATCGTCGAACCAAACCCCTATTGGAATTTATAATAATTTTGGCTAGATTTAGGTTTGTTTTAGGTATCCTTTCCCTTTTATTTATTCTCCTTTCCAACCAAGGTAAAATTCTATTCATCCTCTACTCTTGATGAAGTTCCATCTCTAGTATTTCTCCTGAACTCCTTGTGTACCAATTAAGACCACAACCTTTCCCAATTCAATAATTTTTCCTTTCCATTCACAGAGTTCTGGTAGTTGTGCCAGGATTTTGGAAGGACTAGAAGGTCCCTCACATCTTCCAGAAGAATTCTCCTGGACTTTGCAACATCCTTCATCCATTGGGCTAATTGTTGTGCATCTGACTGCGGAGGTTTTTCAATATCAGTTTTAATATATTCTAACACACCATTATCATTGATAACTATTTCAATTTAATCGTTAAAGACAATGAAATTTGAGCTACCCTCTAGTGAATACTCCAATCTCAGTCTGTTGAAAGACATTCTCCCAAATTTGAAAAAAAAAAATACTACACTAATGCTACAATTTTAAAATTATTGGGTGAAAAGTTTTAAATGCTGGTTCTAATATGATTTCAGGGCTCTAATACCATGTAGAAATTGAAATTTCTCAAGATTTAAAATTAAAAAACAAGAGACACAATTATACTCTATCGAGCTACGGAATGGAAATTGCAATTTAGAACAACATTAATAGACATGCAACAAAATAAACCACAAGTACATAGTGATTTATATGGAACCCAAATGGGAAAAAATCCTCAAGACTCATTGCATTAATCAGTTGAATAGAGAAATTATTATAATTTCTTGCTCCATCTCTGACCACAACCAACAGATGAATAACCGTTATCTCTACATAATGAGAAACTCTGGCCAACACTTAATCAATTATCTGTTCATCTAGCCTCTTATTTCCTTACACAATAGTTGAGGAAATTATCTTCTAAAATATAGGAATTTCCTCCCATTTTCTTATGGAATTTATAAGGATTGATATACTAACTCCATGCAACAATTGTACACTCAAAATAGTATACAACTTATGTAACACTATCCTTGTCTCTTCCACTTTATTTGAGCAATTTGAATTCCATGCATGTATTAACTATTTTGGGTTGATTTATCAGTTGACTAATAGATATTTGAGATAGAATGTTTTCCCACTACAAAATTGACCTTCAATTTAATCTATCAATAGTTAGAGGATAGTTAACTGAATACAACTGAAAATAACTGAACTAGACTACTAAAATTTAGCAATCACACATGCATGACTGAAGTCCATGCCCACTAACTCAAATTTACTGAGTTGACTAAGTGACAAGAGCCACTTCACACTAGTTAAATACATCCAAGTTGTCTTGCTGATATGGAAATTTGATTCACTCAATTTGACTAAGGATAAAATCAAATTGAGCCTTTCTTGGTACATTTTTTTAACATAAACCTAAGTATAAGAAATAAGGTTTTTATGTGCTAGGATCAACAATGTTGCAAAGCATGGAGCATATGCTTGTTTCTTTTGTAGAACCACACATAAGTGAGTTACAATAGACTTATATTTAATTTTTAGTGTTTTTAATGTCTCACCAATTAGATTTTTCTCAACTCCATACTACAATTTTTCTTTGCTTTGTCTCCACAACAATGTCCCCTCTGAATCCTCATATGTTTATACGTGCATAGTATGAAGGTGTGGTGGCTAGCACAAGGAACATTCCTCCTATTTTTCTTGGATTTTCTAAATTGATTCTGCCAAATGAATGGAACCACATGTATTAGAATATAAGCCATAAATACTTGTTACCTGCAAAACCTAGAAGACTATGCATCTCTTAGTAAAGTAGGGGACCCATCATTAGATTAAATTTTTTCACTCATGAAAATTCAACATCCTATCCAAGACTCCCAAAAAATCATGGGATATTCAACAAGTTTTCAAGGGGAATTGTAGCTCAAATATCTTTTACATTTCATCTAAGATTTTAATAAGAATATTTCTATGAATTACTCAATTTCGTGATGATTTATACATACATATTTTTATCCTCAAGATAATTAAAATAATATTTGGTAGTTTTAACACCTTATTTTATTTATTGGAAATTTAAATGGATTTTAACTTCATTAGCATGAAAAAAATCCTTTCATCTAACAATTTTTTCTTCTTCAATTGCTTCTTGAAGCTTTCCATAATCATTGTTGTTTTAAACAACATTATAGAGAGTGTGTTCATTGTCTGAGTGATGTTTGTTTAAATTCAATCCAATTATATTTTGTAAACACAGTAACTTACCTTTTATGTAGGAGGATCCTTGGGTACAAGTTGGAAATAATGTGTATCCTACAAAATATTTGAATTCCAATTTTCTAGTTTTGAATATTTCCATGAGTATGGAAATCATATCCTAATGTTTAATAAATGCAATGAACAATCTCAAGCCTTGGATCTCTATCTCATGGAAAGGAACCACAATAAGTAGACTAAAGCATACATTGAATATGTCATTGGTGAGGCTCCACATTGTGGCTAGTAGTAAGTGGAAAAGTGGTTTAGTGGAAATATTCAAGTTTAATTAGTAATTTTTATGAATGTTATAAGTTTCAAATGATTGATTTATCATATGAATTTAGAGGCTCAAAGAAGGTCCTAGGAAGGTTTTCTTGACATGGTGATTATATCTAATATATGCTACAAGCCTATGTTGTAATATGCTTATTTTTGCTTGGCATTGACCAAGGTTTCATTGACATTGTGAGGTAATCCTTGGAATTTGATTCCATTTGAGCTTTCCTTTGCATTAATGTTTGTCATTTCCCTAGGTAAATTTTTTATAAGAAAAATATGGTTGGAAATGAATTATTCCAACATTCACAATAAAAATAATATTACTTCTAAAGACTATTCGCCTTACAACTATCATTATCCAATGTTTTTAAAACTATGAGTGAGATTATGGGTTTTATATAATAATGATAGTGATGTTCTTTGGAAGTCAAATAAAGAATACATTGTAAATTTGATATTGCAAAGGATATCATATATGTGTGATTTTTTCTTGAGGTTGGGTTGTTCTCTTTATAAATATCACACAAACATATGATATTGAATTTTCTCTATAATATCTCAGTATGTTGCACCAACTGCTATTGTAATAGTTTGCACCAAGGGATGAAGAAAAGTTAATAAGAGGACAATGACCTTGGAAGAAGTAGAAATAAAATAGTTGAAAATATTTAACCTAATGACACCAAAAAATTGAAGAGAGGTTAGTAACAATAATTAAGGAATAGAAAATAGAAGTGAAAAAGGAAAATGAATTAGAAAAAGTCAAGGAAGATGTAGCATATTTTATGGTAACCGTTTCAAGTGTAAAACACATGGACCATCAAAGCCAATGAATTTACAAAGACCTTGAATGGTGGAAGAATTCATGATGTAAAATAACATGTTTATGGAGGCAAAAAGAGATATAGTTTAAGGCCATGCATTTAAAGTCAAAACAAGAAGAATGAGAAAACCTTATGTTGTGAAGAGAGTTATAACCATTGAATAATCAACTTGAGCAAGAAAAGGAAGTCTACCTTCCAAATAAAGTGGAAAATAAGGGGTGGGTGTTATAATTTGATTATAGCTAGAGGTAGCACATAAATTTTAGTATCTGCAAAGTCCATTGAATATATATATATATATATATATATATATATATATATATATATATATATATATATGGAATGTACACATCATCTCAATCATGCCTACCATATTTCTTGGTTACCATAAGGAAATTTTGAATGATATGATTCTACTTCCAAGAAACACTTAGCAAATTTTAATAATAGAGACTACCATAAGGAAGTTTTGAGTGATATGATACTAATGTGTGAATGGAATATCTTGTTGGAAAAGCCATGTGGTAGTTTTATCACAAATTATATGTCACATGATGGAAAAATGAATACTTATAATTCGAGAAGAAAGAAAAAATATTTAGGTTGCATCTCATAAAGGATGAGGAGAAGGAATATATGAAGGTAATATTTTCTTTGATAAATAATTCTTGAGAGATGATGCGGTGTCCTGAACAACAATGTTGGAAACAAAAAATGTGAGAGAAATGGAAGAATTGAATGAAGAAAGGGCGTAATTGATGGACTTGATTGATGAAGAAAAACGCATTGCAAGTATGCGGGATGTGAGCTAAAAGCTTATAGTTTGAAATAATTCTTAGAAGAACAAGTACCAAAAATGGAAGAAAACAATGAAATTATAGAACCCTTGAGAGAGAATAAAATTCCACAAGAACTATACAATAAACAAAACAAAAATAGGATACAGGCTTGGAAGCTTGCCAAAAAATATGTTGACAATATGGGTGAGTTGGGTAACTTAGTAATTTAAGTTTCTAAGGTTTACTCCATTTTCCCAAAGATGGAGAAACGTGACAATAATAAAAATATCAATAAAATTTCAATTTAAACCCAAATCTATTGAAGTAGAGTGAACTACCTGATGGCAAGTTAGAGAAGTTATAGTTCACCACAAGAACTTGTTTTCCAAGAAGTGGCATGGGTTGTAGTACTAGCAAACATTTTCTAATATGAAAGGTCATATTTGATGATTTCTCTAGAAATCATGTTAGAAATATTCATCATAGTGTGTTGAGTTCTATAATCCTATGTGCTTGTTTTGAATTTCTAGATTTAAGCTTGAACTCAGTAGTGACCATGGCAATGTTAATGTGTTTGATTGTATTACTAGAGTATTCAATGATAATGAGTGATTTTAGTAAGAGATAGTTGGCCAAGGATAATCCTTAGAGAATCCTATAGATTTCAACTAGAAAATGTTGATCCAATTTGTCCTCTAGGACCATAAAGTTCCACCCTCACCCCCCACACCACCCCCAACGTGCCCCCCAACATAGGAGTTTGTTATCACGAAATGAAAAATCAACTAATTGCAGAATCAAGGTTTTGACGAAGCTCATTTCTAATAATTTCACTAGAGAGACTATTATTTTGTAGGCTTATTTCTCAAAATTCTACTAAGGGTACTATTATTTCATGGTAACCTATGGCATTAATCAATGCATCTTATTTTGAGTAAATATCAATAATTACTTATACATTTATAGAAGAGTGTTATGAGACAAATATCTCAAGCATTACTTACACATTTAGAGAAGAGTGTTATAAAATACCTCTCTCGTATGGAAGTATGATCACCCATTTCCATTTTGAATTAATGACAGGGTTGGACTCTAGTAACTATCTAGTATGTTGTTTTGATTGACTTAGACTTACACTTATTTCTCATGACCATTGTATCTTATAATATATTAGATAAAGTATTTATGTAATTATTATTAAGAAAAGCCTTTAATTTTTGCTTGTTATAATATTTTTCTCTATATTATAAAACAAGTTTCTCTTTTTATACTTTATTTTAGAAATTTTAAATTGTTATTTAAAAATTTATGTATCTTAAATTAAAATATTCTATTATAAGAATTTACTTTATCAGGTCATACCAATCATTTACTTTATTGATTTGTTGCTCATAGACATGGTGAGCTTAGTTAATCAACTTATTAAATTTATTGTTGTTTCTTTTGATTAGTAAATCTAAAATAAATTTATTTAATAATAGAAATTTTAATTCAAATATAATAATAATAATCTTATATTTACATTTTATGAAATAAACCTTGTAAAAATACAAATAAACCAAAGAAAATACAAATAGTCAAATTTGATTTTCATTTGCTAGACTAAGAAAACTCAGCTTTGATCTAGTGGGAGCCCTGATAGCTTTATATGCCTTTCCTGGAGGATACTCCACGAAAACCGAGAAATTTAATCAAAGATGTAAAACCACTTAAAAAAAATCCAAATCACTAACCAAAAAAAGTTGTTTTCTTTTAATGCAGGAGAATCAGACCACCCTTAATCAAAATTGAAAATTCAAAGCTATGGAAGGAGAAACGTGAACAATATCTGAAAAGGGGGCTAGTTTCCATTAAATTTGGTTAAAATGATAAATGTGTTATCTCAAATATGGAATCGATGCATCTAGAAGATATGATTTGTTTTAAAAATATTCCATGTAATTAAAATAGAGTGATCTCAGGGATTAGTTAAGAGACTGTGGGAGGAAATCGTGGATCTTAGCCACTCATTTTATAATTTATTTATAATGCGAAGGCTGTGTTGTATGAGGAGACATCACAACTTAACCTTGGGGCGAATTTGTGATTTAGGCCCATAGTGGCCTTAGCCTATAATTCGAGCTCGATAATAATAGAATCTGTTTATTTTTAAGTATCCAAACATGTTTCTGGATCTTGTAGTATTTGTGTGTTATTTGATTTCAATTTCAGTATATATATGTATTATTTTCATTATAGATCATAGTATGGTAGAACATAGGTTTATTAAGACATGGTTCTGTCGATAGATACAAAGCAGTGTGCGGGTGGAATGGATGGTCATGATCAAGTCGCAGAAATTATAGTGAGAGATGGGCATACCACATTACATCACATCTGGACATAAGATTGTTAACGCACATCACTATTGACGATTTTTATATTTATATGTTAAGTTATCGCAAGTTAATTGTTGTAAGTTGTGATGCAATAAGAAGTGGTGTTTGCGATGCGATGCAATCACATATCACATATGATAAGAGGAAACTTGTTATTTCTATGAGCTAAATCTTGGAACATGCGATAAGGTATTTGCTACAATTTTCGAAATCGCAAAATCGCAAGCATTGTGACATGGTTAAAACTGCGATTGCTGATGAGTTAAAATGTGTGATGCACGATGAGACTAAAGTTTAAATATGCAATATTGTGACATTATCTTGGTTTTGAGTATTGTGATTCGTCGTGCGTGCTTAGAAATTTATGTGGGCCCATAACCCACAGGTCCACAGATTATATAAAAGTTACAATTTTGATGCATAATTAGTGGTATCAGAGCAGGGAAAGATTTCCTGCAGAGTGAATTTTGTGTGCAAAGGAAGGAGGTACAAATATGTCAAAGATTGGTAAGTGTGCAGTCTTTATATTTTGTGTAGGTAATAGAAAAATAAGGTGAGAAGATTTGCATCACCCTAGAGTAAGGGGTGCTCATACGTTTCTACAGGAGAGAACTAGAGAGATGCCAAAAGACTTAGCTCAGAGGAGAGAAGCTTAGTGAGGTATCATGTAGCAAGGAGGAGACTTGCTATTGTAGAGGTTTTGTTGCAACTAACGAGTGTTGTTACGGAAAGATAAAAAAGGAAATTCCACAAATAATGTGGGTAGAATTTCTAAGAGAGAAAATGACTTGGTATTGATAGCAAGTAGCAGACTTGTTACAAAGATCAAGAAGGCATATGACTAGGAGGTCATAATTTTTTTTTTACCTTGGGAGTTTGATGCAGGAGCATTGGAACACCCTTAATCAAAATCGAAAATTCAAAGATGCGGAAGGAGAAATGTGGACAAGATAAAAAAAAGGGGGCTAATTTCCATAAAATTTGGTTAAAATGATAAATTTGTTATCTCAAATATGGAATCGATGCATCTAGAAGATATGATTAGTTTTAAAAATCTTCCATGTAGTTAAAATAGAGTGATCTCAGGGATTAGTTAAGTGATCGTGGGAGGAAATCATGGATCTTAGATGATCCACTCATTTTGTAATTTCTTTATATTGCGAAAGTTGTGTTGTATGAGGAGGCAACACAATGTAACCTCAAGGTGAATTTTTGATTCAGGCCCATAGTGGCCTTAGCCTGTAATTCGAGCTTGATAATAATAGAATCCATTTATTTTTAAGTATCTAGTAATGTTTCTGGATCTCGTAGTATCTATTTGTGTTATTTGATTTCAATTTCAGTATATATATGTATTATTTTCATTATAGATCAAAGTATGGCAGAACACAGGTTTACTAATACATGGTTCTGTCGATAGATACAAAGCAGTGTGCAGGTGGAATGGATGGTCGCGATCAAGTAACACAAATGATAGCGAGAGATGAGCAGACCATATTACATCGCATTTAGAAATAATATTGTTAGCACACATCGCTATTGGCTATTTTTATATTTATATGTTAAGTTATCGCAAGTTAATTGTTGTAAGTTTGGATGCGATAAGAAGTGTGGTTTGAAATGTGATGCGATCGCATATCGCTTATGCTAAGAGGAACCAAGTTGTTATTTCTATGAGCTAAATCTTGCAACATGCGATAAGGTATTCACAGTGATTTGAAATCATAAAATCGCAAGCATTGAGATATGGTTAAAACGCGATTATCGATGAGTTAAAATGTGCAATGTGCAATGAGGTTAAATTTTAAATATACGATATTATGACATTGTCTTGGTTCTGAGTATTGCGATTCACCATGCGTTCTTGGAAATTTATATGGGCTTATAACCCATATCTCCACGGATTATATAAAATTTGCAGTTTTGCTGCATCAACTTTGGACGAGACATGAACATATATTCCTCATTTTGGAGGTTTCTACTTAAAAAGATTCCATGTAAGCATCCTTAAAGAGGATTCCATGTAAGCATCCAAAACAATATAGGTGTTAGGATTCCAGGTAAGCATCCAAAAATGATATAGATGTTAGGATTCCACGTAAGTATCCAAAACAATATATGTGTTAATTACTTGGATGTTGGTTGTAGGTAGATAGATATGCTTTGTGATACATATTTTCCCCTCTAAATATTGAATCTAAAATAAAATATATTTTATTTGAAATAATAATAATAATTTTCCCAAAATGAATTTTATGAAAATGCAAATAAGAAAAGCTAAATGCAGATAATCAAAGACATATTATGTTACAACAACATAACATTGTAACAATATAGTATTCTTTTATGAAACAAGAATTCATATTAACAATCATATATATGGCCAAGGCTTGAATTCCATTCCTGACGGAACCCCTTTTCACTTATTTACATATTTTCAGATATTCAATTTGCTATGATTACAAAGTTGTTTTTGGAGAAGAGATGTAACTGATATTGGCGACAAATGCGATATAGTCAGAGGGACAAGTAGGTGAAGGAAGTGTAGAGTTAATTTTCAATTCATCTTTATCGATGAGCTCCAACAGTGATAATACCTTCAAATTGGAACTAGTGTGAAATTTATAATCCAACGTTCCTTGCAACTCGTAGGAGAAGTGGGTGAAGCTAGGATCCCATGTGTCAACATCCATTTTTCTCACCATCTCTTCTTGGTCCACATCGCACTTAAAATAATATGAATAAGCACTTACCAGAGGAAGTGCATGTTGAAAAATCTCAATAGGTTGCAGTACACCATATGAATCATAATCCAAATCTGTGTGAGATGAATTGACATAACCTTGGGTACCGAGTGAGTGAACCGCACTTCTAGGGATATAATTGAAGTCCCAACATATTAAAAATGGATCACCCTAGAAAATTATTCCAACCTATTCAACAGGTAATAAACCTGCCACTGCTTGACATCTATGTTATTCAGATTGGCGTGTATATGAGTATTGGCTACGCACAGACGACAGTCACGACCACCGCTGTTCTTGAAAAAGAGGAAAACATTCAGTGCAATGTTGTCTTTATGGAATTTACCCAGAAGACATTGTTGGAAATAATGAGTAAAAAAATACATAGAGGGATGTGTTTCCCCCACAACAAAGAGAATGAAACAATATGCAGAAATAAAAGTCAAAATTCATAGACAGAGGGACAACATAAACAGAGGAGAGGAACCAATTTCAAATTTTTATTCCTTCACAGTAAAAAAATTAAATTACAAAATTTTTATACAAAATTGGCCAGAGCTTGAAACTTTAATTCATTTCAATGCTAGATGGACAGGTAACAACCAATCATCCCATTGATGTCAAAGCCCATTTCTTCAATAATGATGCACAAAGCCGTGTTGTTGTTTATACATGAAACAACATCGCGCCCATTCCTCCATCGAAAATCGCATATCGGTGATCTAAACTTTTAACGTTTGTGCTTATGCGAAAAAACTTAAGTTTTGCGATATGCGATGTGACTTGGCACATCGCATTGCATCCAAAACATAATAACTTGCAGATGCTTATTCGTTTTCTCTTGAGCTTTTCAATGTGTGCTTTTGCGCTACCTTCCTAAGCTTGACATGTGCCCCTCTTGCGATTGCATTGAAAATAACATAACATAACTTTGCGAGTGGCTTAAAGGTAAAACTTGAAATTTGTGAAGTGCGCGACTGCGGGTGGCTCAACTAAAAACATAAATTGTTGTGATGGCGATGTGACGTGGCACTATCACATCGAATGTCAAAAATTTTAACTTGCGAGTGGCTTAACTGGAAAGTTTAAAGGATTATGATTGTGATGTGCGATGCGATATTGCATCGCAACATCCCAAGGTTCCTCGAGGAGCATAACGGGTAAGACTTAAGATCTATGAATTACGGGCGGCGATGCGAGAAACGACGGTAAGTGCGATAAGAGAAAAACAAAGGAATAGGCGTAAATGCAAGGTTTGTTAGAAGATTGCAATGCGGTAAGGTTTATGGTGGGTCCCGCCGATATCACATTGGTGGGGAAATAAGATATGGTGAAAGGATTAAGAGTTAAAAAAAATGTTGTGGGCGTCAAAGTGCAGGAAAATGGTAAGAAATGTGGTGGGTAAGGAAATTAACGCAGGGTGTACGACTCGGGTACTCTATTTGATCTTTTGTGTGGATTTCATAAAATCTCCTTTGGGCCTGAAAGTTGCTACTTGTCCTTCCTGCAATAAAAATTAACTGAAGCTTGGGCTACTGCCACTCCTTATTCATGGTGGTGGTTGGGAATTATTTCTAACAATCCCCATTAATCACAACTGTTGCCATCAATCATTCCTAGACACTTTTTGAGATGAACAAAACTCTTTTGTCCTAATGGATTTGTGAGGATATTAGCAAACTGTTCCTCTAACCTACAATGCTGCAAAATAATTTCACCATTGTTAACTAATTCCCTTATAAAATTGTATTTGGCATCTACATTATTTGTTCTCTTGTGGAAAATAAAATTCTTTGACAAGGCAATTGCTAAGATGTTATCACAATAAATTGTGGCTTCTTTGTCTTGCTCATGAAATAAATTTCTCAGCATCCTTCACATCCATACTGCTTGGCATGTTTCTATTGTTGCTGCTACATATTCAGCTTTTGTTGTTGATAATGAAACTATGGGCTGCTTCTTAGAAGCCCATGATATGGCTTCTGATCCCAAATGAAAAACATATCTAGATATGCTCTTTTTGTGATCTACACTTTTGGCCCAATCACTGTTAGCATAACCAATCGGCTTAAAATTATTAGTTGAGGAGTATAGAACACCATACTCCATTCCATTCACATACCTTAAAATCCTCTTGGCTACTTTCCAATGTGTCTTCTTTGGTGTCTCCATGAATCTTGATATTAAACTCACTGCATACATAATATCAGGCCTAGTTGCAGTCAAATACATTACACTGCCAATTATGCCCTTGTACAATGTTGGATCAACATTATTGCTGTAATATTCCTTGCTCAACTTCAAACCCATGATAGTTGGAGTTGCTGATGTTTTTCTGTTTTGCATATTGAACCTCTTTAAAAATTCTGCAACATATTTTGCTTGGAAGATAAAAATTCCCTTTTCATCAGTCATTTCAAATTCACTTTTCATGACTGCTTTAAAATCAACAATGAGAGAAAAATCATTGACTATAAAAATCAAGTCATCTACATGTAAAACAACAATAATAATTTTACCGTCATTTTCTTTGACGTAGACTGTGGGTTCACCATCACACTTTTCAAACCCATTGTCCACCAGGTAAGCATCAATCCTGTTGTACCATTCTCTTGGTGCTTGCTTCAACCCATAAAAGAGCTTTCTTCAACTTACACACTTTGTGTTCTTGGCCTTCTATCTCATAGCCAAGAGGTTGTTCAACATATACCTCCTCTTTCAACACTCCATTCAAGAATGCTGACTTTACATCCATTTGATAAAATTTCCATTTTTTTTTTTGATGCTATGGAAAACACTGTCCTCACTGTCTCCATCCTTGCAACTGGTACAAAGGTTTCCTTATAGTCTCTTCCTTGCTGCTGCTTGTAGCCTTTGAAAACTAGCCTTGCTTTGTGCCTTTCTATCCTGCCTTCAATGTTTCTCTTAGTCTTATAGACCCATTTCACTCCAATAACTTATTTTCCTTGTGGGAGGTCAACTAACTCCCATGTGTCATTATTTTCTATTGCTCCTATCTCTTCATTCATTGCTTCAATCCACTTCTCTTCTTTGACTGCATATTAAAAATGGATTGGGTCATCAACATGAAAAAATAATGCAAATAAAGAATTTAGACCAGCATTATTATCAACTTCTTCTTGCTCATAAATTTCACTTAAATTTTTGAGTTTTGGTCTTTTTGTATTTTCTGAAGATGTGCTTGGAGTTTACTTGAACTCGAGGGAGTTGCAGATCCCTGTGCTGTACTTGGAGAAGCAATTCCTTGGTTTTGCACTGATATTATATTGCTTGCTTGTGGTGTGCTTTGTTGAGATTGTGTAGGTGGAGGAGGAGCCACCGTTGAGGAATTATTTTCTGCAATGAATTCCTCTTTGTCTTCATGTGAAATACATGACTTCACATTCACTGTTTTCTCTAAACTTCCATCCCAACCTTCTTCTTCAATTAACTGAACATATTTATTGATTATTACCTTCCCGGTTGATGGATTATAGAGCTTGTAGGCCTTGGATTCATCACTTTATCAAAAAAATAAATACTTCTCCCTCTTGTTGTCCAACTTCTTCCTTAACTGATCTAGGACATGTTCATATGCCACA